>CM046346.1:5208172-5808172 GCA_025403435.1 Artocarpus heterophyllus | reverse complement strand
CGCTGGTCTCCGGCCGCTTCCGATTTCTGGAGAAGCAAAATCCACGAAGGATTTTCAGAAGGTTTTCCATGGCTTCCCACAGCCATATTGACGACGTAAGTCTCTCAAATCCCTGACCAACTGTACTGTGCTATTTGTGCAGTCGAGTCTGTAACTCTAGGGTTTTTGTTTTCCGCGATTTCTGAATTCGTGCTTCTGAAAATCCAGGACGATGATTTCGGAGGCGATTTTCCTGGAGCTCACAGTGCTAGGCACTCAGGTTAGTTTTTCTTTCCTCGGATTCAAATTTCTGTTGATGTACCATTTTTTTTTGGCTGATTTTGGGTACTGTTGTTTGTTTTTTTGTCAAATTTTTCTTTGAGAATTTAGGGAACAAGAGAGGATTTGGGGACCTAGAGGACGATGAGGAGGACTTTTTTGGCTCAAAGAAGGTATTGAAGATTGTTGTTTGCGACAATTTCTCTGATTTTTTATATACTAAGTCGAATTTGTCCTTGCGCTTCTCTAGCATTGATTTGAAAGTCGAAAACAATATTAAAGCCAGAGTCTTTTTCTTTTATTTATTCACAACAATGCTGATATAAATAGGTGTGAAATTGAGTCATTTTATTGTAAATTCGTCCATGGATTTCGGTCTGGTCTTATTTGAAAAGTATAAGATAGAAGCTTTAATTGTTCTGTGAAAGACGTCGTAAAATGCCAATTTGCTGATAGTAGAAGATGGCCGGAAGTTTGGATGAGGTTTTATTTTTATTATTTATTTATTTTTTAGTGTAAAAAGTTTGGATGAGAACTTATGACAGTTTATATGCTCTGACATTATATGATATGTACATATTCTTTTTTAATTATTTTTCATCTCATGGTTCTGGTTTGCATTAGTTGAAAAAGAGGCATTATGTTTATTACACGCAGGCTAACTCAAAAGTTGAAGAAACTGCTCCTGGGGCAGCAACAGGAATGATCTTGTCTCTTCGTGAAAGGTATTGTAAGGTCTAAAAGGCCTAATGCTTAAGTGATATGCAGTGATACTGATTAGATGAGTTGCTTTTTAACTTCATTAGATCTACTTTTGTCATATCTGTTCTTTGAACTTCTTTTGTAGTCTTCAAAACTGTAAAGATACCCTTGCAACATATCAAGTACGTATTCAATTTCATAATATTATTTGGTTGCAAATTCCATTTGCCTGTATAGTTATGATTCATTAATTTATAATAAAATTTTCTTCAGACGGAACTTGAAGCTGCAAAATCTGAGATTCAAAAGTGGCATTCTGCATTTCAGAATGAATCCTTCATACCTATGGGGACTACCCCTGGTCAGCTTCATCTCAGATTTTTGGTTCTTGTATCTTTACGCCAGGCTGTTGCGTACTTTATATATGTGCTCCACCACAATTAGCCTCTGTTAAATCCAAATATGTTGATTTTAGCTTTTGTTTTGCAGAAGCTAAACTAGTGATCAATTACCTTCAGAGCCTGAAGAGCTCTGAGGAGTCGTTGCGAGAACAGGTTTAATTTTTATTATTCCTTGCGTTTATTATCATTATTTTCTGTTTTTTAAATAATATACAAATTCACATTTTAATGCATGATTATACTATTTTGTCCCCTCGTTTTTAGTTAGAAAAAGCAAAAAAGAAGGAAGCTGCTTTCATAGTGACATTTGCAAAACGAGAGCAGGAGATAGCAGAGCTGAAGGTGACAGCTCTTCGCTTGTCTATTTCTTGTAGATGATGCTGTGTGCATGTGATAATACTGAATCTGTTTAGAGTGTGTTTGTCAGAGTGTGTGTGTGATTATGCGTATTCAATGGTAGAAACTTTTATTTACAGAAACATCAAGACAAATGATATTGGAGAGGAAAATGTCACCTTAAGGACACGGTTACGATTACTATTGCTGTTACTATCATCATTATCATCATCATCATCATCATTATTTTTAAAGGGTAAACACACACACATCTGTAAATGCTGTGAGTGAGAATAATACTGAGAACCTAATGCATGCTGTAATATGGGGACGCTCTTCTACCACTCAGTTTTTTTAACCCAAGACTTGCTATCTTCACTCTGTCACTTGACAATCTGGAAGAGTATTTAGGATGGCTTTAAGCAGCTGATTTTTGCTTCTTTTTTGCTGTCTTGTTTGAATTATATTATTTTATGTTTGTATGACACCAAGTTCATTGTTGACTAAACAGAGTTCAGTTCGAGAGTTGAGAGTACAACTGAAGCCACCATCAATGCAGGTGATTCCTAATGCTTTAGTTTTGTCTAAATAGATTATTTTACTGAGGCATGCTTTAATAGTGGATTCATTGGCTTAAACACTGTATTCTTTAGCTTTTATATCTTTTACTTGCTTGTTTAAAAGGTTCGTTATTGATATCTTTGTTTCTTCTGGTAATGAAAGTTTCATAAGTTCCTAGCTACAAAAGGAGGCGGGGCATTTTGTTCCTTCTTCTTTTGCTATCAAGACGATGTATCTGGTCTCACGTTATTGGTTCCGTGGATCTTTATGTTGTTTTGGCCCCTGTTTTATTGTTTCTATTTTAGCTTTTGCGATTAACCATATTGTTACTTTGCTAGTGAATTAAATTTTCTTTGGTGATTAATTCTTACAGGCAAGGAGGTTGTTACTAGATCCAGCAATCCATGAAGAGTTTACTGCGTTTAAAGGTGTGTTAGGCGCTCACAACATTCTTAAGATTACGTGGTGATACCTAAAATGTTATATATGCTCTTAGTCTGGTTTTAAGTAAGTCTAAATTTGTACTTTTTGTGATGCATCAATATCAGAATTTGGTTGAGGAGAAGGATAAGAAAGTGAAAGAGTTGCAGGATAATATTGCTGCAGTCCAATTTACTCCCCAAAGCAAGATGGGGAAGATGCTGATGGCTAAATGTAGGACTTTGCAAGAGGAAAATGAGGAGATTGGAAATCAAGCTGCGGAGGGAAAGGTGCTACCACTGCTTCGGCCATATTTTGTATATTATTGGTGTTCTGCTCTATCAACTTTAAGCTTTTATTTTTCCCAATTTTTGAATTTTGTCCCCACCCCCAAGTTAATGAAAAGTTTTTTTGTATTTGCATGCCTGCATAAATAAATAGATTTTGTTTTTGAGGTTGGGATTGTTCCAAAATCAAGAGTAATAATGTAAAAAATTGCAACGTATTTAACCAGTCAGCGGTGGTAAACAAATCTTCTTGCTCTATTCTTTAAGCCGTTTGGCATTCTCTTAATTGCCTGATGTTACTTAAGATGGATCATCAAACTATTTGTTTTGTGTTATTGTTCTGCAGATGCATGAATTAGCTATGAAACTTGCTTTGCAAAAATGCCAAAATGCAGAACTCAGGAATCAATTTGAAGGTCGGTAACATGTCGTGATCAAGTCTTCAAAGATTTAAACTCCCTCCATATTTTTGTTGTTTCCTTGACTTGAAGTTTCTACCAAGTTGAATCCCGTCATATAATATTCTTGGTAATTATGGTTGCTCAAATAACCTTTAACATCTTTTGATCGATAGTGCTGTGTCTTTTAACGCCTAGGGTGTTTGGCAAGCATAGTTAGAACTAACTTTTTCGTTCAAAACACTGTAAGCATGTGAGAGCTTTACATTGTAGCAACTTTTTGCTTTTTACTGTAGCATGTGAGAGCTCTACACTTTTTGCTTTTATGACTTATTATCCTTTTGTTTGCTTTTATCTTACAGGCCTGCACAAACACATGGAGGGGCTAATAAATGATGTGGAAAGGTCAAATGAAATGGTAATTATTCTCTACCTTTTTATTCCATCCATTTATTAGTTTAATTAATATTGACAGAAATTTATTTTAAAAAAAATTTAATGTTGACTTAGAAGCCAGTAAAATGGAGAACAAAGGTTGGAAAATGGAGAGAAATTGGTCTACTATTAACCAACTCTTAGGATAGTTCCTTTAACAAGCTCTGTGAGCTATGGAAGAAAGCAAGCAAGCTGCTCCAAATTACACTTGAGGAGTCTAAAACCTAAGAATAACAAAACAGAGTCCATATGCTCTTGTACAAACAAAACGACAGCAGCAAATAACAAGTGATGAATTAAATTATAGGTGGCATAAGTAAAGAAACGACGGCCAACTAAAGCAGCTAAGGCAAACGACAAGTCCTTAAGTCAAAATATAGCATCAACACAACGTCCCAAATAATCTACTTCATCTGCTATGTACTTGTGGTTTTGTACACTAGCTCAGCTACCATGTATTCGGAACGAGGTGGTTGTCTAGTTGGGGATCATTTTGGCTGGTTTTGACATAGTTTCTTCTTTGATCATTGGTTGAGACGCGATTTGGCTTCATTTATACCAAAAACAAAACTTATGTATCAGATATGAAAATTATGCCTTTGACATGATACAAAAAGTCCTCTTTTTCTTTTTTTGACTCAGGTGCTTATAATGCAAGAGAAGCTAGAAGACAAGGAGCAGGAGATCCAAAGGCTGAAGCAAGAGCCACAGCAGAGAAGTTCAGTAGAGGAGAAAGCCGATTCACTGTCTTCTGATAGAAAAATTAGAACTGAAATGACGTCTTGCGAAGCTGCTAACTGAAATAAAATAAACTTGGAAAAATTTTGTAGAATACTGTTTTTTTTTGTCTCCTTGTTATTTGTACATTAAACATTAGTTTAATTTTTTGTTGTACTTTATAACCAATGTTTGAAATTGAGGCAATCCTACAAGGTAGGATGGCTCATTGTTAGCACGTGCTTTGATGGTTCCTTGTAATAATTTCCAATATGGCTTGGTAAATTATACTAGCACGACGCATGGAGGTACTTCATCAAAGGCCTATCAACAAATTTCGGGAGAGCATTATTATTAAAAAGAACAAAATTTTTATGGTTGGAACCATCGTTTTCCCCACCCCATAGGATACGCTTTTTAACGGTTGATTGGAAAAAGTTGTGTTTGTGCACTGTAAATTTTAACCTGAACGCTCGCAAATTGAGTTTCAAAAATATTATTCTAATGACTGAAACAATAGTTTTTACTAGCAGGGGCATAAACAATTTTAACCCTAAAAGCCCTTAAATATAACATTAAATGAAAGGTTTTTTTTATTTTTTTATTTTTGGCGAATGAGAAAGTCAATGTAGGATACTATAGTCCAGGGAAAAAAAAAAGGGAAAAGGTAGAACTTTAGGCTCTTTCTCATGCATGATACAACTAGTTGCCCTTGTACAGATTCTAATGAGCAAACACATCGTGCAATCACAAAGGATCGGGGGAGAGAAAAAAATGAATAGGAAAAGAAAAGGTCATATATGGTGACTGTGCCAGTTATCTCATTAATGTTTTGCCAATGTTTCCTTCTGCCTGAATCGGCTCGATGAAGCCTTTTGTAGTCTTGCCCAGTGCTTCCCCCTGGCCGCATCATAAAGGAGAGGCAGAGAAACTGGGTGAGAATTGGATGGTAATAATAAAAACGAGGCCAAAAAACAAAAAAAAAGGTTCCCATACTGCTGCTAAAAAGCCACGTCGAGTCAAATTAAGTATTTTTTTTTTCAACTATTCAAGCTACGGAGAGTTGTGTTTTTGGTAAACACTTACCCGGACCTGGTCACTACAAGTCCCTCCTAACAATCTTTTAAGGGATGTAATGACTTTAGTGGTAGAGCCAAGTGATACTCTGTATAGTGCAGTTTAATTTTGGATATGAATGGATGACTGATTTCGGTTCTCTTATAAACAAAATCACTGCAAATCTCATGGAGGTTTATAGGATTTACCTCCTTCCAGCCCATGCTTTTTAGGATTTTTTGGGCATAACTACCAGCTCCAAATGATATGTTCAAAGCCTCGGCTGCAGCTTCCTCTGTGGAGGCTGAAACAGGTGATGATGGAATGTCATTACGACCGACCAGTAGAATTCTTTTGTCCTGGAGCAATGCCAAAGCCACCATGCAGGGCTCTCCTCTCAGCAGCTCTGTCCCTACATGAATGGCTTCTATTCTGACATTTGGACAAAAGGAATTTCAGCAAAAAAGGAACAGAAAATATAGATAAATTTCCAAGCACAAAACAGAATATTGCTTTAAGTACAAAGGCAACTACTTCTGACTTGCACTTGTAACTTTGTGATAGATGCATGAAATGTTAAGCCAGAAAAGTCTAACAAGAACGGGTAAAGTTCAGCCACGAATTATGTTAGTTAATGATCAAATTTACCTTTTCAAATGAAGGGGGCTGATATTCCGACAGAGGCAGATCATTGCCAGCTAAGTCTCCACATGCAGTTTTTGAATCCGCTTTTCCCCTGGATTTAGAGAAGGAAAGAGATTGTTTGTGCAATGACAATTCTGGAAACTCCCAGTCCTTGGTTGGGTTAGAAGAATCATAGGCTGACAGGGAAGCCAAGAATCTTGCACTAGGATTCCGCAATCTATATATTTGCCCAAGCACAAAAAATATAAATCAGCCATACAAATACAAAAGTTTTGACCACGTATAAACGTGCAGATGTAGTCATACAGAGTGTACGAGATCTGACAAATTTCAACTGTTTCTGACACCATACAGTAACAGCACAGAGCATATAACCAAATAAACAAAAAGCTTTCATGAATCAAGCGGACTCTATACTTTGTTAAATGAAAGGAGGAAACGCAAACCTGATTTAACACGCACTAGATCATGATGCACTTCACATACTGGAGCAGTTTTTAGAAGACCACAACCAGAAGGCATTGAGGGATGAAGCTTAGCGGACTTCCTCGTCAGTCTCCCGACAAGCTTCGTAGTCTCACGTTTTCCATCTTTTCTAGGTCTCTTAACCACAGACCAATCCCACAAATCCACAGTGGGCACCTCTGGCATTGGCTCTTCTAAAGATCGAATGACTTGACCATATTGAGCTCTCCAGTTCTCTTCTTCCCATGAAACACCTGTGTCAACGAGATTCTTGCGTGTTAAGCAACATCAGGTATTGCTAATGCATGACCAAAAACTTAAACAGATTGGTTATTTAAAGCAAATCTTCAAAATACCAAACAACAATGCCTTCATATGATATGTTTTCACCAAACCGAGTAATGTCACGAGGTTCTTCTGGAATCCATTCGCCGTCTTCTAACTCGTATGCATCATTGTCCCCTGCAGACAACCAAGCAAGTCCATATAAGATTCTGTTCTTTTGTATGGACACTCAATCAACGATGTAGCAGAAAGGACAAACCATCGGCCTGCAACTCTAAGTTATCCACCTCATCCACTTTTGAGGAAGTTGTCTCATCAGCACCATCGCGGACTACTTGGCTTGAGTAGCCAGACAAATAAAGATCAATAAGCGTATCTTCTAACCTTAAGAACAGTAAATGACTACAGTTAGCAAATCGATTCCACGACAATGGTGATAACAATATGGATAAGCAACTTCACATTCTGCATACCATTCTGATGGAGGCGGGGGCTTCTCAGGTGAATGACTACTTTTGCATTCCGTAGTTCCTAGAAAAATGAAGGACTATTTAATGCTTCGAATTGCCCAACAGAACAACTGAGTGATACAGATATCTATCTAAACAAGAAAATAAGGTGTTATGTTTTTTGATGTCGAGGAACCTAATTCTCCAGGCACTAAAATGCCAAGAATACTCGTCCTTGTATTTTTCTTTTCATGGATCCCTTAGTAGGAGGACTATAAGATAATTACATCTCGTCTTCTAAAAACAATAACATTTACCCATCAACAAGTTTTAGACCAAACAAATAGCAAAAAATCCGATATAAAATCACCCAAAATTCTAAACTCAGGAAAAAAATAAAAATTTACTTGAGATTGTAACACTAGGATTCAAATTACAAAAACATCAAAGATCAGCATCATACAATTGAAAGTTCTAACCAAAACTATAACCCACCCCACCCCGCACCCCACCAATAAAAAAGAAAGAAAGAAAAAGAACAACACTTCTATACATAGCAGAGGCTCTTACCAGAGTTTGGCTTGTCTCCACCAACTCCTTCGCATTGATTAGCCCCAGATTCATCCCCATGTAAGAATGAGCTGTTATTCTCGCTGTCGTTTTCATAGTTTTTCACACAATTCATTGCCAATTGAATTCCCATTAACACCCACTTCGCTTTGAGAAATTTCAGATTTATCAATCCTCATTTTATACGAGGGATGGCGTCCCTGGAAAGTCGAACCTTTGACGTCTCGTTTAAGAGGGCCTTAGTTGCTCTCTAAGTGGTTGGATTGGTATCTGAGATATGCCTTAAAACTTTCTTATTTAAGAGGAAACGAATTTGACTCCTGGGATGTGCTCGCCCGTCCGGAGGTAAATCCGCGTGAAGGCTCCCGAAGTAGACTTCTTGACAATATGTTCGAGGTGCCTGCTAAACTCCGGCCGAAAATCTCAACACCTCAACAGTCGTGATAAAATCCACTACTGAAATTCAATTGAATCCAAAAAGAAATAAACATACATTCCAAAACCTATATATACAGAAACCATAGTATAATATATATATATATATATATATAGAGAGAGAGAGAGAGAACCTGGAATGGAAGTAGAGTTGAGAGGATTCGTCCCAAACGAAGAAGAATCGATGTTCTGAGAATTTTGCGAATCGAACTCCATAGATGTTGGAACTTGGAACCCGCTGTTTGCTTGCTCCGCTCTTTTTAGTTTTTGCGCTTTAGGCTGTCAGTTACTAAAACGACGCCGTTGGAGGTCTCGGCCTCGTGAGGTGGGCTGATCTAGGTCTTGGACCAGTAGAAGTGCTCAACTTGAGTCTATAAACCGAATGATGTGTTTGATAAATTGATTATAATTAAAATTTTAAGTTTAAAAATTGTAGTATATAATAGTAATATTTTACTTTTTATTGTAGTAATTTAGAGTTTTATACTGTAGTTAATTGGACCCAATTAGTTCTAACTAATATTTTAAATATATGTTAAAACAGGACGTCAACTAAATCATGTGTTATTTTTAACCGTTTCATTCATTTTTTTTAACCCAACTTAAACTTGATTTGTGCCATGATTTTGTTTTTGGAAATCGTAACACAAACATGACACAACTCGAACTTGATAAGTGACACAAAATTGATACATGGGCCTAAAATTGTCACGGAAATTTTATGTTTTAATTTTGTATTTTTTTACACATTATAAAGAACTAAAAAATTTTGTATTTTTTTTACACATTATAAAGAACTAAAAAGGTCTAATATGCTGAAATATGATAACATCCATCAAAATAAGACAAATGAAAGCATAAAATCACAAGTTAATGACAAACTATAAAATATGCGATATAAAATCATTTTTTAAAGCTTTGTTCATGGCTTTTTGTGTCATGTTCAGGTTAGACGGATCCAATTTGAAATAGATTGGTTATTTTTATGTCAGTTTTAGGTTGACTTGAATTTGACTTGAACCTACTAATATGCAAAATTTGTGTCATTTTAAAGTCATGTTGTTATGTCATGACCCATATTACCGGTTGTGGCCTTGACCCTTTTTCTTCTTCATTTTAAAAATAAAACAAATAAATCACAAAAGCATAAACCAGGGCTTCAACAAGATTAGAGGTGTAAAAAATAACTGCTTAGCCAGAAAAAACATCGAAACCATTGAAATCAGAGCTTCAACAAAATTTAGAGGTGCACAAAATAACTGCTTAGTCGCTAAAATCATCAAGAGTATTGACCACACTGCACGATAGTATGCTTGGAAAGTATGTTGGAACTAAAAATTAGAATTAAAAGAACCTTAGTATATTTTTACTTTACGCTATAGCATGTGAGAGCTTTATACTGTTTAAGTTAGACTGATAAGTTGAAATTGAGTTTGTCAAACATCAGGCCCTGTGTGGTTTTCTTCTACTCCAAACTTTGATTTTGGGTCTAATTAATACTTAACCATACATGCAGTTTGGTTTGCAGTTAGCAAACTTTCAAAACGGTGACTAATTACCAAATCACACAACAAATTTTCATTATCAAGAAAACAGGGACCACACCCTTAGATAATATAAACTAGTCTTTTTTTTTGTTTTTGTTTTTTTTTTAATGATTGTGTCTTATTGTCATAGAATGAGTTTTTTTTATGAATAAATAATAGAAATTAAATTATTCACACAAATTTTCTAAGTTGTTTGTCTGGTCTAAATTGTTAAGGTTTAAGGCCTAAATTGAACCCATGCTACATAATATTAATAGATTATATATTTACAGGTTGTTTGACATTTCGGTTGAAACCAACGACAAATAGTGTAAAGTTTTCAGTCGTTATAATAAAAAATAAAAAAATTACAACAATAAAAAAGAAAAAATTTACTGCATTATAAAGCTCTTGTATGGTACAATTTTCAAACCAATAATACATTAGAAAAATCCCCAACTCCACGATGCTAGAATCAAGAAGAAATCTGTGGTGTTGTCTAATAGTTCACCGCTCAAATCTCACGATGTGATCCACAAAGGGAGTTGCATGGATCTCATCTTGCAATAGCAATATTGCTACACTCTGTACCATTTTTTTTGTTGCCAAATATAGAATTAAGAGTGCTATTAAACATTTTGTTTGTACTATTTTTTCTTCTTCTGTTTGTTTCTTTAGAACAACATTTTAAGCTCCGAGTATGGTACTTAACTCGATAATGATAGGCTGTTTTCGGTACTTGATCAATAAATTTGGCTAAAAACTTAAATAGAATACAGGTTTTTCATGTTAGTCTTTCAACCTCAGACTATTTACCAATTCAATCTGTGACACCCGTTATTCTCCTAAAGGTATTAAGGTAATTAGATTAATTTTTAGTATATATATAAAAAAAAATCAGAAAATATCACAAAACTCGAGACTTTCTCTCTCCTCTTTCTTTCTCTAGAATTTTCTCTCTCCCCTCAAATATCGTCTGAGATTTCGGCATCCGTTTTTGACACCTCCCACACCAATGGGAAGCTCTCGTCAAGACGAGTCCAACGGTGTGCCGAGCAGCCCAAAACACTGCCGGAGGAGGACACACGCGCCGGTTGAAGCCGCGGAAACACAGTACTTTTCCAACGTGATTTCTTCACCGTCCGAGCACCGATCAACACGATCTTGGTGTCTATAGACTCAGCTCAATGAGTAGAACAAAATGCAGCAGGTGATGCCCCTCGATTTTGGCCGGAGAAGCCTCGTCGGAGTCGCTTCTTGCCGCCGTTGCACCACCCTCGATCCCGCCACCTCCGACGACGGTGATCGACACCGCCCCCACCGTTCGACTCAGACGGCGACGAGGAGTGAGAAGCACCTTCCAATTTCACGCCACAGCCGCCACCCGCCGGAGTTTGAAGACCGACGCCGTCCACCGCCGCAGCAACCACCGTCGCCACCGTTCCCGACCTTCTTCCCCAAAATTGACTGAGGCAAAACACTCAGTGATGCACGGTGAAGCTTCCCCAATCCTCAATTTCATGAGAACTCCGCCGGAGGACCACGATCGGCCTCCGCCTTTGTGCACCGCCGTGAGGAGCTTCGGGCTGCCGTTCTACGCAGCGGTGTGATACACCACCGCCACCAACATGCTCAGACAACCACGGAGAAGGAAATGCCCAAGCCAATTTGGGCCAAACACTGGCGAAGATCCACCGCCCGAGCCACCGGTTTTGGCCGAGGATCCGCTCTTCGATTTGTGCTGATGGAGGCAAAATTGAATGAAATTGACGTCACCATTGAACTCAGAAGGGTCGACTTAGGGGGGGTAGGCTCGAGCTCAGCCCTCAACGGAGCCAACCGCCGCCGGTCAACGGCCGGTCAACGGCGGTCAACGCCGGTCAACGGCCAGTCAAAGGCTAAATTGGAATTTTGTGATCCGGACCTCCGATCGAAGATCTGAGACCGCCTCCTGACTCGTTTCGATGCTCTGGATGCAATGGTGACCTCCGTTTGAGCAAATTCCACTCCGATGAAAATCATCCGGTACCGACTGTACGCGAATCGAGGCGATTCAAACAGCAGTATCGGAGTCCAGAATGACGTTTTCAAGAATGTATGATCTCCAGGAAGCATTCCTAGCCATTCATAGTCGCTCGAGGAGCACTACAGAGGATGCTTCGTAGATACAGCGAGATACAACTGGATCTGTTTTGCTTGGAGTTCAAGATCAAGGGAGTATGGAGCTAACGTTAATTGATTCCAGGATTAAGAGACTGTTGATAAGCTTGAAAGGTAGGGATTCTATTACTCATCTTTTGTGAGGTTTTTATAGAATTAAAATTGATTGTTTTGCCGCAATATATATATATCTATGTTGAACTGATATTATATGATTATCACATATGAAACTATGACATGGACTCGTCTTATATTGTACGGCGAGGAACATAATGAATTGACACATGTTATAAATTGAGAAGCATGGTTAGGAAAACTAACTCTATTAATAATGATTCAATATAGAGAAATTGTGAGACATGAAGAGGGCGACGGTTACGTCCTTGAGCATGAATACCCTAAAAGGTAAAATAGGGGGAAGGTGATGACGCTTCCTTGGGTTGAAAGTCCCAGAACACACTGTACAGGAATCGACTTGGTGAGGACTCGGGGCTTGATGTCCCCTCACCGGAACACCCTTGGAATGTTTATAGGGTGATCAAGTACGCCCATTTGGGTTTCGATGAGTTGAGTGATACTCAATTTAACATGGATACCTAGGAACAATGATGATTGGTAATATTTGTATAAATGTGTAATTATGATACTTGGTAATGATTAACTACGGTATCCATAAGATGTGATCATAATAAACCTCATAATCTGGAATATGATGTAACTTACTAACCATGCAGGTTTTAATGTGGTAATGATAAAAATCTAAAGGTGAGTAATGGCTTTCTCTACTGAGCATAGTGTCGCTCATTCCCTTATATTTTTATCTTTTCAGGACTCACTAAGTGTGAGGTGGCTACGAGAAATATAGTTGAGGAAGTGATGTAACTATATTACATTGGGACTGCTCAATTGTAAAGAATGTTCTTCATGATAATGTAAGCATCAATTGTTACTTTCTGTGACTGTTATTATAATGTGTTGAGGGTTAAAATGTGTGACACCCGTTATTCTCCTAACGGGTATTGAGGTAATTAAATTAATTTTTAATGTATAAAAAAAATTGCTTCATTTAAATTTATTTTATAATATTTATTTTTATCTATTTTTAAATTTTCTAAAATTCTCCTATATTTATTTAGTATGATTACTAAAAAGCCTTAGAACTTCTAATAAATCTCAAAAATGTCATATTGGCATTATGTGTGTTAAAGTCTTTAGATGAGACATAAGGATATCTTTTCCAACTACTCTTGACCCTCATTTTCTTTATTTCCTCCGTGACATGCTTCAACATGTCTCCTCTATAATTGTTTCTATCACTTCTCTTCAAAGACTTCATCTTTTCTTCCTTTCTCTTCCACGGTTCCCACACTCTTCTTCTTATTTCTTTGCTGAAGCAAAATACTTAGAGAACTTCTTCAAGGCTGCCATAAAAATCAGCCACCATCACCTCCATTTGAGCAAGAATTTCAGTCATACCGAAGTAAAGGAACCTGTTTTGAAGCCATTTCAAGCTTCCAACTAACCATAATCCGAGGTTAGAATCTTATGAACAAATTTAGTTTTTCATTTATAAATTTTCTTTTATACTAAAGGATTATTCAAATTTGCGTTCTTAAACCTAAGTTTATGTTTGTTGCTATTTTGGAGCATATGTATGAAGTCTAAGTGTATATGCCCTAGACAGAAAATTTATATTGTTAAACTTTGTAATACCTCTATGGGCAGTGGTTATTTCTTGAAATTCTAAGATTAAATTAAAATAAATTTTATGAATGTAGTTGTATGTTGTGCTTTAGTTTTAATTGTCCTTATGCACGCCTTAGGATCAAGGGAGTATGGAGCTAACGTTAATTGATTCCAGGATTAAGAGACTGTTGATAAGCTTAAAAGGTAGGGATTCTATTACTCATCTTTTGTGAGGTTTTTATAGAATTAAAATTGATTGTTTTGCCGCAATATATATATATCTATGTTGAACTGATATTATATGATTATCACATATGAAACTATGACATGGACTCGTCTTATATTGTACGGCGAGGAACATAATGAATTGACACATGTTATAAATTGAGAAGCATGGTTAGGAAAACTAACTCTATTGATAATGATTTAATATAGAGAAATTGTGAGACATGAAAAGGGCGACGGTTACGTCCTTGGGCATAAATACCCTAAAAGGTAAAATAGGGGGAAGGTGATGACGCTTCCTTGGGTTGAAAGTCCCAGAACACACTGTACAGGAATCGATTTGGTGAGGACTCGGGGCTTGATGTCCCCTCACCGGAACACCCTTGGAATGTTTATAGGGTGATCAAGTGCGCCCATTTGGGTTTCGATGAGTTGAGTGATACTCAATTTAACATGGATACCTAGGAACAATGATGATTGGTAATATTTGTATAAATGTGTAATTATGACACTTGGTAATGATTAACTACGGTATCCATAAGATGTGATCATAATAAACCTCATAATCTGGAATATGATGTAACTTATTAACCATGCAGATTTTAATGTGGTAATGATAAAAACCTAAAGGTGAGTAATGGCTTTCTCTACTGAGCATAGTGTTGCTCATTCCCTTATGTTTATATCTTTTCAGGACTCACTAAGTGTGAGGTGGCTACGAGAAATATAGTTGAGGAAGTGATGTAGCTATATTACATTGGGACTGCTTCAATCGTTGAGAATGTTCTTCATGATAATGTAAGCATCAATTGTTACTTTCTGTGACTGTATTACAATGTGTTGAGGGTTAAAATGATGATGACAACAGTTTATATTATTAAATTTAAGGTGCTACATTAAAACTGTGGTTTATTTGTCGTTTATATTTTTATTTTTGAGTTGAGAGTTTTCATTTAAGTCCCGGGCAAATTTTATTTTTAAGGTTTTACTTTTATTATTTATTTTTATTTTATCTCATTAAAAACTGTTAACCCCCATATAGGGGCGTTACAGAATTTTTGGTATCAGAGCCTAGGTTCGGTTAACCTAGGGAGTGTAGCACCACTTTAAAAAATATATTTTTGAGATGGTTTTGAAGCTGAATTTTTATTGTCATCATCAAAATGAACCTTCACATTGATTTATACAGTTTAGAAGGATGTAACATGGAAAGGCCATAGAATGAAAATACTAATGGTTATATGAGTACAATAATTATATAGAAGGAAAGTATTAATAGTTATGAGGGAATGATAATTATATGAAATGAGTTTATAAGTAGAATGCTTATGAGAGATTCGTATAATATTAGGATCTATAAGCATATTTAATTCGTATAAACGATGAGAAATTCGTATAGATACGAGGATTTAAGAGCCTTTTATCTCGTGAAAAACAATAAGAAATATAAGGCTTGATTTATTGATTTTAAAGTTTGACATAGATATGCCAAATTTTTCGTAATTGATTCAAACCTAAGTAATGATTATGTGTGGATTCGATGGAGCACATAAGTGTCAATGTCTTTTCTTAAAAGTTCTATATATTTGAGGAATATGATATAAGTTGGGAATCATGGTATTGAATCTTGAGAGAGATAAATGTTAGATTTTTGATCTGTTGAGACTGTGTAAAGTCTAGAATGCATGAATCTCAAAATTGGAATATTTCGTTACGTACATTGTATTTAAGTGTATCAGTGAATCTTTTGGTGACCTAAGGTTTTGTTTTATGAGGAAATTATATATTGTATGAGTAGAATTGTGGGGATTGTAGATGTTCTTAAGTAGTAACATCAAGTGTCTTTGTTCATTGATATGGTCTACGTTGAAAGACGTAAATCGTATTGATTTCAAGGTTAGTCACATTCTAAACCCTTGGTAGCAATGATGATGAATCCATTGATAGATGTTAAGTATTATGAATAACATATGGGTGTATGCATTGTTCAATAAGGTTTTGATTAAAACAAAATTATTTGAGTTGCTGGAAGATTGTGTTGTTATGAAATGATTTTAAATATCATTCAGGAAGATCCTTGTTGTCGTTAAATTAGATTTGTTGTTCATAGTTAACTTTATCTATAGTGGGCTTTAAATTGGGTTTAAGATTCATACGAATTGGTTTTCAATTTTATGTTTGTTATTTAACTCGTTCTAAATGTGTTAAGGCCCGAAACAACCTGACCATTTTCAACTAAGAACATTTGGGCCTAGTTCAAATCTTAAATCAGTTTGATTCACACTGTCTCTCTCACGTGATCTCTATACGTGTCATATACAGTGGTTTAATCATTGTTTACAAATACGTTTACTGTGCATAGGAGCTTATTTCTCCGAGTTTACTTTTCCTCCAAAAGAAGAAGGAATTCTAGGATTCTGCAATTTACTATCTTAATTTTTCCTTTCTATTTACTCTTCTTTCATCTCATCATGGACCCAAAGTACCAACACCTGAGAAAGTATTTCCCATCACTCTCCCAAAAGATTCTCAGAAAGAAATACAAGGCTAGAATTACTCGGTTGTGGATTCTTATGCGTTTTGGCAACCCTTGTGATGTGAGAATGTTGATAGAGGGGAAAATCCGTCCGAGTGACTTTAGTCAAGATGTCGGTTTACCAGGAACGGGTACCAGTCGTAGTGCAATGAAAAGAAGAGCTCGTGCCATCGTGGTCACTTGTAACAAATGTGGAAGACAAAATTGTAACGGTAAATGTACTTCACCTGGTTATATGTCTACGAATAGAGAGGATAAAATAAGATTTTGTAGGGATGGACTTTCAAAGGAGAACTTGGATAGCATCCATCCTCCTCTCCACGGTCACCCTAGTGGATATGTTCAAGGAGCTATTTTTAAACTCTGGCCTAAATTTTATACAGAAAGACAACGCCTCAGGAATATGGTATTTCTAGATCCTGTTTGCCAAGCCATAAGAAAACTGGATGGGGAATAAGTCATCGCTCTATAAAGGTTATTTAGTCTTTACTTATTTGAAGCAGTTTTAGCTGATGTTCAACAGTTTGTGTTTTTCTTTTACTCAGAATATTTGCTTTTGTGTTTGAAATAATTGTGATTATTAGATTGATACAGTAAGTGTTAATATCTTATTTAATTTATGATTTTCTTAAATATATATATAATAAAATATATTATCTTATCAGACACGTTACATACGGTACAGTAATATGTTTGAATTTTGAAAAGCTTATCCAGATATTTCAAGATTTGTGTCTCAAATTTCAAAAGTTCTACGGTATTTGTCGTTTATATTAAATTTCTAGACTTGGTGTATATTTGTCAAAAAGTCTACAGTTGTGTCATGAGGGTCTTTTGTCGAATTGTTCTCAATTGTCAAAAGTTATACAATTAGAGTCTAATCTTTTTCAAAAAGTGAATCAGATTTTCTATAAACTATCAATCACCTTATCTTACTTTCTTATCCGCACAAGATTTTGTTTAAATCTTTGGATTACTTTTTCATTACCTACTCGTCTATCTCTTTAGCCCTTTTTGTATATTTCTCATCTTTAAAATCTCATGTAGAACCCGAAGTCTAAGTGGAGCAGACATTAAGCAACCACTTCTATAAACCAAATATGTCTACCTCCCAGTCCACGAAGAAAATAAAGAATGTCTGTGTCTTTTGTGGTTCCAGCCTTGGAAAAGATAAAGCTTATTTAGAAGCTGCAAATCACTTAGGGCAAGTCCTAGCACGCAAGAAGATTAACATAATCTATGGGGGTGGTAGTATAAAAATGATGGTAAATATGGCACTAGCAGCTAGGTCTAGCGACGCTACTGATGTAAGAATTTGGCCTCATATTCCAGTTGAAGGAAACCTTTGTAAGGAAGCCATAGGTAAGGGAGAAGGAGTCAGGAGTATCCCTAAAAATTTTAAAGACATAATCTATAATTCTGATGCTTTTATAGCATTACCTGGTGGTCTAGGTACTCTTGAGGAAATATTTATAGTTGCTTGTGGGCAATTGTTGGGCTTTTATTCCAAACCTTTGGGACTGCTGAATGTAAATGGTTTTTATGACGGTCTTTTGAAATTTCTAGATTACGCTGTGGAAGAAAACATCACTACAGAATCGGAGAGACAAATCTTTGTCACTGCTTCAACAGCTGAGGAATTGATAGATAAAATGCAAATCATACATCCAGAATCCGACACTGCAACATCCAAGCTTGAATGGGAAAGGGAAAGCCGGGAGCGGCCAATTGATTTGAATCTCCATCTGTAATCTTTTTGTTTTATCTTTGGCATATAGGCATGTGTGTCCGTATTTCGTGTGTTGCGAATAACCGTTTGTCTTGTATTCTGTGTTTCTTGTGGTACGTCGTTGTTCAATCTTTTAGATTCATTGAGCCTAATGCCGGGATGGCTGGATACGGAGTACTTGATGCTCTCGAAACGCATCCTTCTTAAGGTCCGATCTTTTGTTTATCGATGTTTTTGTATCCTCTAAGCATGCATGATATGGATAGCTGGTATACGGAGTGCCTTGTACTCTCGAAACGTATCCGTATTATGTTTGTAATGTGTAATATTCTGTTAATATTATGTGGAAGTACCAGAGTCAGTTATGGGGATATTCCATATGAAATATGAGTATATTATTTGGATTGAATGTTTGTGTCATGAGGATAGCTGTTTAATGAAAAATATGCCGGGTATGTTTGCAACTCTGAGATTCCGTTTAATATCTCTATGAGTAAGTTTAATGTATAGTTTTGAATAAAAGTGTTTGTGATATATGTTTTATGATTATGTTCTAGTTTATTAGTTGAGGTATGAAATCAAATATATTTGACTTTTCCTTACTCAAAAAGGAAAAGGAACCTAAAGATGAAGTATATAAAATTTCTCTGGCAATCTCCTTAAATGTGATTGTAAATCACAGTCCATGGACAATGAAGGACTGGAATCATGATATGGTCAATATGTATGCCTGATCAGATTCTTAGACTATTATACGGTGTTATAAGTTGAAACTTGTCAGAAATACTCTTATTGAGGGATTTAGGAGTAAGATTTATTATGCAAGTAAATAAGTGGAAATACGATAACTTAAATTTGGAGGACAAACAACATTAACGGTTTAGACTCGGAATTGGAATCATAATGGAATTAAAATTTTTACTAGTATTGCTAGAATTGAAATTTCGAGGACGAAATTTCTTTAAGGGGGGTAGAGCTGTGACACCCGTTATTCTTCTAACGGGTATTGAGGTAATTAAATTAATTTTTAATGTATAAAAAAAAAATTGCTTCATTTAAATTTATTTTATAATATTTATTTTTATCTATTTTTAAATTTTCTAAAATTCTCCTATATTTATTTAGTATGATTACTAAAAAGCCTTAGAACTTCTAATAAATCTCAAAAATGTCATATTGGCATTATGTGTGTTAAAGTCTTTAGATGAGACATAAGGATATCTTTTCCAACTACTCTTGACCCTCATTTTCTTTATTTCCTCCGTGACATGCTTCAACATGTCTCCTCTATAATTGTTTCTATCACTTCTCTTCAAAGACTTCATCTTTTCTTCCTTTCTCTTCCACGGTTCCCACACTCTTCTTCTTATTTCTTTGCTGAAGCAAAATACTTAGAGAACTTCTTCAAGGCTGCCATAAAAATCAGCCACCATCACCTCCATTTGAGCAAGAATTTCAGTCATACCGAAGTAAAGGAACCTGTTTTGAAGCCATTTCAAGCTTCCAACTAACCATAATCCGAGGTTAGAATCTTATGAACAAATTTAGTTTTTCATTTATAAATTTTCTTTTATACTAAAGGATTATTCAAATTTGCGTTCTTAAACCTAAGTTTATGTTTGTTGCTATTTTGGAGCATATGTATGAAGTCTAAGTGTATATGCCCTAGACAGAAAATTTATATTGTTAAACTTTGTAATACCTCTATGGGCAGTGGTTATTTCTTGAAATTCTAAGATTAAATTAAAATAAATTTTATGAATGTAGTTGTATGTTGTGCTTTAGTTTTAATTGTCCTTATGCACGCCTTAGGATCAAGGGAGTATGGAGCTAACGTTAATTGATTCCAGGATTAAGAGACTGTTGATAAGCTTAAAAGGTAGGGATTCTATTACTCATCTTTTGTGAGGTTTTTATAGAATTAAAATTGATTGTTTTGCCGCAATATATATATATCTATGTTGAACTGATATTATATGATTATCACATATGAAACTATGACATGGACTCGTCTTATATTGTACGGCGAGGAACATAATGAATTGACACATGTTATAAATTGAGAAGCATGGTTAGGAAAACTAACTCTATTGATAATGATTTAATATAGAGAAATTGTGAGACATGAAAGGGCGACGGTTACGTCCTTGGGCATAAATACCCTAAAAGGTAAAATAGGGGGAAGGTGATGACGCTTCCTTGGGTTGAAAGTCCCAGAACACACTGTACAGGAATCGATTTGGTGAGGACTCGGGGCTTGATGTCCCCTCACCGGAACACCCTTGGAATGTTTATAGGGTGATCAAGTGCGCCCATTTGGGTTTCGATGAGTTGAGTGATACTCAATTTAACATGGATACCTAGGAACAATGATGATTGGTAATATTTGTATAAATGTGTAATTATGACACTTGGTAATGATTAACTACGGTATCCATAAGATGTGATCATAATAAACCTCATAATCTGGAATATGATGTAACTTATTAACCATGCAGATTTTAATGTGGTAATGATAAAAACCTAAAGGTGAGTAATGGCTTTCTCTACTGAGCATAGTGTTGCTCATTCCCTTATGTTTATATCTTTTCAGGACTCACTAAGTGTGAGGTGGCTACGAGAAATATAGTTGAGGAAGTGATGTAGCTATATTACATTGGGACTGCTTCAATCGTTGAGAATGTTCTTCATGATAATGTAAGCATCAATTGTTACTTTCTGTGACTGTATTACAATGTGTTGAGGGTTAAAATGATGATGACAACAGTTTATATTATTAAATTTAAGGTGCTACATTAAAACTGTGGTTTATTTGTCGTTTATATTTTTATTTTTGAGTTGAGAGTTTTCATTTAAGTCCCGGGCAAATTTTATTTTTAAGGTTTTACTTTTATTATTTATTTTTATTTTATCTCATTAAAAACTGTTAACCCCCATATAGGGGCGTTACAGATGATGACAACAGTTTGTATTATTAAATTTAAGGTGCTACATTTAAAACTGTGGTTTATTTGTCGTTTATATTTTTATTTTTGAGTTGAGAGTTTTCATTTAAGTCCCGGGCAAATTTTATTTTTAAAGTTTTACTTTTATTATTTATTTTTATTTTATCTCATTAAAAACTGTTAACCCCCATATAGGGGCGTTACACAATCATATTCAATGTGACCTTTAAGTATTTATCATTATTCATTGAGCCTCCTAGAACCAGCAGTAGCCCTTGCCTACCGTGTCATTACCAATTGTTTATGTTTAAAATAAGCCATATGTCATACTCTATACAAAGTCATGAATGCTCTAAAGAGTAAATAAAATTAACAACAATACTATTAATCAAGTCATTTAACATTGAAATACAAACAAAATTCACATTATTATTGTGATTATGAGCTTTTAGCTCATAATTAGACTCTGCATTCTTATAGTGCAGGTGAGGATGTTTAAGAATAGAGGTTGACCATCTTCAAAGTTGCCAAACAGAGCTTTCTTCCTATGCCATATTTTGTATAAGCACTTTAAAACTGATTTTGCAACTTTGTTTTTATAACTTTAGCGGGCCTAGTTTGTTATTTGTAAATTAACGTGTGTTAAACGATGAATGTGGCAATGAGCGTCACATACTATAGCAATGAACTTCACATATTATCCTACTTTTTGATGGTGTACATATTATAACAAGTAATTGAATGAAACACTTAAGCTTTAAATCAAAGACATAATTTAGATGGTGTAAATGTTGACGAATTTGTGGGTAAAGAGAATGAAGGTTTAAGAAAATCTGGAAATAAAGAATGGTTTGAGAATATTTTGCTTAAAGGTTTTATTTGTCCTAGAGTTTGCTAATGAGTTTTGATGACAAATTACTCCCAAGATAAAAGAGCCCTAAACATAATATATAACAATATTTTTGTGTTTCAAAACAAGGAACTTTTAAATTTGTAGAGATTTAATAACATGTAGGGGTGTTATTTTATAAACTGATACAACCATATCAACTCATGTAATCTTTTACGTAAAAGTATTCTTTCGTGACATAATGTAACTATTACAACAGATATATCTATTGCTCATAGATATTCAGGTTTGTATGAAAACATCTAACCAATAATCTTTTTGGAACAATTCGAAAGACATATTATTTAAAATCGGCACTTTCCAAGTGGGCGTCACAACGCGAACTTTTCGGCACTGCGGCGCCGGCTATCTGGTGCTAGGCGTTGCCAGTGCTTGGACAACCTGACGCCTAGGCGCCACACATGCAATGCTGAGGCTCTGGGTCCCTGAATCGAAAGTGTACTTTACATTATTTGAGTGTCGCAGTCTCAATTTCTAACGTCGTAGTGCTTGGACAACCTGACGCCTAGGCGCCACACATGCAATGCTGAGGCTCTGGGTCCCTGAATCGAAAGTGTACTTTACATTATTTGAGTGTCGCAGTCTCAATTTCTAACGTCGTGGTACTATACGTTGATTCGAAAACACTAAAAAAAATGGATATTTTCTTATGTATTTATTTATTTATTTTTTGTGTGATCTTTATTCTCATTTGTTCTCATACATTTAAAAGGACGTATCGCAATCTCATTTACTGTGAATATATGAGAAGATTTAAACCATAGCTCTTTTTCTATCCAAAATGAAGAGTCAACACGTGGCAAAAGTATTTGTATTTTTTTTATGTTTGGGCGATACGTACAGAATAATGTAGAGAATACAGTTGTACGTACAGCTGGAATTGTCGTATAACTGAATCAATCAATTAACGTTTCTAAACGGGGACGTATTATTAACATGCAACAGTCATCATGTCAAACTTCTAAAGCTATCTGTACGGCCATGTTGAGGACGTGTCCCTTGGAGCTCCCCTTCGCTCCCAAGTCTCGAATATACGAATTTCGTAGCACTGTCTGTACTGTACCAACCACCGTCACAATTATTTTTCTCACTGTCGTATAATATTACAGGCTCCGATCTTCAATACGTTCTTGCGACATGTCGTTTTTAGTGAGAGGTTTGTCTTTGATTTCAAATATAATAAATGAAGCTTTTCAGCCAATAAACTAGTGAGAGTACATTAGCATATGATCATTCAACAGGGGAAACTCGTAGAAGAAATAAACTAATTAATGTGTGGTCTCTTTAACAGCAAAAATTAATAAAAAAAAATATAACTTTATGGAAATATCATATATATTATTATATATTACGAGAACTCCTTGGAATTTTCTAGTAGAAGATGACCCACAAATTATTAAATTCCATCTAATTAAATAGTATTGGATATAGAAAAGCAGTAATCAGGATGGCGCAAGTCATTGCATCATATGGCAAGAGAGTTTCCAGCTTCAATGATATTACATTTTTTTTTTTACTAGAATTGTTGACCCAAATCGGTGCTAGTCCAGTTGATAAAGGATGGGGTAGGTTAAACAGGCATATCCATGGCTTAAATCATGATAAATTAGATTTGTATAGAAAAATTACATTGTTGAAAAATAGTAAACGCTCCTCATTGTCTGATAAAATGATGGTATTATTAAACTTTTTAATCATGAGTTCAATTATTTAAGAGGTATATGAAAATTTGGACAGATTGCTACATATATCCAAATGCTAAAAGTGCCAATTCAACGTACGAATGTCATCTTCTCCTATTCAATTCTTATAAATTGTTGTTCCTGCGAAAATGCACAAGAAAGAAAGTGTATATTTACAAAGAACATCCAAGAGTTTTGTATTATTGATTGAGGACAAAAAAAAAATCTAGTGAAGGAAAATTATTTATCAGAGGTCTGGTACAATGGTTTGAACTCGTCAATTTAAATCATTTAAAGTATGAAATTTTTTACTGTTTTGAACTAAAATAGTTTAAATTATTAGTTTAAACCACACCTTCAAATGAATTATTATGCTTTCTACATGCACCACACATAAAAAATAACGTGGTAAATGCAAAAAATCATAATTAAAACATCTAACAGTTTTGTTTATTGATTAAGGACCGGGAAAAAAAAATCTTGCGGGGGAAAAACAACTATAGAGATTTTTCAATGAAATCATGTTTTTTATTTGTACACCACACATAATACAACTTGAACAGTTTAAAGAAAATTACTATAATTCAAATCCATTTATCAAACAGACCTTAAAAACTTAAATTCTTGATACTCAAAAAATATAGATTTTAAGAAAATAAATATGTATCTAAAAAATTTTTGATACTCGAATTTAAATTTAAATTCATTGAGTATAAAAAGTATTTCAAACAAATAATCTTTTAGTAAAAAAAAGAATTCTTTGCTAAAATTTCTCGGCCGACGAAGCTTCTGCCGAAAATCAAGCTGCGAAAGAGGGGGCAAAGTAAAGAAGAAGCTCAAGAACCATCAAGGAAAGTAACGAAAGGCCGAGAAACCCGGCTACGTACGAACGTGCTTTAAAGAGAGAACAAGAAAATTAAATTTATAATAATAATAATAAAGAAACTGTCGTCAATGCTCTTTTCAAATTGCATGGGCCCAGCTATAAGATTGCTTACTTTCAATGAAAAAAAAAAAAAAAACTGTATTTGGTCCCTTGTTTTTAGTCTATATTCAATGTGGTCATCATATGGTGGAAAGTAAACAATTCCATTTTATGTACTACATCTTTCAAGAGCATCATTATTGTTAAAACTTTGCTACCTATAAAATAAACTTAAAACATTATTATTTAATCTCATGGACTTAAAACTTGTCATTTACAAAACAATAAATCCCATCTTAGTTTAAAAAATACACTTTATATTAGATTATGGTTCACATTTAAAAGGATTTTCCCTCTTGACCGAGAATTACTCCCAAAGTAGTCACACTCACACTTTATTTTTAACGTGATCATGCTGCATTATGTTCCTTCTCAAACTAGATTTCAGGCCTTTTACTTTTAACCTTTAGCGAAACCGTTGCTTTCTTTATGAAACCAAAGGACAATAAACGAATAAAGAGATGAAAAGACATCTGCCCCTACGTACCCAACTTGGGCATGGTTTCGTTCTCTCACCTACTAGCTTTTGCGTAAAGAAACCATAATAACCAAAGCACGTATAATAAAAATGGCGATGTTCTAGACTCCACCATATCCCCCATCTCCAAATTCTATATAAACCACCATCCCACCACTTTCTCTAATCACACTAAAAACCCAACTGCCAAGTGCCAACCACTTCTCTTTCTTTCTCTCTCTAAAAACAAAAAACACTCTACAAATCTTTAGTACATACAGGTATGTACGTAAATGCTCTCATATATATAAAAGCTTGAAAAGACCAAACTAGCCATGGCACCGAGCTTAAGCAAGAGCGCCCCGGACGAAATGGGGGGCATTGACGGTAATAATTCCGGCGCCACCTCGACCATAACTCTCCAAGGAACCGAATTCCTCGCCAATGGCCACCCCATCCTCACCCATGTCCCTCCCAACATCGTCGCCACGCCGTCACCCTTCTTCATGTCGCCGCCGTCGTCGGCCCAAAACGACACCAAGCCCAACAACATGACCGTGGGCTGCTTCGTGGGCTTCGACTCCGACTTCCCCAGAAGCAGCCACGTGGCTTCCCTGGGAAAGCTCACCGAAACAAGATTCATGTCCATTTTCAGATTCAAGGTCTGGTGGACCACCCACTGGGCCGGATCCAACGGCCGGGATTTGGAGACCGAGACGCAGATGATGATCCTCGACAAAAACGACGACGGATCGCGCCCTTACGTCCTGATCATCCCGACCCTGGAGGGCCCGTTCCGAGCCTCACTCCAGGCCGGGAGCGACGACCACGTGGACGTCTGCGTCGAGAGCGGGTCGACACGTGTCGTGTCCTCCAGATTCCGGAGCTGCGTGTACATGCATGCGGGGGACGACCCGTATGGCCTGGTCAACGAGGCGATGAGGGTGATCAAAGTTCATTTAGGCACGTTCCGCTTGATGGAGGAGAAAAACCCGCCGAGGATCGTGGACAAGTTCGGGTGGTGCACGTGGGACGCATTTTACCTGAAGGTCCACCCCAAGGGCGTGTGGGAAGGAGTGAGGGGCCTGTCGGAGGGTGGGACCCCTCCCGGGATGGTCTTGATCGACGACGGGTGGCAGTCCATTGCGCATGATGAGGACTCGATTTCCGATGATCAGGAAGGGATGAATCGGACGGCTGCCGGAGAGCAGATGCCATGCAGGCTGATACGATTTGAGGAGAATTACAAGTTCAGGGATTACGTTAGTCCTAAGTGTGGGACCCGCAAGGGGATGGGTGGGTTTGTGAGGGACTTGAAGGAGGAGTTTGGGACGGTTGAGGATGTTTACGTGTGGCACGCGCTGTGTGGCTATTGGGGAGGGATTAGGCCCGGAGTGAAAGGAATGCCGGAGAGTAACGTGGTGTGGCCGAAGTTGTCCAAGGGTTTGGAGGCCACGATGGAAGATCTGGCGGTGGATAAGATAGTCCGTAATGGGGTTGGGTTGGTCCCACCGGAGATGGCCCACCGGATGTACGAGGGCCTTCATTCGCATCTTGAGTTGGCGGGAATTGACGGTGTCAAGGTTGATGTCATTCACGTAAGTTCGCGAAACTACCTTTCTTGATCCCTTGCTTGCTTTTTATGTGTCTCTTTTTTTTTTTTAAAAAATATATATATTTTTAATTTTTTTAATACTACAAATAGGTATATGTGATTTTTGGGTTTTTTTTTGTAATTTGCATATCCAGAAGCTCTTATAATGTTTGACAAATTGGTTAGAACTAATTTTTTAGTTTAAAAATTATAACATGTAAAAGCTTTATATTGTTATAATTTTTTTGTCTTTTATTATAAGGGCTTTACACCATTTTTTTTAAAAAAATAGTTCTAACTAACTTTATCAAACATCCTATATAAAAATTTCATTCCTTTTTTTTTTCCTTAGTTGGAAACTTAAATGCGTTTCAAATTTAGAGTGTGTTTAAAAACGTAGTTGAAAATATATAGTTGGTACCACAATATTTAATATATAAAAGCTTTATATTATAACATATTTTTATTTTATGTTGTAACATATAAAAGCTTTACAATGAACAGTTAAAACTTTAGTTTTAAGAAGGATGTTATCAAACCTAAGCTTTTAGAATGGTACCAATTTATATTTGTACTTTCATGAAAAAAATAGCTTTGGATTAATTACTAGTCCCACATCATCATATTAGGCCACGTGCAAGCTTATTAAATTTTGGGATTAATAATGAATAAATAAATTATGCGATTTGGCTTTCATGAAGTGGCAAATTGGAATTTTTGTAATGATGCGCAACATGTATTGGTGTCCGATTGATTTAAAAAAAGAAAAAAGAAAAAAAGGGGATTTTCAGTTTAGAATGGGCTGGCTTGCTACTAGGCTAGCTAAGAAGATTGTGAAAATGATTTAGAAAAAAAAAAAAAAAAAAAAAAAACTAGATTGTGAAAATGAAAGCGTTGGGTGTATGTATTTTCTTTGTTTTAGTTGGAATTTGAAAAAAATAGAAGAGCAAGATGTACAACTGCGATGGTAATTGCTATTGCAGGCCGACAAGAATTCACTTGTTTCAACGACTAGTGTCATGTCGTTTTCGTGTCCAAAGCTGGTGTCTGTAGGTGAGTACAAGGACGTCCTTATTAATGTATATGACTTTTTTTTTTTTTATAATATTTATAGAAATTTAACAAATAGGTTTACAGGATTTAAACAGGAATGTTATTGTTTCCTGCACCACACATTAATAGAATATATTAATAGAAGATGATGGGATTTAATTCTATATACAATTCATTAGATTAACGAGTCTTGCTCGATGACGTGATTTAATTGCCTTGATGCAGTTGCTTGAGATGCTATCTGAGGACTACGGAGGCCGAGTTGAGTTAGCGAAAGCTTATTACAAGGCACTCACGGCTTCTCTGAGGAAACATTTCAAAGGCAATGGAGTCATTGCTAGTATGGAGCATTGCAACGATTTTATGCTCCTAGGAACAGAGGCCATAGCTCTTGGACGAGTTGGTAAGAATTCCATTGTATCTAATCCCTTAATAAAATAATTGACAAATTTAGATTGAACATAATGAAGCAAATAATGTCAATATATAGGAGATGATTTTTGGTGCGTGGACCCATCCGGGGATCCGAACGGGACGTTTTGGCTACAAGGGTGTCACATGGTGCATTGCGCCTACAACAGCCTTTGGATGGGGAATTTCATACACCCAGATTGGGACATGTTCCAATCAACTCACCCTTGTGCTGAATTCCACGCTGCTTCAAGGGCCATCTCTGGAGGGCCAATTTATGTGAGCGATTCTGTTGGAAATCACAACTTCAAGTTGCTCAAAAGCCTAGCTTTACCCGATGGGTCTATTTTGAGATGCCAACACTACGCCCTTCCCACCAGAGATTGCCTTTTTGAAGACCCTTTACATGATGGCAAAACCATGCTCAAAATTTGGAACCTCAACAAGGTATATATAAAGACATCAATATACATTTATAAAAACAGTAACAATACTTGGAATTTTAAATATATAATGACAGAAGTTCGACTTTCTAATCACTTAAACTTTTATATTAAAATATATTAAAATGTCAAATGGAGTGGTCTATATTAGTATTTATTTTTTATGTTTAAATGACGTGAGACATGGTTTCTTCTATGTAAATAGTTGAATTAACAAAGTTATTTACAACTTCCTTTTAATAGTACATGGGAGTTTTGGGACTATTCAACTGTCAAGGAGGAGGGTGGTGCCCCGAATCGCGGCGAAACAAAAGCGCATCACAGTTTTCGCACTTGGTGACCTGCTCGGCAAGCCCAAAGGACGTAGAATGGAAAGCCGGGAGAAACCCAGTTCCCATTGAAGGAGTGAATGCGTTTGCAGTTTACATGTTCCGGGAAAAGAAGCTGAAGTTGCTCAATGCCACAGAGAGCATAGTGGTTTCACTCGAGCCGTTCTGTTTCGAGCTCCTGACTGTTTCTCCTCTGATGGTGTTGCCCACAAAACTAGTCCAATTTGCTGCTATTGGGTTGGTGAACATGCTTAATACCGGCGGTGCAATTCGGTCTCTGGAAGTTGATGATGATGAAACCAAGGTTAAAATTGGAGTTAGGGGATGTGGGGAAATGAAGTTGTTTGCTTCGGAGAAGCCAGTGGATTGCAAGATTGATGGGGTGAGTGTGATTTTTGGTTATGAAGATATGATGGTTGGTGTGCAAGTTCCATGGCCAGATTCTTCAAGTGAATCAATTGTAGAATATTTGTTTTGAATGGAATGTTGTGTGTTCTGAATCAAAATTTGAAATAGAAAAGATGTGTTTACTACAATTTTTGTGATTCTCAATTAGAAAATTGGAATCATCCCAAATAGATTGACTCAAATTTAAACTAATTAAGGGGCAATCAGAAGCAAAAAAAAGAAAAAAAAAGAAAAAAAAGAAAGATAGAAAAAAAGAAAAGGAAAAAGGCAACTCAATGTTGAGGTATCAAATAAATTGAACACCAAGGAAAGATATCAAAGATCAGCCCTTGTGAGTCCACTCACTTTGACGAAATTACCCTTTGGTCAAGCCAATTAATAAATATCCAGTTTCATCTAGGACTGCCCAATCTTCCTAATCTTAATGGAAGAGGATGTACCAAGAGCAACAACTTCACTTTTTAGTCATTATGAAAAATTTACCATATATAATAACGATGAAGTTTATAAGAGAAAATTACACACCACTTATAACTTTGTGTTTTTCTCTAACCATCTTATAAAATCTCAATTTGATACCCTCTTTTTACATTAAAAAAAATCAATGAGTTGAATTTTATAAATGTGAAATCCTCCTACTATATTTAATAAAAAATTGATCCAGAAGCTTCACCCCCACACCACTAAGAGGGGGACTTCTGCGCTCATTCTAACCTCTAACGACTTTATCAGAAAGTTGATAATCACTTGCATAAAGTAATAGTTTAATAGGGCACAAATTTGACTTCACAACTTAAAACTTGTTAAATAAGGCTCCACAACTTAAAACTGTCTATTTTTTTGGCTAAATTATTGTCCAGTTGCTAACACCGCCCAAAAACAGAGAACCAGGGAGTAAAATCAAAATTTTTGCTCTTATTCGTCCTCAAGAGATATTTATTTCTTGTCACTTGCGTTGCAAAAACAAAAAGTTTTCGGGCAGCTTCTACAATCTACAGTACACTTCAAGATTCCACCATTCATGTACCAGCGATCCATCTTATGCTTACAACTTTATTACTAATATAGTTCGTTTGACAAACACATTACGGGTTTTATATATTATAGTAAAAAAACAAAGTGTTATTATAATGTAAAGCTCTTATATATTGTTTAAATTCTAACGTACATGTGTTTCTCTACAAACTTAAAACAGTAAGCCCATGTAAAAAAATATCATAAATGTTAAAGTAAGATTCATAGTTTTATGGGTAGCGGATATTAGCCAAGTGGGGATGGAAATAATTTACAGGTATGTGTCTTTCCCCTACTTCCTATATAAACCCCTCTTTAGATCTCTCCTTGCTAGCTTTCTCATGAGCAAACTTACCTTCTTTCAACTATTGTTCTCCTCTCTCTCTCTCTCTGTAAGATCTTACTCACCTGATAAATATGACTCCAAGCTTAAGGAAAACTTCCACTCACGTAAACTAAAACGACACTACAAACACATCGATCAATTCGTCCATAACGCTCCAAGGAACAAACTTCCTCGCCAACAAACACCCGATTCTCACCGACCTCCCGTCAAACATCGTATCCACCGCCACGTTACCGACCCACAAGCCAAGGAGCCGCCACGTGGCTTCCATCGGGAAGCTGAGCTGAATAAGGTTCATGAGCCTGCTCAGGTTCAAGCTCCGGTGTACCACCCACTGGGTGGGGACCGCCGGAGACGACGTCGAGAACGAGAAACAGTTCATGATTTTGGACAAAGACGACGCCGTTTCGCGGCCTAACGTTCTCCTCCTCCCCCTGATCGAGGGCTCGTTCCGAGCCTCGCTCCGAGCCGGGATGGTGTCGGGCCACGTGGACGTCTGCGTCGAGAGCGGCTCGACGCGTGTCGTCTCGTCCAGCTTCAGGATCGTGCTCTACATCCACGTGGGAGACGACAGTCCATACGGGCCGGTGAGGGAGGCGATGGGTGTCGTTCGGGAGCATCTGGGGTCGCTTCGCCTTTAGGAGGAGAAGACACCGCCGCCGCCGACGATCATGGATAAGTTAGGTTGGTGTACGTGGGAAGGTCAAAATTTTTAAAATAAAGAAAGAAATCTAGTCACCAAGAAAAAGGAGAGAGAGGGATTCGAACCCTCGATAGTTCTTTGTTTCGAACTATACCGGTTTTCAAGACCGGAGCTATCAACCACTCGGCCATCTCTCCGAAAGAAAATCTCTATTTTCTTTGTCCATCGAATAGAACATAACGATATAAGTTGATACCATTACTATCGATATAAAGATATCGAGTATGAATCTATAGGTCTATCTATCTGTATATATAGATGCATGATATAGCGTTCCCCTTTGTAAAGTAAAAAACTGTCCTCGATGGATTCATGGTAACAATGCATCTTTTTTACAATTTTTGACTGACAAAAAGATCAAATGGTATATAATTATTTTATTGGTAGGTTGAAGGATTCGAAACATGACTATTGCCTTATAAGAAGGTCATGTTAGAATATTAAAACTGTGCTATAATAATCAGTAAACTCTAGTTATATATTGTATAATAAAAAATAAAATTAGAACATGTAAAAATTGATGTTAATTGTGGTGAGTTATATTTGAAATAATGTGACATTTTTAGTATTCTTTTTATGTCACCTATGTTGAGGGTTTTGGCTTCCCAACTGGAGCCCACTAGTATAAGAGGGTTTTAGATGCTTCCCAGGTATCAATTTGTCACGCCCCGGAGTACGGGAGGTGACGTGGTGGATTATTTAAATTAATTAAAAGAAGATTTAATTAAAAATCAAGGGTTTAGGGTTAAATATAAAATGTGAAAATTTAAAGAAAACCATTGCATAAAAAATTAATATAAAAGAGTAAACCATAAAATTGCGAGTATGGGCTCCATAAACCCACAACTTGTGCACACACATGGTACTGACAATATCATAAATACAATCACAGTCCAAGTACAAATAAAGTTAAGATCTTACACGCCTTGATTTAAATAATACAATTAAATTTACTAATCCTCTATTGCTCCTGAGTCTTGTCCGAAGAGTCCTCTCCGAACCTAATTGGAAAACCACCTAGAGGGGGAAATTTAAAACAAATAAAACGTGAGCGAAAGGCTCAGTAGGACTATGTTTTATAAAATAATTTAATTTAAGGAAACATATCATTATTCAGGAGTTATTTAAAAGAAACTTTGAATAAATAAATAAATAAATAAATAAATTTGAGTAAAACCATTCTTACCAGAACAGTTTACCCATATAACCAATAATATCATTTTTCTTTCCTAGGCAAAGCATAGTATCACCACCGTAGTGGCCCAGTTGGGTTTCGGGACCTGCCCCCAAGGTCGATCGCTACACGACCCGATCTCTGATATGACATCATGCCTATATGTTTATTATCATCATCATTCAAAACCCAATTACCGAGTGTTGTCATTTACATTCATTATGAGGTCCATTTCAGATCACGGTATATTAAAATACAACCGATGAATTCATTTTTAAACAACCGTTGAAAACATTTTAATAGGAATCCTTTTTCAAAGCCAAATCATTTTGAAACTAGGCTACCAAGGAAGGGGTAGAAGTCCTACCTCAATACTCGTGCCGGTGCCCCACACCGTAATCCCGGTCCGCTATACGTTAGCTCCGCGGAACCACGAACGATCCTAGATACAAACTAAGTCGATCAATATCTAGTTCGAGACATTCTATGTTACTAAACCATTTCATGATGTCCTAGTGTGCCATTTGTACCTTTAAAATCATTCTATAAGGTTGGAGTTTAAATCAGGGTTCAAAATAGTGAAAACGGGTAAAAATCACAAAAATTTCCATGCCTCGGTCGGCCTGCCGAACTCCCTGCTTCGGCCGGTCGAATTGTACCAGAAGCCAGGTCTGGCCAGCCGGTCATTTCCCCAGGTTCGGCCTGCCGGACGGAAGAACACCGGCCTGCCGATACCTTGTCCGGCCTGCCGAACACGTGATCCGGCCTACAGAACTGGGAAAACCCAGAAATCCAGCCACGGGTTTCTTGATCCCAAAACACAAATCTTGATTCTAACCTGTTTTTCTCAAATCCCAGGCATGGAAAACAATCATAGATAATAGAAAAACATATTTGGACACTTTAAAACTCATTTAAACAAGATTCAAACACAAAAATCCCAAAAATCTGAAAATAGGAAGAATTGAGGAAAAATGAAAAATCTTGAATCCAATTCGTTTTTCTTCAATCTAAGCTTAGATTCTAGTTGTTTTAAGTCCATTTAAGTCAAATCCAAGGTTTTCTAAGCTTAAACAAACCTAAATTTCAAAAATGCACAAAATTGAAAATTTTGTAAAAAGTTTAGAAATTTCAAAACTAACCTCGAATCGAAGCTTCAATCCGCGTTCTCGGTTGCTAAATCACGTCCCTGAGCTTCCTCCTTGCTAACCCGAAGGTTGGATTCAAAATTGGGCTTCAAAATTTTGAGAGAGATAGAGAGAGAGAGGGAGTTGCCAAGAGAGAGAGAGAGAGAGAGTGAGAGAGCTCACGAGTGGAAGAGAGGAGAGAGAGAGATCAGGGAGAGTGAGGAGAGAGGAGGAAGAGAGAGAATAAATAGAGAGAAACGGTGGCCGGTTTTACTGTGCAAAAACCATGTGCCGCCCACGGTTTTGTGAAACGGAGTATTTTTAACATTTTACAAATTGTTGTGTTTTAAAACTCAAAACATCATTTTAAAACAATAAGGAATTATTTGAACTCACCAAATTAACAAAACAACCAAAAACTCAAAACCCAATCAAATAATCAAATTAATGTTAAAACACTAATTATGGCACACTAATTCATCATTTATATTACATTAATATTAAATAAATTTCGGGGCGTTACAACTCTCCACCCCTAAAAGAAATTTCGCCCTCGAAATTTACAACTCATTTCAGAAACAAAACAAATGCGGATACAATTCTCGCATACTCGACTCTAGTTCCCAGGTGGTTCATCAACCCCATGATGCTGCCACACGACCTTTACCAACGGTATCTCACGACGACGCAAACTAATCACTTTCCAATCGATAATCCGAATCGGCACTTCTTCGTACGTCGTATCCTCCTGAACCTGCACATCGCGAAATGAAACTATCTTACCCTGCTCAGGTGGACACTTCCCAAGCATCGACACATGAAACACATCGTGAACATGAGAAAGTTCGAGCGAAAGATCAAGCCGATAAGCGATCACACCAACACGCTGAGTGATCTCGAACGGCCCAATATACCTAGGAGCGAGCTTCCGACTCACTCCGAACCGCATAGTTCCCTTACGAGGCGATACCCTCAAGAGAACGAAATCTCCAACCGCGAACTCTAAGGGTCTACGTCTCCTATCCGCGTAACTCTTCTGCTGACTCTGAGCTGCCCTCAATCGATCTCGAATCACCACGACTTTCTCGTTGCTATCACGAATCTCATCCGGCCCAAGAATAACCCTATCTTCTGGCTCGGCCCAACACACAGGTGACCGACACGGTCGCCCATACAACGCCTCAAACGGTGCCATGCCAATACTCGCCTGATAACTATTATTGTACGCGAACTCCGCCAAATGCAAACATTGCTTCCAATTTCTGTCGAAGTCCAACGCACAGGCACGCAACATATCCTCGAGAATCTGAATAACCCGCTCAGACTGCCCATCAGTCTGAGGATGAAACGTCGTACTGAAGTTCAAATCTGTACCCAAAGCCTTCTGAAAACTCCTCCAGTACTTAGCATTAAACCTGGTGTCTCGATCAGAGGTGATGGACAAAGGAACCCCATGCAACCTCACAATATTCTACAGATACAACTCCCCGAGAATCCTCCTCGAACACGTCGACCTAAACAAAATGAAATGCGTTGATTTCATCAACCTGTCAACCATGACCCAAACTGCATCATGTCGCTACTCCGTCCTCGGCAAACCTGTGAGGAAATCCATCGTCACATGCTCCCATTTCCACCCTGGAATAGGAAGCGGCTGAAGCTGACCTGTAGGCTTCTGATGCTTGGCTTTCACCTGAAGACACGTCGAACACTTAGCCACATACTCTCGAACATCTTTCTTCATGCCTCTCCACCAATACTGCCTCTTCAAACCGCGATACATCTTGGTGCTCCCTAGATGAATAGCAAACTGATACCTATGAGCTTCGTCCAAAACGGCTTTCGTCACTTCAGTGATAACTGGAATTGCAAGACGCTCCCGGAAATACAACGATCCATCTGCATGCATGCTCTATTCTTCAAACTGCTCCTCATTCTGAATCCGCGACCAAATCCCCTGCAAATGTCGATCCTACCACTGACTTTGCTTCACCATCCGAACAAGAGATGGAGTCGCTTCTACATGATATACCGAAACTCGATCACAGTCTTCATGATACCGTAGCCGATACTCACTCACTGTCAAATCCCTATTCCAATCCTCAAAAGCCAAACAAGCGAGAATCCCTGAAGACTTCCTGCTAAGCACGTCCGCAACCACATTAGCTTTCCTGGGATGATACTGCAATGCAAAATCATAATCCTCTATATACTCGATCCATCTACGCTACCTCAAGTTAAGATCCCTCTGAGTGAACAAATATCTCAAACTCTTGTGATCGGAGAAGACTTGAAACGACGCTTCATACAGGTAACACCTCCAAATCTTCAGTGCGTAAATCACCGCTGCGAGCTCCAAATCGTGAGTAGGATAATTCTGCTCGTGAGGTCGTAGCTGTCTCGACCCGTATGCAACCACACGTCCATGCTGCATCAACACGCATCCAAGTCCGCACCCTGAAGCATCCGCATAAACCTCATACGGCTCGTCACTGCTAGGAATAACCGACACTAGAGCTGAAGTCAATCGGTTCTTCAATTCCTGAAAAGCAAGCTCACAATCTTCATTCCACTCAAACCTGACATTTTTCTTGATTAATCTCGTCAACGGAGCTACAATCTTCGAGAAATCCTTTACAAATTTCCTATAATAACCTGCAAGACCTAAGAAGCTGCGAATCTCCGCTACGTTCCTTGGTCGTTCCCATTCCAATATAGTTTCAATCTTAGACAAATCCACTGAAATACCATGCTCCGAGATAACATGACCCAAAAACTTGACCTCAGTCAACCAAAACTCGCACTTTTCCCTCTTAGCATACAACTGGTGCTCTCGCAGAGTCTGAAGCACGATCCGAAGATGCTGCTCATGCTCCTCCCAAGTCTTAGAATACACGAGAATATAATCAATGAACACGATCACAAACTGATCCAGATATGGCCTAAATATCCTGTTCATCAAATCCATGAAAGCTGCCGGAGCATTCGTCAACCCAAACGACATAACCATAAACTCAAAGTGCCCATACCGAGTCCTAAAAGCTGTCTCGGGAATATCCTCTTCCTTGATCCTAAGCTGATGATAACCTGAACGCAAATCAATCTTCGAGAAGTACCGCGAACCTCCCAACTGATCAAACAACTCATCAATCCTGGGCAAGGGATACTTGTTCTTTACCGTAACACGATTCAGCTGTCGATAATCCACACACAACCTGAGAGTCCCATCGTGCTTCTTAGCAAACAAAACCGGTGCTCTCCACGGAGATGTGCTATTCCGAATATACCCTTTATCAGCAAGCTCCTGAAGTTGCTTCTTCAATTCCTTCATTTCTGCCGGCGCCATCCGATAAGTTGCCATAGAAATCGGTGATGTCCCCGGAAACAACTCAATACCAAACTCAATCTCCCAATGCGGTGGTAATCCTGGCAACTCGTCGGGGAAGACATCCTCGAACTCATCAACCACCAAAATTGCTAAACTGCCTCTCGGAACATAGGGCTTGCAATCTAGGTTGGCAAGAAAAGCACAACAACCTAGATTCCTTCGCCCTCCTAGACACGACTTCATGAGACGCTCACTCATTAATCAATCACCACCACCCTGGTAAGTGATCATCGTCCCCCTATCAGACACTAGGATCATTTTTCTAAGTTGGCAGTCCACGACTGCATTATACCTAGACAACTAGTCCATCCCTAGAATTACATCATAGGAGCTCATGGGGAGTATAATCAAATCACTTTTTAAAATCTCATCCCCAATCTTTATTTTACAAGATTTACAAATATAATTTACACACACCCGCCCCAAGGGAGAAGTTATGACTAGGGGTTCATTAAACTCTTCTATTTCTAATCCCAATGCATGTACAAAAGAACTCGAAATGAGAGAATGAGAGGCACCAGTATCAAATAAAATGCGAGCTAGAGATCTAGAAACCAAGATTATACCATCGACAACAGCGTTACCACCATGAGAATCTGAACCACCTGATGCCATCGCATGAAACTGCACTGGCGCCTTCCCTTTCCCTCTACCGACATTGCTGGGTCCTGGATTACCTTGCCGATACTACTGGGATGGAGACGACTGAACACTACCTGTACTCGGTGCTCGATACTGAGGGACACTACGCTAGAAATGTTGCGGCTGCTGCCCCCGTGCCCGATATGAGAATTGCTGAGGAAAGAACTGGGGATACTGCAATTGCGGGTACTGCGGAGGCGGAGGTAGGGTCTGAAGCTGAGACGAACGACTGGCATCCTCCCCGGTCTGAGATCCAAGACGAGCACTCCTGATTGGGCAATTCCTCTTCATGTGTCTGGGCTGCTGACAGAAATGACAATGGAAGCTGTAGGGATTGCTGCGCCAGCTGCCAGACGAACTGCTGCTACCACTGGTCGCGCCACCTTGCTTGTCTTTCCCCAGAGCTGGACGACTACTGGTGCTCTTCCTGCCACTCCTCTGCTGTCATCCTGAAGCCTTGGCTCGGTCCTCACAATACCGCGCATAATCATTCTCCACGGATATCGCCGACGATACAAGCTCTCCGAAACTCCTAAGCCGTAGAGCAACCAACTGCGGCCGAATAGGAGCCTTGAGCCCTTCCTGAAACTTAATACACTTCTCACGCTCCGATGCCACCGCTGATGGAGCAAACCTAGACAACTCATTAAACCTTGCCTCATATTCCCGAACTGATAGATCACCCTACTGCAACCTGTAGAACTCAGCTTCCTTCTGATCTCTATACCCCTGCGAAAAATACCGATCATAAAACAGCTCCTTGAACCTGTCCCAACTGATATCGCCACCCCGCTCCAGACGCTTAGCCTATTTCCACCAAGTGTTAGCGCCACCCTCGAGCTTATACGCAGCAAACTCTACACGATACTCCTCAGGCACACCAAGAGTATCCAAATGCTTCAAGATCAAATCTAACCAATACTCTGCTAACTGCGGATCCCCATTGCCATCAAAAGTCGAAACAAACGCCCGTCGAAATTCCTTAAAGTACGCATGCCGACTACCAACAGCAGAATCTTCCGGTCTAGCCCTGGCTGCCATCTGTCGAAAAGCCACAAACATAGACTTCATCATGCTCTCATCATTTCCGAACTTGGCTTTAGCTGTCGAATGACGTCTAGGTGCCATTCTCTCACTTCTGAAAACAAAATTTGGACTGTCAGAGGTATTTCATTGTCAAACTTATGTGTGCACAATTCCCAAGGTTCATAACCTTGAGCTCTGATACCATTCTGTCACGCCCCGGAGTACGGGAGGTGACGTGGTGGATTATTTAAATTAATTAAAAGAGAATTTAATTAAAAATCAAGGGTTTAGGTTAAATATAAAATGTGAAAATTTAAAGAAAACCATTGCATGAAAAATTAATATAAAAGAGTAAACCATAAAATCGCGAGTATGGGCTCCATAAACCCACAACTTGTGCACACACATGGTACTGAAAATATCATAAATACAATCACAGTCCAAGTACAAATAAAGTTAAGATCTTACATGCCTTGATTTAAATAATACAATTAAATTTACTAATCCTCTACTGCTCCTGAGTCCTGTCTAAAGAGTCCTCTCCGAACCTAATTAGAAAACCACCTAGAGGGGGAAATTTAAAACAAATAAAACGTGAGCGAAAGGCTCAGTAGGATTATGTTTTATAAAATAATTTAATTTAAGGAAACATATCATTATTCAGGAGTTATTTAAAAGAAACTTTGAATAAATAAATAAATAAATAAATAAATTTGAGTAAAACCATTCTTACCAGAACAGTTTACCCATATAACCAATAATATCATTTTTCTTTCCTAGGCAAAGCATAGTATCACCACCGTAGTGGCCCAGCTGGGTTTCGGGACCTGCCCCCAAGGTCGATCGCTACACGACCCGATCTCTGATATGGCATCATGCCTATATGTTTATTATCATCATCATTCAAAACCCAATTACCGAGTGTTGTCATTTACATTCATTATGAGGTCCATTTCAGATCACGGTATATTAAAATACAACCGATGAATTCATTTTTAAACAACCGTTGAAAACATTTTAATAGGAATCCTTTTTCAAAGCCAAATCATTTTGAAACTAGGCTACCAAGGAAGGGGTAGAAGTCCTACCTCAATACTCGTGCCGGTGCCCCACACCGTAATCCCGGTCCGCTATACGTTAGCTCCGCGGAACCACGAACGATCCTAGGTACAAACTAAGTCGATCAATATCTAGTTCAAAAAATTCTATGTTACTAAACCATTTCATGATGTCCTAGTGTGCCTTTTGTACCTTTAAAATCATTCTATAAGGCTGGAGTTTAAATCAGGATTCAAAATAGTAAAAACGGGTAAAAATCACAAAAATTTCCATGCCTCGGTCGGCCTGTCAGACTCCCTGCTTCAGCCAGCCGAACTGTACAGTTCGGCCTACCGGAAGCCAGGTCCGGTCGGCCGGTCATTTCCTCAGGTTCGGCCTGCCGGACGGAAGAACACCGGCCTACCGATCCCTTGTCCGGCCTGTCGAACACGTGATCCGGCCTGCTGAACTAGGAAAACCCAGAAATCCAGCCACGGGTTTCTCGATCCCCAAAATACAAATCTTGATTCTAACCTATTTTTCTCAAATCCCAGGCATGGAAAACAATCATAGATAATAGAAAAACATATTTGGACACTTTAAAACTCATTTAAACAAGATTCAAACACAAAAATCCCAAAAATCTGAAAATAGGAAAAATTGAGGAAAAATAAAAAATCTTGAATCCAATTCGTTTTTCTTCAATCTAAGCTTAGATTCTAGTTGTTCTAAGTCCATTTAAGTCAAATCCAAGGTTTTCTAAGCTTAAACAAACTTAGATTTCAAAAATGCACAAAATTAAAAATTTTGTAAAAAGTTTAGAAATTTCAAAATTAACCTCGAATCGAAGCTTCAATCCGCGTTCTCGGTTGCTAAATCAAGTCCCCGAGCTTCCTCCTTGCTAACCCGAAGCTTGGATTCGAAATTGGGTTTCAAAATTTTGAGAGAGATAGAGATAGAGAGAGAGAGGGAGTTGCCGAGAGAGAGAGTGAGAGAGCTCACGAGTGGAAGAGAGGAGAGAGAGAGATCAGGGAGAGTGAGGAGAGAGGAGGAAGAGAGAGAATAAATAGAGAGAAACGGTGGGCGGTTTTACTGTGCGAAAACCATGTGCCGCCCACGGTTTTGTAAAACGGAGTATTTTTAACATTTTACAAATTGTTATGTTTTAAAACTCAAAACATCATTTTAAAACAATAAGGAATTATTTAAACTCACCAAATTAACAAAACAACCAAAAACTCAAAACCTAACTAAATAATCAAATTAATGTTAAAACACTAATTATGGCACACTAATTCATCATTTATATTACATTAATATTAAATAAATTTCGGGGCGTTACACAATTTCATCAATTGGATGGATTGGTACTTGGGATAGGCCCAAGACCCTCTTGATGTGCTCGCGAGATAGGCCTTAAAACTCTGATCTCAACACCTCAACAACGTAGCTTCACACTTTTGGGAAAAAAAAATGAAACATAACTATATATGCCATTTTTTTTTCTATAAGTTAATAATTAATTACAATTTTAGAGAGAAATTAGAGACAACTAATGATTGAGAAATTTTTTTCACCAGTTGTCGCAAGTTTGTTATTGGTATGTTTAAAACAGAAAATTAGAGGATAGTATTTCGTCTTCTAGCCTTTTTATAACAATGTGGTAACGTTGTAAAATTTTAAGAAGAGCAAACTTGTAGTAAAGATCAGTATACATTTTAAAAAATCAAATGCAATAAATAGCTCTGTATCATGATGAAAACCAATAGAAGTTCTTAAAAGAAGAATCAATCTCAAACGCAACTATATATACACGATGATTGTTTGTGTGTGTTTAGTAGCACAATGGCATGTTTATTATTGTTAAATATTGTTGTTATTTGAACAGGTGAGTCCAAAGGGCGTCCGGGAAGGTGTCATTGCCCTTGCGGAGGGCAATTGCCTACGGGGATGGTCATCATCGATGACGGATGGCAGTGCGTGATTCAGGAGGAAAAAGACCAAGGATTCTCCCGGGAGGAGGACAAGAAGAGGAGAGCCGCGGAGGGGCAATACTGCTTGGAAAGTTTTGAGGAGAATCGCAAGTTAGACTACAAAAGTCAATTGCAATTTAACAACTATAAGATTAAAGGAGGCATGGGTGGATTTGTGAGGGACTTGAAGGTGGTGGAGTGTGTTTATGTTTGGCATGCTTTTTGGGGGTATTGGGGTGGGGTCAGTCCTAATTGTTTTCCCCGCCCGATTTCTAGCTCTAAGGTTTATGGAGTGGAGTTGTCGGAGGGCGTAAGGAGGATGATGAAGGATCAGGCAATGGGGAAGATGGCGAAGGGTGGGATCATGTTTGTGCCGCTGGAGCCAGCGGCAGAACTCTTTGAGGGGATTCACTCGTGCCTTGAGGCGGCAGGGATTGACGGTGTCAAGATTGATGCGATACATGTGAGTTTTTTATTTCCTTAGTGGTCTTTTAAAGAGCACCAACGTTTAGAAATCAAGAAATCCTTGTTCCAATGCTAGTTTTATTATTACTAGTAGTAGTAGTAATAGTTAGGATGCAATGCTCTAGTATTCTCTCTGCTGAAGTGTTCAAAGTTGTAGTTGAGATATTTCTACAGTGCTACAAAAGAGAAACTAGAAGCAAAAGTTGGAATTTTGGTTCACATCATGACATTTGGCGTGGTGCAGTTACTAGAGCTGGTATCAGACGAATACTGCGGTAGAGTGGAGCTCGCAAAGGCGCATTACAAGGCGCTCATGGATTCCGTCAGACAGCATTTCAAAGGAAATGGAGTCATCTCCAGCATGCAGTAATGCAACGACTTCATGTTCCTCGGAACAGAGTCCATTTCTCTCGGTCGCGTAGGTTTGTACGTATACTTTTTTGATTTCCACTTCTTAGTAGACAAACAAAATTGTTATGTTGTAGAGCTTAAATTATAGTCATGATGCAGATATTTTTAGAAATTTCACAATTGTAAATTTGGTTGTCTTAGTTTTCTTTATATAAAGGAGGGTGCCTTTTGGATTAATTGAGAGGGTAGAGAAAACATGATGAGTATGAAAAAAGTGTCATTTTTCTTGTACTCTTCTTTTTCATTGTGGTCAATTTTTACGGTGGTCAAAAGTTAATGAAGCTTCCACACTGAGCGTTTAACCATTATACATGTGTGCTCTTTTTTTTTCCCTCCACGATTTTGTTACTCCCGGTAGTATAAAGTTAGAATGTCCAATTCTTAATTAGCAAGAATATTTTTGATTAATCGTGTCAATGTAAGTATAGGAGATGATTTTTAGTGCATCGATCCATACAGAGATCCGACGGGGATGTTTAGGCTTCAAGGGTGTCACTTGGTGCATTGTGCCTACAATAGTCCTTGGATGTGGAATTTCACACACCCAGATTGGGACATGTTCCAATCCACACACCCATGTGCGGAATTCCATGCCGATTCAAGGGCTATATCTGGAGGCCCAATCTATGTGAGTGACGCTGTTGGGGAACATAACTTCACGTTGCTCAAAAGCCTGGCCTTGCCAAATGGATCTGTCTTGAGATGCCAATGCTACGCTCTTCCCACAAGAGACTTGCCTGTTTGAAGACCATTTGCATGATGGCAAAACCATGCTTAAGATTTGGAACCCCAACAAGGTCAAATGATTATAGACATTTTTCCCTCTTTTTGTACCCATTTTTATCTCTTTAAACGGGTGAATGGCTTTTTCTTTCACCGATAAAATAACTACAGATTTTATATGAGATTCATGCAACAGTGACACGAAAGAAAATAATTAAAACTAGTGTTATTTATTAGTTATTAAAAAAAAAAAAACTCTTTATAACGCCCTGTTGCAATGGGTTGCATAAATTCCTAAATGAGTTCTATTGTTCACTTGTTTTGAACAAAAGACAACTCTTTCAATCTATAGCGGCCGTTTTGTATCTGCTTGTTCAACTGCAGCTAAATGAGATGATGTTAATGTTCACTTGATTTTTACGTGTGTGGTTTGGAACAGTATACCGGAGTTTTAGGACTCTTCAACTATCAAGGAGGAGGGTGGTGTCGCCAATCCCGGCGCAACAAATGTGCTGCGCAGTTCTGCTGCTCGGTAACCTGCTCGGTGACCTCAAAATATATCGAGTGGAACAACGGAAAGAAAGACGACCTTATCCCAATCGATAAATCAGAGACATTTGCTGTCTACATGTTCCAACAAGAGAAGCTGAAGCTGTTGAAGTTTGCGGAGAATTTGGAGGTGACACTCAAGCCTTTGACTTTCGAGATTCTCACCGTCTCGCCTGTGAAAATCTTGCCCAAGAAGTCCGTCCAATTTGCTGCAATTGCGTTGGTGAAGATGCTCAACACTGGTGGCGCAGTTCAGCATATGGACTTTGGTGATGACGAAGATTTGGTGAGAATTAGAATCAGAGGAAGTGGGAAAATGAAAGTGTTTGCTTCTGAAAAGCCAGTGATTTGCAAGATTGATGGGGTTGGTGTGAAATTTGGCTATGATGATTTGATGGTTAGTGTTCAAATTCCATGGTCGAGTTCTCGAGGAGAATTTGTGGTTGGGTACATATTTTGAAACGAATAATGGTTTATCTAATTATCCTAATTAGCATGTTAGTGAAGGATATTATCATGTCATTGTAATTTATGGACTCTTTTATGCAGTTTGTAGCATATGTTGTATTTTGTAACATAAAATTCTAAAACATGATTTCCTTGTCTCAATTGTCATTTGGGGGTGTTGAATGTATTGTTGTTTGTTGTGTATTTTAAAATCAACTCTATTGATATGGTTGTTCTAATGGTAATTCACATATGATTTCATTAACAAATATCGAAATCTCTCGCCCTTTAACTTGGGAAAATAAAAATCACATTTATTATCAATCAAAATTGAGAAGTTGTTTTTTCATGACAAAAAAAAAGAAGAAGAGAAAAAGTCGACCATAAGGGAGAAAAGTGATCAAGTAATTTGCCTTTCCGTACACAACAATGCACCATGCTAATGAGTTAAAGAGAAAACAGCATAAACAACGGAATTTTTCTTACGTGGAGGGCACATAATTATCTTCCCCTCCCTTTGGTACATATTGGTGAGACTTTTCCGTTAGAATTATATATATGGGGCTTTAACAGCTATGTTATAAATAAAAAAACTACCGTATAAAGTTTTATATGTTACAGTTTTTTTGAATTTATTTTTTCACTTCAAACTAATATACTAAATGCTTTATTTGTTAAATTAATAAAAATTTATTATCATTTTATAGTCAAGATAAAAATTGTTGTAAAATAAAAATTTTATATCTAAATATAGTTTCAAATTTTATTATTTTTATCTAAAATTTATTTAAATACCAATTCAAATTATAATTTTAAACCATACTTTTCAAACTTTGGTCTCGAACCTCAAACTACCATGTACAAGCGGACCCTTCGCACTCATTTATCAAACTTTAAAAATTCAGAAACTATACATTGTGGTTGAAACAATCTCAGCAAAATATAAAACGCACGGTCGCTTTTTGTGCTTATAGACTACAGAGAAGATTTTTGTGAATATTCCAATTAATATACTATTTTTCCAAAAAAAAAAAAAGTCACGAAATTTTCATAAGCGCACCTTCTCCTGGCAACACGTCTAATTTGTGTCAGCACCGTTATTGCAGCAATCCCACGGCAGCTGCAAGTCCTGCAGGTGACGCCATAACCGATAGCATAACTCAGAGAAAACCACAACCTTTCTTCTTCAATCACAAGTCAACTTTCCGAGAAAACATTAACCCACTGTTTGGCATCCTAGAAAATCAAGCTCAATCCTTGAAGGAAATACTCGCTCTTTGTCGCTATGAAGTCGTCGGATTTCATGGATAAGCGGATCGCTGAGCTTTCTCGATCACACTCCGATGACTTCTCCGACCTCTCGTTCTCCCGTGGACGCGAACCGGAGGAAGACGACGATCTCTCCTATGGATTAAGCAAGGACGATCTCAGTTCCACCTTCCATTTCCGTCCCATACGACCTGTCGTTTCCCCCAATTCGTACGATTCCACTTTCCAGGTTTGATTGATCAATCCATCTTGTTGTTGATTTTGCTTGATTTTAAGTCGATGAAAAATCTTGTCTTTCTGTATTTATCGGAGCGAAGTTTAGGTTTTGAAATTATAATTCGATGAATTGTATTATTCGTTAGTTATTCTGAATCCCAATTCTAACCTCAATCCCAAAGTTGCGATTCTTAGACACTTGCATTGTCAAAATCAAGATTTTGGAAGAAATTTTGTGTTTTTGTTATCACTTTTTTAAAATTAATTGTGTAAATATAACAGATTTATAGTGGATAATTTATTTGCTCTTTATTTATAGCGTAAATAATTTTTATTTATGCAGTAAATTGATTTAAGGTAGAAATAATTAATTCATCCCTAGTTTATAAACGAACTATTTATATCATAAATCTGCTATTTACTATTTATATTTTTAAAACCTGTTGTTTACTTAAAAGTTTCAAATATCTGCTATTTTCTCCATTCTCCCTGTTTTGTTCAATTGAGGACCAAATTTGTACTGGAGAGCTGCTCAGAGACTGTACAGATGCAATGTTGCATTTTATTAGATTTACTGTTTGAATAACACAACAGATTTAAAGTTAAATTGAACATGAATTGATTTTTTTTTAGCCTATTTTGGTTTTTCCTTGAGAGCTTGTTAAGCTGAAATGATGGGTTGTATGTGGAAACAAAAAGTGAAATGAGGGATGAGGATCCGAGTTGTTAAGTGATAATGGTTTACTTTTTGGTGCTTGTATGCTTGTACTGTTAAAGTTATCCCTTTTCTTGTTCATAGCATAATCGCTCTTCTATGGACTACATTGATCCGCCGAGAGCTGGTTCCAAGAAGGTTGGGTCTTCCAGTGATGGAGGATTGATATCTTTGATTGATCGCAAAATGGAGGAGCATTGGAAGAATCTACTACACGTTATTGAGGGTCTTAATGTGAGAATGTGTCAACTGGAGAGTAGAACACGGAAAATTGAAGATTCTGTTCATGAGTTGAAGGATTCATCTGAGTTTGATCATCGAAGGACCGAAGGAAAGTTGAGGCAGCTAGAGAACATTCTCACTGAGGTAATCTTTAGCTTCACTGTTTCTGTCCTTGGTTTCTTTTGATTTAATTGTTTCCTTCAAAATTAACTGTAGAGATGTTTTTCTAGAAAGGTACAATTCATACTTAAAATGCTTGGTCACTTTAGTGGATAACTTTGACAGATTCAAGGTGGTATTCAAGACTTGAGAGATAAACGAGAGATATCAGAAGTCCAGCTGCAGCTAACAAAGCTTCAAATCTTAAAAAATCAGGAGAAAGCACAAGACCAAAGGACCAAAAATAACACTAGTTCTAGTCAAGGAGTTTTATCATCTGTCCAACAACCAACCAACCAATCACAACCAAGTCCTGTAATTTCTCTACAGCAATTTCCTCCTAATCCTAATGTTTCTCCAATTCCATCGTATCAGAGTCAATCACCAGGACCAATAGCAGGGCAGTTTCCAGCCCAAGTATCTCAGAACCAAATCCATTCTATTCAGCAGGCAGAACGACCAGTACCAATAGTAGGGCAGTTTCCAGTCCAAGTATCTCAGAACCAAATCCCTTCTATTCTGCAGGCAGGGCCAAACTACTTACCACCTAATCCTATGCGTGGTTTGGAATCCACTCATCAACAATATCGTATGCCTCATATCCAGCAGCCGCAACCAACATCTTCAGCATCATATCAATCTTATCAAGCGGTTCCACAACTTCCTCTGACCTCACAGTTACAGCACCTGCCTCTACCACATCCATCTCGTGATGTTGTTTCCCCACAAGCCCATTATTTATCAGCTCACAACTTTGAGGAAACTTCTTACATATCACCTCAAAGCTACAACACAAGCATCCAAAGAACCTCTAACGCACCCGGCTTGGCCCCTCCCAACCAACAAACTTATTTTGGTTCTAACCAAAGGGTATATGATCAACCTTCAAGAGGTTCAGAGTTTCACCCCGAACATATGCAACCGAGCAGACATTCTAGTTTTCATGGTGGCTATGCTCATTCTGGACTTCCTTCCCAATACAGCAGTTCAAAAATGAAATCCTCAGAACATCCACCATTTGCTCCAGTCCTAGCTAGTGAAAACAGATTCTCACAGCTGCCAACTGCCCAAGTTCTCCCACGTGCTTTGCCAATGGCCTCTGATGTGGATAGTGGATCAAGCGCAAACGGGACTGGAAATCGCATACCCGTTGATGATGTCATTGACAATATTGTCGCAATGGGATTCCGGAGGGACACTGTGAGAGCAACAGTAAAGAAAATGACTGAGAATGGGCAGCCAGTGGACCTTAATGTCGTTTTGGATAAGCTGATGAGCGGTGGGGAAGTCCAGCAAGAGAGTCATAGGTTTGGCCGGTAATGTTACGAGTGCCTATAATACTTTTACATGCTTGTACATGGTATTGACCAACACCAATATGCTTCTTTTACCGTATAGTTAGATGCTGTTGCAAAATGGAACCAATGCATTTGCATTCAAGATAGTGTACACGAGTGTATTTTCAGTGATGTAAGAATGCTACTCTTTAGTGTTTTCGTTTGTATTCATTGTTTTCTCTGGATTCCTTTTATTGAATTTGATGTTAATCGAAATCTGATTAGTCAATTGAAATCCTGGAATGAGAACTTGTACGGCCCGTCTAAGAACATAGGTTCGAAACCAAAGGTTTGAACTAAAATATTGTAGCACAATTGATTTAAACTAAAATTGTTTGGTTCGAACTTATATTCCCAAACGGTTCGTACTAGTCACTCATCACCCACGTGATTTTTTCAAAAGCCATGACATTCTTGGAAAAGAACTTGAGCTCTCGAGCTCATAGCCATAATAGATCTGCTCTAAATATAAATTGCATTGAGCCCCAAAACTTCAAAAATTGTCAATCCCCTAAAAACCAGTTCTTTGAGACGACATTTCTGGTCAAGAATCAGAAATATTTCACGGCTATATTCTACAGAAAAATGTTACATAACCCATAAAATTATAGCCCTACAACCTCACAAGGGGTGGGCTTCACCCGTTGGACTCAGATAGGCCTTATAAGTAGGACCCACCTTTCCCCTACAGACAAATAATATTGCTCTTCTCTACCTGATTAGTGTAGGGATCACTTTCCCAACTGGAGGGTGACCCATCACTACTCCTAGGCCCAATAAACCCTCCCCCCACTAATTAGTGCTTAGTGAGTGCAGCTTCTAGAAACGAAAGACCTCTTATTTTCATTCCTAGATGGAGGACCACTTGTTGCCAATGGCAGATGGTGACCCTGCTTTGAAAATGCAGCAAAAACTGAGCCCGAGAACCATGTGAAAGAATGCCAAAAGGGTTTGGTTTAAATTCTCTGGGTGAGATTACTATGACTGAGCTCTCAATGTCATTAATAATTACGTATGGTCCCGGTAGTTTGGAAGGCCCAAGTTTTACTTTTCTTTCAGTGTACTGATTTTGTGGGCCCATATGATCAGTAAGAGGTCCAGGCCCTTTTGGTGCATAGGAATTTAGGTGTTTCATCCCGTTCAGAAAATTATTTCATGCAATTTGTCGGAAAATCTTATCATGATGTCAATTTTTTGAGGGAAAAGTCTTAAGAATAAAGTTGGAAGGGGGGAAGAAAAGGTTCCAAGAAAAAAAAAAAGAAGAAAAACACATGAGATGTTACTCCCACCAACACCTTCTAGATTGGCAGCTAAGTAGATTTACTAAACTTTTACAGCATTTTCCTATTTTCCTTTTTCTAGTCAATTCCTGAATTACGTACACATCATGGACTTGCTTTACCATTCCTAGACCCTTTATTTGTAGTTTTATATTTTTGCTTTACTATTTTTTTTTTACCTTAGTTGTACATCTAAATGTCTGTCCAAATCGCAGTTTAAACTACATAGTTTGCGTTATTTATTTAAGTAAAAAAAAGTTTAAATCAACATATTTTAAACTAGTAAACCAAACATCAGGGTGCGATTTTCTCAATTTAAATTGAAAACACAATTCGAATTGAATGGAAAATTCCTCCACTAAATTGTCTCTTTAAATGGATCTTACAATTCAAATCGTCCAAATTTGATTCCAATTATCTAACCAAACCGGCGGCTAGACTTTTACAGCATTTTGCTATTTTCCTTTTCTAGTACATCACTAACCTACCGACACATCATCGCCTTGCTTTACCATTTCTAGACCCTTTATTTGTATTTTTATATATGTATTTTTTTTTTCTAATTCAATTCAACTAAGATATACCTACTAATCTTATCATAAACTTGTTGGATTATTATCATTCTAGCGCATGTTTCGCAAACTCTCACACTTGGCTTCTCAAGAACCAGGATATTTACAACTCATTGCATGATAAAAGCATGAAATGAAAAGATGTTGAAAAAATATGTTAGGTAAGAAGTGGTGCCTAGTTATGGTACGATGAATTCAGACCCACTTACTCATTCTGCTTTTACAATCGAGACCAAGGATTGACTGATGATGACCAACAACATCATGGGATAATCATATTTATTAGAGTTTTTATGTTGTTTTAATAATTATATATTGCATATTTTTTTCAAGTGGAAAAATTAGGTCCATTGCATACTTGCCTAGAGCTCTTCAAAAGTCCATTAATATCAATTTCCTCGCATATGCTTCCACCTTGACTTTATTTTATTTTATTTTTTGCATTAGACAATACTTGTCCTTTATTTGTTGGAATTCTCTTCCCATTCATAAGCATTTGATAAAATTAGTTATAACCAAAACTTTTAGTTGCTATAGTATAAAACTCTCACATGCTGTTATAATGATTAAAAAAAGTAAACTACAGTGTGATTAAAGACCTCATATGTTATAGTTTTAGTTTAAAAATTTCAATTATAATCACACTTTTTAAATACTCTTTTAGTTTTGCTCCCTTGAAATGAAAAAGAATGGTTTGCTTTTCTTTTCTGTCCAAAGTTTGTGTATTTTTAACTAAAATCGAGAATAATAATTTGATATGCCCCATACATGATTGATAAAAAAAAAAGAATATTGATGGGAATAAATGTCAAATTTGGTTGTATACTTTAAATAAATTTACATAATATAGATTGTTATTGATTTATTTATGTAAAAAAATTTAATAATTACATCAATAAGGCTTCTATTTTCAAACTTAGGAGACATTATAAAAAAAAAAAAAATCAGATCGTTTCCAATAATCCGTATTCTTATTTATTTATTTATTTATTACTTTCGTTTCCGCAACTATTTCCTTCATTACATTTTATCTTAATCAAGTACAAGTCTATAATAAGCATCATTACGACACGTGACAAACCTACCAGGGAACCAGGTTGGTATTATCTTTTTTGGATTTGGAGACTCTTTAATAAGAATCTCGGTGTACTTCTTTTGCTCATGTGATTTTTGTTATAGTTTATATATATATATATGCAATAGTAAAGACGATGAGGTCACATTTTTGATATTCTATAATTTTGACAACGCAAAAATTTTTTGCATCTTGCAACTTCTTTTCATGTTCATAGTACACGTAGAAAAGTAGATAAATTGTTGCAATAAATCTTTTCCATACACAGACCTCTTATAGAAATACAAAGAAAATAGGGAAGGAAAAGAGAAGGTGACAAAACAAAAGAAACAATAGTATGTTTAGTTTACTTGTTTGATCTAGAAAAGTTTTAATTTGAACTAGTTTTGTTCTTTTTATAAAGTTTGAGTTATTATCATGTTTTTATTTAAAACTAACAATTTAAACGGGTGGTCTAAACGCCTCTCAGTACATGCAGCAAGAAACGTGAACTTTGTTTTTTGCGAAGTGTTGAAGAACTAAGAGGTCTGAATTTAAGGGAAAAAGTCAGAAGATGGAAAGAAATTTCTGAAGAGCCAAACCAAGTGGATGGTGAAAGCTAGTGCATGCAAAACTGGCAACATGGGAAGTTACGAATCTTTTCTTGGTAAACTTTACCATGCAATGAAACCGAAACTGATGAATTAAAAGAGTCCTGACCAAATAAGAAACTGATTTTGGAAGATTGTTTCACAAAGCCAAGACACGTGGAGTAAAATAATGTGTTCAGCGATCTCAGTTCTAACCAAAACTTTTAGTTGTTGCAATGTAAAGTTCTTTTATACTATAGAGTCAAAAAAATAAACTACAATATAGAGCTTTCATATCTTATAGTATTTTTAACCAAAATTGATTCAAAGCATAAAGATTATAGTTTCCAAACAACCTATTAATTAAGATTTTCGGAACCAAATTGAAACTTGAAGTTAGAACTTAATACTGTAACATGTAAAAGCTTTATATCATATCATACTTTTGTTTCATACTATAATATGTAAGAGCTTTACACTGTAACAATTGAAACTTGGTGATGAAACTTGGCTCCCAAATACTCTTTAAGTGATTTATTAGTCATCCTTGTCTATTACCAAATTGCCACTCCCTTGTTATTGGTCTTAGTAAATTCTTCTTAAGGTGCTTGATCGAAACGTGTGGACACCACTAATTTTTACTGGAAAAGAAAATTACCAAAATGTCATGTCTAAATTATCAAAGAAATTTTAAGTTTCAGCAATTATCTTCTTTGGCCATAAGTAGTAGTGTATAACGGAATGCCCTTTGCAAATTTTTTTTAGATAAGGGGTTTAAGTGATTAGCAAAAAAAAGACGAGGGGTTTAAGTGATTATAAGAGGAATGTTATGTTAATACTTATTCAACTTATCCTTTTATTGCATGAGATATGTAAGACCAAAACTAAATTCTAAAAAATTTTCTTCCTTTTGTTGAATATCACCTAAACATAGAACCTTTAGAATTTGCTATTAAGGTTTATTTTTTCGTGAACATAGACTCACACATGCTTGAATGGTGTTCCTTCTTGTTTCAAGTAGACATCAGTTGTAAATCATGAAAGTCAACCTTTTTTTCCATGGTTGTTGTCACTTTCGTTTAACACTTTAGTTAGAACTGGTAGTTCTATTAGTTCAAACTAATTATAGTGTAAAGCTATCAACAATTACCGTAAAAAGCAAAAAATTACTACAGTGACATGCTATAATTGCTACACTCACTCAATATAGGAGAACATCAACAAAGATTTCAGATGAAGTAGAGGATCAAATTATAAGCAATTAAACGTGTGTGTATTGTGTTTGTTATGTTAATTGTGGAAATAGAAATGAAAACTAATAACTCAGTTTAATCCGTAACATGGTTAAGGATGAAGCAAGATGAAAAGCTTTTTCCGTCTCATTAAAAAATTTATCATATTTACCACCTTTACCCCCTACCCCTTCTTATTTTGTTCTACTTATTGAAATTTCATTGTTTCAAAGATATAAAAGTTTTATTATTTACACTTTTAACATTTCCTATTATTTTAAATTTCTAATAAATAATAATTGCCCGTCCTACTACTTAAGTTTATCTATTTAAAGAATATATATATATATATATATATATATATATATATATATAACATAGAGTAAAAAGTATAAGGATTATTTTCATAAATTTTCGAACTATGTATTCTATTTCACTTCACCCCTCGATTTTGTAAAACCGATCAAAGTGTCCACCGATCCATAGAAAACAAGACAAAGCTCTCCTTTCATCCAACTTCATCTATAAACTTAATGGTCTTATCGACGTGGCATCTTATTAAAGATTAAAAAAGTATTAAAATTCTAATTAAATATATAAAAATGTATAAAGTTCGCCTATAAAAATAATTTTTTATAAGTTTTTTCTTCTCATTTCTCTTCCTCCTTTCTCTCTATACTATAAATTAGACTAGAAAACCCACCCGATGCTTATTCCCTAGCCCTCGCTCTCACCTCACGACGACCACCTAACCAGCCACCAATGTGTCACCCTGTGGCTCCATGCAGTCCAGCCCTTCGCCCAAGCCAGTTGTGGAGAGAGAGAGAGCAAAGTGAGACCAAGGTGGAGTTGCGATGGTGAGGCTTTGATTCACAACAATGACGACATTGCATGGCTCACAACGATGACAATAGTTCTAAATAACATTGAGGTGAATGCTCTTCGTTGTGTTAGGCAAGAGAAAGGGGGTTTGTGGGAGAACGGCTACGTGAGGCCGGTGCTAGTTGTCGTGAGTCAAGGGCTGGGTAAGGGGGGTTGGGCGTGGGGGATGACAGCATGACAGGTGGTTGCTAGGGTAGGGGGTTTTGTTGGAGTTTTTCTTATGTAATTTATGGTAGAATAAAGAGAGAAATGAGAGATAGTGAGGAAAAGAGGGAGGGAGAGAGAAAAAAATAGAAAAAAAATTAAATAAATTATTATTATCTTTAACATTAATTATTTTTTTTTTTGTATTTCATAAGAATTTTGATATATTTTATTAATTTTTAATGAGATACCACTTCAACAATTTTTTTACATTATATACGGAATTAAATAGATGGGATATTTTAACCTATTTTTTTCCAGATTAAGAGGGCACACTCTAGATGATTTTACAAGATCCAGGAGAAAAGTGAAATATTGTACATAACTCAGAAGATATTTATGAAAATTATTCAAACTGTAATAAATAAACAGAGTAAAAAGGGAAAAATTACAAACTTTTAATTTTCAGTGGTTTTTGCACTATTAGTTTTAGGTCAAAATTCTAGTTTAATTTATTCTTGCTTTGAAAATAAAAAAATATCGCTCCAACAAAGCACGTTATAGTTTGTTATGTTAAAAAAGTAAAACATCGTCATTATTCGTATTATGAATTTTTGGACCAATGAAAATGTTGAGATGACCGAAACATAATTTTCAAGTACACCTTTTTGAAGTTGGAACGAATAGAAAAAACCGTTATACTCGTTAGGGTTTTGTTGAAGGAATTGTGTTTGTCATATATCATTTTATATAAATAAAGTGTTGTCATTATTTGTCAACAGAATTCCAAATAATGACATTGATGTAAGTTTTGACTAATTTTAGAAGATCAAGGGGAAAAGTAAAATATTGTATATAGTTCGAAAGATATTTCTGAAAATTATCTAAAGTGTAATAAATAGACAGAATAAAAATGGAAAATTACAAACTTTTAATTTTCAATGGTTTTTGCTCTATTAGTTTTAAGTCAAAATTATAGTTTAATTTATGCTTGTTTTGAAAATAAAAAATTATCACTCCAACAAAACATGTTATAGTTTTTTATGTTAAGAAGGTAAAACATTGTCGTTATTCGCCATTATGAACTTTGAACCAATGAAAATGTTAAAATGACCGAAACATAATTTTTAAGTACATCTTTTTGAAGTTGATATAAGCAGAAAAAACTGTTATAATTGTTAGGGTTTTGTTGAAGGAATTATATTTGTCATAGACTGTTGCACATAAATAAAGTGCTGTCGTTATTTGTCAACGTTATTCTGAATAACAACATTGATGTTAGCTTTGATCGATTTTACAATGTCAAGGGGAAAAGTGAAATATTGTACTTAGCTCGGAAGACATTTATGAAATTTATCCAAAGTGCAATAAATAGATAGAGTAAAAAGGAAAATAATTATGAACTTTTAATTTTCAATGATTTTTGCACTATTAGTTTTAGTTCAAAATTCTAGTTTAATTTATGTTCAAAATTCTAGTTTAATTTATGCCCGTTTTGAAAAAAAAATATATCGCTCAAACAAAGCATGTTATAGTTCATTATGTTAAAAAAAGTAAAATATTGTTGTTTTTCGCCATTGTGAATTTTTGAACCAATAAAAATGTTAAGATTATTGAAACATAATTTACAAGTACATCTTTTTGAAGTTGGTACTAACGGAAAAAACCATTATACTTGTTAGGGTTTTATTGAAGGAATTATATTTGTCATAGATCGTTGCACATAAATAAAGTGTTGTCGTTATTTGTCAATAGAATTCCGAATAACGACATTGATGTAAGCTTTGACCGATTTTACAAGGTCAAGGGAAAAAGTAAAATATTGTACATAGTTCGGAGGACATTTATAAAATTTATCCAAAGTACAATAAATGAACAGAGTAAAAAGGAAAATAATTACAAACTTTTAATTTTCAATGATTTTTGCACTATTAGTGTTAGTTCAAAATTCCAGTTTAATTTATGCCCGTTTTGGAAAAAAAAAAATATCGCTCAATGTTATAGTTCATTATGTTAAAAAAACTAAAATATTGTCGTTATTTGCCAATATGAATCTTTGAATCAATAAAAATCTTAAGATGATCAAAACATAATTTACAAATATATCTTTTTGAAGTTGGTACGAACGGGAAAAGTCGTTATACTTGTTAGCGTTTTATCGAAGGAATTATATTTGTCATAGATTGTTACACTTAAATAAAGTGTTGTCGTTATTTGTCAATAGAATTCCGAATAACGACATTGATATAAGCTTTGTTTGATAATGTAGTTTCAACTGTTATAGTATATAATATAAGTACGCTTCAATAGAAAACTCACATGCTACGCTGTTCTAGTTTCAACTTATTAGTTTCAACTATGTTCCCAAACACACTCATAATTAATTTCCTTCTTTTGATTGGATAAATTATTTCAGACGAGGAAAATTATTATTATTATTATTTCAAATAGAACCATTTTACAAGCAATTGGAAAGAGTAAAAGAAAAAAAAAAAGCACAATCTTTAGTTTTTGACTAAACTAAAATAGTTAGATATTATTTAAGCATTTGCGTCTCCTTGCATGTTGCTAGCAAAGAACGTGAGGATACAATCAAGTAGAATTTACTAAATTAGGGGATAATAGAGAATTAAAGGAGACAATAGGATCAAACGTAAAATATTCCAGGCAAAACCAAGAAGCCCCAAATACTCTAGACCTAGAAAAAAAAAGAAGAAGAATGTTGGACACCTAAAAAAGTTTTGACTTTTCAGTCAAAGTGTCAAGATTACATATCTGGCTTAGCCAATAGAGTTACCAAAAATCATGTCTTCTCTCAGGTTGCCGGTTCAATCAAGGATATCAAGTTTAAAGAAAGATTGACAAGTAAATAGTAAAATTAAAAAAACAAATTAGAACTTAGAAGAACAAAAAAAAAAAAAAAAAAACCAGGGAGAAAAAAACAAGGGAAGAAAAAACAAATGGAAAAAAATTAAAAAAAATTGCAGCAACAGCATGTAGCCATAGCAGCTTTTTTCACAACACCGCCCATTTTTTATATCCTACTTTCTATATGTCTGCTATTTACATATATATATATATATATATATATAAATATATATATTATTCTATGATATGATACAATACAATATATATGTGCATATGTTTTTATACATCAACATGGAACAATGAATCTACGCCTTAGTGGGTCAGTTTTGTTTTTGAGATCTGGCATCGGAAAACTACTATTTTCCGAGAAAATCGTACTGGGATTTCTTGATTCCCGAGAAAATCTCATGCCGGAGGTGTTTCTCCGAGCGTGACTCCAACCAACATATTAATATCCTCTTCCCCTAACTCGTTATTTATTTTCTGGGGTTTCGTTTTTGAGTCCAAATACGCCAGTGTAACACTAGGATCAAACTTTTTCCTTTTTCCTTTTTTATTTTTCATTTTTTTTTCACTATTGCCCTGCTTTTTCTTTTTTGGCTTATTTCTAATGTCCGCTTGATTGAAAAGTCCCCAACATTTTTATGGTAAAATTTTAGAACAAAACAAACCCCTAAACAACATGCACAAGAGGCTCTAGAACCCCAAAAAAACCGTATCTGATTATTAAATCTAAAAAAAAAAATTGTTTCTTTCTCAAAAACGAATCTAATGTTTTTGTTTTTGTTTTTTTTTTTCAAAGGGGTTTTCAGAGTCCTTCCAAATTAGCAAAACTGAATTCAAGTCCGTTTCTTTTTTCCTCCTCCTCTGTCAGATTGTTTTCAACAAGTGTTTTTTTTTTTTAGTGCACCATAAACTTGAACATCAAAAAGAAAAGAATAAAGAAAAAAAAGATTTGTAACGCTTCATCAACTTCAACCCTTTTTCTGCATGCATTTCTTTTCAAATTCAACCATCCATTTGTCACTCCCATTATTTTTGAGCTCTTCCTCTGTGTTTTCCTATAAATTCCCAGTTCTTTTCCTTCATTTCTTCACACACAAAAAAAGTTCTCAAGTATTACATTTCCATACTCTGTTTTCTTGTCCTCTGTTTTTCTTGCTCTGTTTTTGAAAAAATGGCTAAAATTTCAGGCTTTTTCTCTTTGAAGCACTTGCTAGTACTGTCTTTGGCTCTGAATATGAGTTCGGTTTTGAGGGTCCTCTTTGATGGTGAAAACCAGGGCCTTCATTTTCATGGGTTGTCTCTGCTGAAGAAGCAGAGGGGTTCTCCAATGGCGGAGGAAAGTGGCTCTGCTCTGAAACTGGCGCAAGTTAGCAAGAGGGCAGTTTTGTCAACACAGTCTTCTTCAGCTTCCTCAACTAGCCTTTCGGAGGTTGAAGATGGCGGGGAAAAGATTGTCAATCTCGACCAGTAAGTGCAAACAAAAAAAGAAAAAAAAGAAAATACTTTCTCTCTCTATTATGTAATTATCATGAGGTTGCTGGTGAGCGTTATTGTAATTATCATGCGCCCCCAAGTCAATTTGTTAAATAGGGGCATTATTGTCTTTTCAACTTCTCAAAATTAAATCAGGAAAAAAATCCAAGCATTTTATGTTCTAAGGCAAGCAAGCAGTATCACAAATCCATCCAAGAAGAGGGTCAATGTTGTTGTCAGGAAAAAACCCCACCTTGATCTTTTGTTTTGTTTTGTTTTCGACCTTATTATTATTATTTTTTATTTTTTATATAAATTTTATTTTATTTTTATAAATTTCCTCATTTATTAACCTTTTGCTGGCCCTGTTTGGTTCTGTTTGGGAGGCCAATGGGGTTGCGTTTTCCCAGTACTCTGATGCTTTCTTTATGGTATTAGCGAGTATAGACAGAGACGAGTCCTTGGGTGGGATTCTCAATGGTATCTGTTTGGATTTGGAGGGAAAGAAAAAAAAAAAAACTAATTCTTTCTTGTTTGTTCCAACTTCCCACTTCTGATATTTGTTTTCTTTTGTCATTTCTTTGTTTCCCAACTCAAGGATTTTTTTTTTTATTTGTGGGTACTAAATTCTAAAACATTACACCAAATATCCTGTGCCATGAAAGGTGGTGCTCAATGCTCATTGACATTTGACCAACAACACAACCCAACACAAAACACCATCATTGAGAGCACCACAAGTTGTGGAGTCAAAACTCCTCAAGAAAAAAGGCTTCTTACTAGAAGAGTTTCCAAGGAATATAATTGGAGACAAACTCTTAGGGGGGTCACTAAAATTTTTGTGGGTTCGGTGACTTTTTTTTTTTCCCTATTGTTTTTGTTTGCAAACGGCAAACCCCATTTTGTGAAAGTAGAAAAAAAGAAGAGAAAATTTAGCTTTTGAGCTATAAAGATGTAAAAAAACAGACTAAAGTGCGCCGACGCAACTTGTAACATTAACTTTTCTTTGGTCCTGCTGTTTTAGTTCCCCATATGAATGAAAAAAAAAAAGAAGAGTGGGTCCAAAATAGATAGCAGCACCGTCTCTAGGCCTTTACAACTTATTAACACATGTTATGAGGACGTTCTTCTGATGTAAAGATTCGCCGTTCCAATCTAATCATTGATCTCTCATACAAGAAAACGACCCCACACTAGACTACACTACACTACACTACACTACACACACACACCCTCTTCTCATTTCTGCCTTCCCCATACATACCTCCATGCAATTTAAGATTCCCATTTGCCTAGTGACATATTTTTTTTTTCATTTTATTTTTTTCAGTGATGATTTTCTCATTAATGCTACTATCAATAATGCCCCTTTTCCTATTTGTCTTTCCTTGGTGTTTTTGTTTACTTTCCTTTTTTGTTTTCTTGTCACATTTTACTTGGCACATAGTGTTCTCAAATGGGTAATTTCTAAGCAAAAGTTTTGGGGTATCCAACAAAAGATTTGGGGACAGACATTGAATGTACTAATTAAGCAAAAGATTTGACATTTGACATTTAAGATTTTTTTTAGAGATTGTAGCTTAATTTATGTTGTTAATGCAGTGGGGATCCAACAATGTACGAAAGCTATTGGCAGAAAATGGGAGAGAAGACTACCATTGTGATCCCAGGATGGCAGTCAATGAGCTACTTTTCTGACATTAATTGTGTTTGTTGGTTTTTGGAGCCCGAGTTTGCCAAGCAAGTTGTGAGGCTCCACAATGTGGTGGGAAATGCCGCAACCGAAGGCCGTCACATTGTCGTCGGCACGGGCTCTTCTCAACTGTATTTGGCAGCTCTCTATGCTCTTTCCCCACAGGAAGCAACTGAGCCAATGAGTGTCATTTCAGCAGCTCCTTACTATTCGGTTAGTTTTCTCATTTGATATTTTCCCACTCTGATTCTGCCTTTGTGTGACTTTTATTAATTTATATACTAGATTTGATGTTTCGAATTTAGCAAGTCATGAGTTAGCATACTTGCTAGCAAATCCTAGCAAAGTCAAATCCCATTACAGCTTATAAATTAACTATATATATATTCCTTTGATTCTACATCTCGTTATAGTTTAATATTTAAAATATGGTGGACATGCTTTTGGCAAAGTTCCCACCACTCTTTTACTTTAGATTTTGTATAGAAATATGATATAGTTAGTGCGTGACATTTGTGGCGTCACTCTTTTTCACTTGACTTCTCATGCTTGTACAGAGAACATGACTTTTGGTGGTCACTTTGTGTTTTTGTATCTGAGAAATAAAAAAAGAAGAAAAATAAAAGGAACAAACCTCCAAACGAAAAGCAGCAATAGCCCACTTATGCTAATTAGATAATTAGTGCCATAAAGGTGATGTTAACTAGCATAAATTCTACAAGACTTCATCAACCCACTTATTTTTTGGAGCTCTTGATTCCAAACCACAAGGGGCAAGATCAATACATGTTCCTTTTCTAATTATGCTTTTGAAGCTTGACTTTGGCATCATATTTTTAATTTTTCGGCTATTGTCTCCCAACTTTAAAATTTTTACTAAAAACATTTGTCTCTCTGTCTCCTTTTTTCTTTCCCCCTCAAACGGAGAATTTGCATATGATCATTTGCCTAACTTGTACCAAGTTTTGTTACTCTAAAGCTAAAGTCAACAGAAAGAAAGAATGATGTAGGAGCATACCTAAACTTAGGTGGTGGGCTATATGGTCTGTGCCTCGAAGAAGTGCCTGAATCCATCCTTTGCGTGCATCCATGAATTTGTAAGGGACTTCTCGTGGTAAGGGCCCAGACAATAGTGCTTGGGGTGGATCCCTGAGTTTGGCTCTAGGTGATGTTTCAAGGGTTTGACTGCACCTCTCCTAGCAGTTGCAACTTTAGGGAGTAATAATTGCATTCTTCAGAGCACTTCTGCACTAATAATTGATATTAGAAACTTCAAATCCACTTCAACAACACTTTGTAAATGCAAGAACTTGGTAGAGTAAATAATTATACAAAGCTACTTGATCCCATAAACATAAAATTCTCGCTAAATACAGAAACTGCGGAACTTAGTACTCTACATACATTTTTTCCTTGTTTGCTTGTACAGCATATATACTCTCACTAATGACATTGCAAATACTGATATTTGTCTTGCAGTCCTACCCATCCATGACTGACTACCAAAAGTCAGGACTTCACAAATGGGCTGGCGATGCAAGGAGCTTCAACAAACCGGGGCCTTATATCGAGCTGGTCACCTCTCCCAACAACCCCGACGGGTTCACAAGACACTCGGAGGTCAACCAAACCGGGGGGGCTCTGATCCATGATCTGGCGTATTACTGGCCCCAGTATACACCTATCTCCTTCCCTGCAGACAACGACCTCACACTGTTCACTGTCTCTAAAAGTACTGGCCATGCTGGGATGCGCATTGGGTGAGTGTTGCTCTTCATATTGAAGTTCGAAATGATATTAATCTGCCCTCTCTTATTTTAAGCCATTTCTCTGACTCTTCCCTTGCTGCATTTTGCAGGTGGGCTTTGGTCAAAAACCTCAAAGTGGCTAAGAGGATGACCAAATTTATAGAGCTCAACACCATCGGCGTGTCGAAGGACTCGCAGCTCCGAGCTGCCAAGGTGCTTGAAGCCGTGGCCGACAGCTGCGAGCAGGCTGGCAGCTCCGAGTACAGCGAGTCCTTCTTTGAGGTCAGCTACCGCCTCATGGCAGAGAGGTGGCAGCAGCTTCGTGACGCGGTGAACAGCAGTGGGAGGTTCAGCTTGCCCGAGTTTTCTCCTGCATTCTGCCAATTCCACAGACAGGACTTGAAGCCTCAACCTGGTAAATTAGCCAAAAAAAATCCCCACCAAAATTATCATTAGTATTTAGTACATTTTGATTTTTGTGATGATAAGTAGCAGTGCTCGATAAGTCAAACTGATGTGAAATTTTTTGTTTTTTACCTTGCAGCTTTCGCGTGGCTAAAATGCCTGAAGGGCGTGGAAGACTGCGAAAGCTTCCTAAGAGGCCACAAGATCCTGACACGAGGAGGGAAACACTTTGGGGCTAGCCAGCATTATGTCCGGGTGAGCATGCTGGATCGAGATGAAAACTTCAGGTTGTTCCTGAAGCGATTGTCAACGATCCGCTGAGGCCACCAGCAGAATGTGGCGGCCCCTCCCTCCTTGTGGTGCTATGGATATGTCGGGGAAAACCGCCGAAGCTGGTCCCAGGGAGGGAGAGAACCTGTAGAAAAAAGGAAATACAATGTTATTAGTGATCAGATTATTGTAGCAATATTCTCTAGTAATGAAATTTTGCAGTTCACCATTATTTTTTCCCATTTATGTGATAATATGAACGTACACACCAACCATTACAAAAAAAAAGAAAATTAGGATGTCCTCTTTAAGGAAGATAGAGGAAGGGTGATAAAGTTTGACACCAAAAATGTTGTTAAAAGATTGAATTCACCTCAACAGAACAGGTCTACTGTCCTCCATTAATGGAGCTTTCAACTGTAGCGCGTAGTTTGAAATCTAATCAAAATCACATTGAAATTAAAAAAAAAAAAAAAACAATACAGAACAAAATTTGCAGAACCTGATAAAGTATACGAGTCCAAAAAGTGCATTACAATACTTTATAAAAGTGCTGTGCATAGTAAAGAGAACATTTTTTTTCCCAAGAAATTTTTTAACCTTCCTTCCAAGCAAAGAAGTTTATGAGTCATTTTTCCATACAAAAAAAAAAGGAGGAAAAAATAACTGAACAAGAAATTTCAGTGGCAGTTTTTCAGAATTCAAGTTCTGAGAGAATAAGCCGAAGCATAACAGGGCCTCAGTCTGTTTTTGGAACTTTTTCTTTGAGTAACAGTTTGTTTCTGGAAAATGCAAAAGTGGAATATGACAAATAACTCATCTGAATCCTCAAGAGAGTGTAAAGATAATTCTTTCCTTAAGAAAATAAGATCATAGAACAGAGAACAAATCTTTCAATTTTTGCAGAGAAATTTTGCTGTAAATCATGAGGAGTTCTGTTTAATTGCAACACAAGTCAACCGAATGGTATATCTGAGCACGATTTTAGCGAATAACTAAGTATGAGATATCAAGAAATGAACCAAGATTTGAGATTAGAATGTATAAATTCCTCAGAAAATTACCTGCTCCTCCAAAAACCCCAAGAACTTCTTTACTTCCTTTTCCCATGTCACCCATTTCTAATTAGAATATCAATTGATTCTCTCAACTAACTTTAACCTTCCTTTGAGCTCCAAAATATTCACTTTTTTGAGAGGTGGAAACATTTTGAAGACAAGGCAGCTTTTTTTTAAAGCTTTCTGCTTTGGAAAATTTGGACCCTATTTGCCTACAATGTATGGGAAAAACTTAACGCAGCTTCTTCTTTAATGCATTTGTTCTTGAGAGATTGCCATGGTATTTATAGAGAACTTAGGCGATGAAACCGATGATGAAATAAGTAATTGTCGAAATTCGAGAGAACTTCATGTAATTTCACATGATTTACAGTTATACATACGACAAATATCATAAATGAATCAGAGTTATACAGATAATCGATTGTATAAACTTTATTCGAGGAAATCAATAATAAAATTAGTGATTGTCAAAAAATAAAAGAGTCTTTCAGGTGATTTTACGTGATTCATAGTGTATCAGTTATACACATGGCAAAAATCATAAATGAAATAAGAGTTTTATTCTAGCGAGAAAGATAACTATTCAAATAAAATTTATTTGATGAAACTAATGATAAAATTAAAGAGGTTAAAATCCGAGAGAATCTTTTATATTATTTCATGTGATTCATAGTGTATCAGTTATACACACAACAAAAATCATTAATGAAAATTGAAATCGATGCTAAAATTAGTGATTTATCAAAATCTGAAATAATCTTTTATGTGATTGCGCATGATTTATAGTGTATCATATACACGCGACAAAAATCACAAATGAAAGTAAGAGTTATGTTTTGATATAATAGATAACCATTCACTTAAAATTTGTCTGATAAAACCGATAATAAAATTAATAATGCAATTTCTACCTATAATGTATGGAAAACAAGACAGCTTTTTATCAGCTTTCTGCTTAGGAAAATTTGGACGCATTTGCCTATAATGTATGGAGGCAAAACTTAATGCAACTTCTTGTTCTTCTTCAATGCATTTGTTCTTGAGACATTGCCATCATATTCATAGAGAACTGAGGCGATGAAACCGATAAAAAACTTAGGGGTTGTTTGTTTGGAGTACTCTTTGTACTCAATGAATTCAAATTTAAATTCAAGAACCCTTTGAATACGTGTTTGTTTCCCCAAAAATCTGAATCCTTTGAGTATCAAGATTTTAAGTTTTTAGAGTTCTGACTCCTCTTAAACTTTTGATACTCAGATATCTACGGTAAAAATTAAAATTCTTTCTCCTATATTTGAGAGAAAAAAATCATAACTTTATCATTTGATATCCAATTAAAATAATTCTTTTTTTATTATGTTCCTAATGAAGAGAAGAATAAAGATCTATATTGAATCTTTTTTGGGATCATTAACATTAAGATTTTGTTAGAGTTATTAATAAATCAAAAACTATTTTTACTACCATTCCAAACACATATTCTAGTTTTAGTTCATACTCAGATTAAAACTTAAATGCACATTCAAACGACAATTTGGATAACAATTCAAATCATTAACTCAAATCCTAATTTAAATCACACTAACTTAAATCAAATCACTAATTCGAATCCACTTACCAAATGGACCCTTAGTGATTATCGAAATCTGAGAAAACCTTTCATGTCATTTCATGTGATTCATAGTGTATTAGTTATATATATGACAAAATTAGTAAATGAAAGCTGAATCTAATCATAATATTAATAATTATAAAAATATGAATCTCTTACGTGATTTCACGTGATTCTTAGTGTGTCAGTTATACATACAGCGAAAATCATAAATAAAAATAAGAGCTATATTCTGACATAATACATAACCGTTTACATAAATTTTATTCGATGAAATAGATGATAATATTAGTAATTTTAAACACTATAGAGAGCATATTTTACATGACAAAAATATTAGAGATAAGACCTATGGTAGAATTAACAAATTTTGAAATCAGAATCTTTCACGTGATTTCAGACAATTCATAATATATCTGTTATACATAAAACGAATAATAATAAACTTATTCTATATCATCAATTATAATAATTAGGAATTCCTTAAATTTTGTGCGAGAGATTGATTTTATACCATTTAGAACACATTATGAAATTAAAAATAATAACCCAATTGTTGTTTCATTTAAATCTGATATTACTTGCTTATGATTTCACATGTTTTGGAATGCATCAGTTACACACATAAGAAACGACTGAAAAACTACAGAAACTACAGAACTTAATACTCGACGTAACTTTGTTACTTGTTTGCTTGTACAACATATATATTCTCATTGCAAATACTGATACTTGTGTTGCAGTCCTGCCCATGAATGACAAACTACCAAAAGTCAGGTCCTCACAAATGGGCAGGCGATTTGAGGAGCCTTAACAAACTGGGGCCTTACATAGAGCTGATCACCTCCCCCAGCAACGGCGACGGGTTGGTGAGACCCTTGACTGGCACACTAATGGCCCCCATAGACACCTATCTCCATCCCCGCGGGCAACAACCTGATGCTGTTCACAGTCTCCAAAAACACGTGCCACGCTATGGTGTGCATTGGGTGACATCTGCTCGTCATCCAGAACTTGGAAATGAGATGAATCCGCCTTCTTATTTCTAGCCGTTTCTTGCTGCATCCGGCTAGTGGCCTTTGTGGTCAAAGACCTCGAAGTGGCGAGGAGGATGACCAAATTCATCAAGCTTAACACCATTGGCATGTCCAAGGACTCGCAACTGCGAGCTGCCAAGGGGCTTGAAGCCGTGGGGGACAGCAGAGAACAGGCTGGCAACTCGGAGTATAGCAAGTCCTTCTTTGGGGTTAGCCATCGCCTCATGGCAAAGAGGTGACAGGAGCATTGTGTCGCGGTGAACACAAGTGGGAGGTTCAGCTTGTTGAAAAAATAATAATAAACTTGATTTATTTGGTGTTTGTTGGTTGTTGAGTCTCTAGAATTTTCTTGCACTATCTAGAGTTAATGTTATGTCTAGAATTATCTATGTTAGATGAGAGTTTGTATTTAATGTTAGTAGTTGAGAAGTTCATTTATTATTGTGTCTAGAACTCTCTATAGTGTGCTATATATAGAGATGTTCTTTCCCATTTGTACTCACTCCATCAAAAGATAAATGCCTCTTATCTCCAATATCTTATCAATCTTCTTTTAATTATTCAACAAAGTGGTATCCGAGCCACAAGATTCTGAAAAAAAAAAAATGGCAAATGGAGGAATGGTTCCCTTCCAAGTTCCAATGCTCACTAAGAGCAACTATGACAATTGGAGTATCAAGATGAAGGCGCTACTAGGAGCTCAAGATGTGTGGGAGGTCGTTGAGCGAGGTCATAGAGAGCAAGACGATGTTGCTCTATCCCAAGCGCAAAGGGATGCCATAAGGGATTCAAGAAAGAGAGACAAGAAAGCTCTCTATCTCATTTTTCAAGCAGTGGATGAAGATGGATTTGAGAAGATTTCAAGTGCAACTACGGCCAAAGAAGCATGGGAGAAACTTCAAACTTGCAACAAAGGTGCCGAGCAAGTTAAAAAGATTCGTCTTCAAACTCTTAGAGGTGAGTTTGAACTTTTATTTATGGAGGAATCCGAGTCTATTTCCGATTATTTTTCAAGAGTATTGGCCATTGTGAATCAGTTGAAGAGAAATGGAGAAGATGTTAGTGATGTAAAAGTTGTGGAGAAAATTCTTCGAACTTTGAGTCCAAATTTTGAGTTCATTGCTACCACCATTGAGGAAACGAAAGATTTAGAATCTATATCCATTGAGCAACTAATGGGCTCTTTGCAAGCCTATGAGGAAAAACAAAAGAAGAAGAAAAATCAAAAGGAGACAATGGAGCAGCTACTACAACTCAACTTGAAGGAGGAAAACTTTAGCAATGATAGAAGCCAAAGAAGAGGAGGACGAGGCCAAGGACGTGATCGAGGACGAGGAAGAGGCGGCTATAACAAACATTCCAACAATAATTATTCCAACAACTACAACTCTTCCAAGGACTTCAACAATGGAGAAAGGAGTCGAAATCCACAAACAACGAGAGGACGTGGAAGAACTAACTCATGGTCAAGGTATGACAAGTCTCACATTAAATGTCATAATTGCCATAAGTTCGGTCATTATGCTTCGGAGTGTAGATGCCCAAGAAGAGTGGAGGAGAAGACCAACTTCATAGAAGATAAAGGTGAAGAAGAAGGAACGTTGCTGCTAGCTTACAAAGACAAAGATGGAGGCCAAGAAAATAGATGGTATCTTGACACCGGCGCAAGCAATCACATGTGTGGACAAAGAAGCATGTTCGTGGAGCTCGATGAAGCGGTAAGAGGAAACGTCTCATTTGGAGATGAATCAAAGATATCCGTGGAAGGCAAAGGTAAAATTCTCATACGCTTGAAGAACGGAGATCATCAATTCATCTCAAACGTTTACTTTGTGCCCAACATGAAGAACAATATTTTGAGTTTGGGTCAATTGCTAGAGAAAGGCTATGACATTCACTTAAAAGAAAATAATCTTTTCTTAAGAGATGATAGAAATAATTTGATTGCCAAGGTGCCTATGTCAAAGAATAGAATGTTCCTCTTAAATATTCAATGTGATGTTGCAAAGTGTCTAAAGGCTTGTTATAGTAATTCATCATGGCTATGGCATTTACGATTTGGGCATCTCAACTTTGGCGGTCTTGAACTTTTATCAAAGAAGGAGATGGTGAGAGGCCTTCCTATCATCAACCAACCGGATCAGCTATGTGAAGGATGCTTACTCGGAAAGCAATCTCGCAAATGCTTTCCAAAGGAGTCAATTTCAAGAGCCACAAAACCTCTTGAGCTTATACACACCGATGTCTATGGACCCATCAAACCACATTCTTTTGGTAAGAGTAAATACTTTCTCCTCTTTATTGATGATTTTTCAAGAAAAACATGGGTGTATTTTTTGAAGGAGAAATCGGAGGTGTTCGAAAATTTCAAGAAGTTCAAAGCCCTTGTTGAGAAAGAAAGTGGTCTTGTTATTAAGGCCATGAGATCAGACCGAGGAGGAGAGTTCACATCAAATGAGTTCCAAAAGTATTGTGAAGATCAAGGGATTCGTCGTTTCTTAACGGTGCCAAGATCTCCTCAACAAAATGGAGTAGCAGAAAGGAAGAATCGAACTATTCTCAACATGGCTCGAAGCATGCTCAAAAGCAAGAAGATACCGAAGGAGTTTTGGGCCGAAGCAGTGGCTTGTGCAATCTACCTAGCAAATCGCTCCCCAACAAGAAGCGTTCAAGGGAAGACACCTCAAGAAGCATGGAGTGGGAGGAAGCCAGGAATCTCTCACCTTAAAGTCTTTGGAAGTGTTGCCTATGTTCATGTGCCCGATGAAAAGAGAACCAAGCTTGACAACAAAAGTGAGAAGTACATATTCATTGGCTATGACTCAAATTCCAAAGGCTACAAGTTGTATAATCCAATTAGCGGCAAAACTCTCATTAGCCGTGACGTGGAGTTTGATGAAGAAGATGCTTGGGATTGGAACACACAAGAAGACAAGTATGACTTTCTTCCTTACTTTGAAGAAGAAGAAGAAGAGACAAGAGAAGAATCTCAAGAGCCGAATACTCCACTGATCTCACCAACCGGAAACACACAACAAGATTTGCCATCAAGCGATAGTTCAAATGAAAAGACGCCACGCTTTAGAAGCTTACAAGATCTTTATGAGGTAACCGAAAACCAAGATGATATTACTCTTTTTTGTCTTCTTAGTGATTGTGAACCTTTAAGTTATCAAGAAGCGGCAGAAAACAAGAAGTGGAAAGATGCCATGGATGAGGAAATCGAGGCAATCATGAAGAATGATACATGGGAGCTTACTACATTGCCACATGGACACAAGTCGATTGGAGTCAAATGGGTGTACAAGGGGAAGAAGAATGCTAAAGGAGAAATCGAGAGATACAAAGCGAGATTGGTGGCAAAAGGCTATAGTCAAAGACAAGGCATTGACTATGATGAGATATTTGCTCCTGTTGCTCGTCTTGAAACCATTAGACTAATTATTTCTTTGGCAGCCCAGAACAGATGGAAGATCTACCAAATGGATGTAAAGTCTGCTTTCTTAAATGGTTTCCTTGAAGAAGAAGTCTACATCGAGCAACCATTGGGATATGAGGTGAAAGGACATGAAGATAAAGTTTTAAAATTAAAAAAGGCCTTATACGGTCTAAGGCAAGCACCGAGAGCTTGGAATGCCCGAATTGACAAGTACTTCCAAGACAAGAATTTCACCAAGTGTCCATATGAGCATGCACTTTATACTAAAGTTCAAAAAGGAGATATATTGATTGTATGCTTGTATGTAGATGACTTGATTTTCACAGGAAGCAATCCAAGCTTGTTCGAGGAATTCAAGAAGGAAATGACGAAAGAATTCGAGATGACGGACATTGGGATCATGTCTTATTACCTCGGTATTGAAGTGAAGCAAGAAGACAAAGGTATTTTCATAACTCAAGAAGGCTATGCTAAAGAAGTTCTCAAGAAGTTCAAGATGGATGATTCTAATCCGGTTGGCACACCAATGGAATGCGGAATCAAGTTGTCAAAGCATGATGAAGGAAAAAAGGTGGATCCAACTCTCTACAAAAGCCTTGTTGGAAGCTTACGCTACTTAACTTGTACAAGGCCGGATCTTCTCTATGCTATTGGAGTCATTAGCCGCTACATGGAAGCTCCAACAACAACCCATTTCAAGAGTGCAAAGAGAATACTTCGGTACATCAAAGGTACGATCAACTATGGCTTGTTTTATTCATCTTCCAATAGTTATGAGATCGTTGGATATAGTGATAGCGATTGGAGTGGAGACTTGGATGATAGAAAGAGCACCACTGGATTTGTGTTTTTCATGGGAAACACTGCTTTTACTTGGATGTCAAAGAAGCAGCCTATCGTCACACTTTCAACTTGTGAAGCCGAATATGTCGCTGCAACTTCATGTGTCTGTCATGCTATTTGGCTAAGGAACCTGTTGAAAGAGTTGAATTTGCCACAACAAGGGCCCACAGAAATTTGTGTTGACAACAAATCAGCACTCGCACTAGCAAAGAATCCAGTTTTTCATGAAAGAAGCAAGCACATCGACACTCGTTATCATTACATACGAGAATGCATTGGAAGAAAAGAAGTGGAGTTGAAGTACGTAAAGTCTCATGACCAAGCGGCAGATATCTTTACCAAGCCACTCAAGCTAGAGACTTTTTTAAAGTTACGAAGCATTCTTGGAGTCACAAATCAAGTTTAAGGGAGGGTGTTGAAAAAATAATAATAAACTTGATTTATTTGGTGTTTGTTGGTTGTTGAGTCTCTAGAATTTTCTTGCACTATTTAGAGTTAATGTTATGTCTAGAATTATCTATGTTAGATGAGAGTTTGTATTTAATGTTAGTAGTTGAGAAGTTCATTTATTATTGTGTCTAGAACTCTCTATAGTGTGCTATATATAGAGATGTTCTTTCCCATTTGTACTCACTCCATCAAAAGATAAATGCCTCTTATCTCCAATATCTTATCAATCTTCTTTTAATTATTCAACACAGCTTGCTCGAGTTTTCTCCTGCATTCTGCCACCTCTATGGGCAGGAATTGCAGCCTGAACCTGCTAAATTAGCCAAAACAAGCCCCCTTTAAATGATCATTAGCATTAAATTACTATTAAACTAACAATTTTATTACATTTTAATTACATTAACTTTACTACATATATATCTAGAATTCAAGTTGAAGGCAATCTAGTGACTAAATTACTATAACCTACAGTACAAAGTTCATTGTGATTTTGTTTTTTCTTGTTATAGTTTTTAAGAAATAAGTGATGTTGATGCACAATATTACTTTGTTCATATGTTAATTGTGCGTTTTTTTATGAGTGCCCGTTCAAGTCTTTACCTTGCATCGCGTGGCTACAATGCTTGAAAGGAATGGAAGACTGCGAAAGCTTCCTCTGAGGCCACAAGATCCAATGCAAGGAAGGGAGAACGTCGGGATGCTGGATCAAAACGAGAACTCTAGGCTGTTCCTGAAGAGACTGTTGGCGATCTGCTGAGCCTACCACTGGAATTTGGGACGTGAAGGAAGATAGCCTTTAAAAAAAAAAGAGAGCAAATACAATATTATTAGTTAACAATATTCTCTGTAATGAAATTTTGCAGTTCACAAAACTATTCTCTTTGCTGTCTTGAATTCTCTGGTTTTTTCCCCTTTGCGTGATAATATGATCATGGTTTACCAACCATTTCAAGAAAAAGCTAATTAGAAAGTCCTCCTTGAAAGAGGTAGAGGAAGAGGAATAATGTTTCACATAGAAAATGTTCTTAAAAGGCTGAACTAAGCCAAAAAGAAAAGCTATCTCCGTCAGTATTAAAAATATATGGTAACAATATGACGTTTTAAAAAAGTGTTCAACTAAAAATTATGTAGAAAAAACTAGAAGTATTTTTAGCCAGAAATTCCTTTTATTTCTCTTCTAAGCAAAGGAAGTTTATTAGTCAATTTTTCATGGTTAAAGATAAAAGGATAATAGAAAAAAAAAGGAAAGAACTGAACTAGAAATGCACTGCAGTTTTTTTGAGCCCAGGTTCCCCGGTGAATTAAAGAAATACTAATTTTAGAAGCGTTGCAATTCAAATATAAAATTTTAGTAGTAAATTTATGATTAATTTTCACATCAAAGTGGTACATGACTTCAAAGGTGGTATGTAGACTAATTTTCACAATTATGAAGGCATAAGCTAAAGCTTGGACTTGGAAGTTGGAATATGACAAATAATTCATCTGAATCCATAAGAAATTTTTTTTTTTCCATTTCAAAGAAAACAAGATCATAAAAAAAATTAAGAAAAATTCTTCAATTTTTGGAGAGAAGTTTTGCTGCAAAACATGAGGAGTCCTCTTTAGTTGCAACAAAAGTCAAGTGCATGTATATATTAGCAAATAAGTGGTAATGAGATATCAAGAAATGAACCATGATTTTGAGAATAGAATATATAGATACCTCAATAAAAAACCTGCTGCTCCAAAAATTCCATGAAACTACCATCCATACTTTTCCCATGCCACCTTTTTCTAATTAGCATCTCAGTCAATACTCTCAATTAACTTTAACTTTCCTTTCAGCTCTAAAATATCAACCTTTTTTACAGGTGGAAACATTTTGAAACTTCTTGTTCTTCTTCAAGGCATTTGTTCTTGAGACATTGCCAACATATTCATAGAGAACTGAGGCGATGAAACCGATGATAAACTTGGGGCTTGTTTGTTTTGTGTATATTTTGGACTCAATGGATTTAAATTTAGATTCGAGTATCAAAAATATTTTGGATACGTGTTTGTTTCCCCCAAAATTTGAATCTTTTGAGTATCAAGAATCCAAGTTTTTAGAGTTCTAACCCTCCCCTAAACTTTTGATACTCGGATGTCTTTGTTACAGTAAAAGCTGAAATTTTCTCTCCTATATTTGAGGGGGAAAAAATCATAACTTCTTCATTTTCAATCTAAATGAGGTGATTCTTTTTTTCATTGTGTTCCTAGTGAAGAGAGGAATAAATTAAGATCCATTTTACATAGTTTTTAAAATCATTAACATTAAGATTTTATTAGATTTGTCAATAAATCAAAAACTATTTTCACTACCTCTCCAAACACAAATTCCAATTTTATTCCATACTTAGATTAAAACTTAAATGCGTATCCAAACATCAATTTGGATAATAATTCAAATCACTAACTCAAATCCTAATTCAAATCATATAACTCAAATCAAATCACTAATTCGGATCTATTTACCAAACGGACCCTTAGTGATTGTCGAAATCTGAGGGAATTTTTTTATGTGATTTCATATAATTCACAGTGTATCAATTATGCATACGACAAAAATCATAAATGAATGTAAGAGCTATATCTGGTTGTGATTAATAATCATTGGCATAAAATTTATTTGGTATAACTGATGATACAATTATATTTATTGAAATTTGAGAGAGTTTTTAACTGATTTTGTGTGATTGTATTAGTCATATACAAGATAGAACTCTTAAACAAAAGTAAGATTTTATATTCTGATGTGACAGATTACCGTTTACATAAAATTTATTCGATAAAACCGATAATAAGATTAGTAATTTTTAAAACTTTTGAGAGCATATTATACACGAAAAAATAATAGTGATAGCATCAATGACAGAATTAACAATTTTTTTGAGGGAAGGAATAACAAATTTTGAAATCAGAAAGAATCTTTCAAAATAATGAACTTATTCAATAAAATTGATGATGATAAATTAGCAATTCTTTATATTTTGGGAATAAGATTGATTTTATACAATTCAGAACACATTAAATGTACACATACGGGCAATGTAGTAACGGCATTATGCATTTTTGAAACAAAAGAGATTAAGCCCAGTGATGTTTGTTTCCATTAAAAAGAAAAGATGTTTCTCATGTTTTTCTTTCTTCTTTATTTGCCATTGAAAAGACAGAGAAATTGCATATAATAATCATGTGCTGATCGTATGCAGCATGTACTTTTAAGTTTGAAATCCACCTAATTTTTTTATACTTCATAAAGTTGACATAAGAACCCTCGATAAAATTAATAATTGTCAAAATCTGTGAGAATTTTTTATGTGATTTCACTTGAATCAAAGTGTATCAATTATATACACGACAAAAATCATAAATAAAGTAAAAGTCATAATCTGGCATGACATATTACCATTCGCATAAAATTTGTTTGATGAAATCAATAATAAAATTAGTGATTGTCGAAATCTTAGATAATCTTTTTTGTGATTTCAAGTGATTTATAGTGCATTAGTCACGAAAAAATAATAAATAAAAGAAAAAGTTATATTTTGATGTAACAGATAACCGTTCATATAAAATTTATTTGATGACAACAGATGATAACATTAGTAATTTTAAAAATTCTTGAGAGCATATTTCACATGACAAAACCAATAGCATAAAAACTATGACAAAACTAACAAATTTTGAAATAAAAAAGAATCTATCACCTTCACCTGATTCCAATCAGTTCTAGAAAAACAAATATAATAAACTTACTTGATTAAATCTATTGCAAATTAGAAGCCCTAATTCTACAGAGAATGAAAAGTATGTGAACAAAAAATAAATAAGAACACATGAAATTTATAGTAGTTCACCCTCTATGTGAAAGCCATGTCCACTTTCAGCTGTTGCAAAAAAATTCACTATGATGATGAAGAAGTTTACAAGAGAAATTTGCATACTCTTTTTAGAATTTTCCCTAGCCTCTCAACCACTAAATTTTTTTGAGTTTCACTCTTTTTTTAAAAAAGAACATAACCTATCTATTTATAGATTTACAAAATAATGGGAAACAAACCCTAAAAATTGCAAAACACAAACCCCAATATGTGGACACGTGCGGCCGTGCAAGATTTGCCTCGCGCTATAATTTTCATAGGTCTTTGTGCATGACCACGACCTTCTTCTTCGTGGCCGCGTGTAGCCTTCGCCTTTTCTCGCGGCCGTGTGAAAAACTTTCTCCACGGGGGCACACATTTGAACTTGTTTTCTTGTGTTTTTTTACCTTTTCTATCACCATTGTTATAAAATTTTGGGCTGGGGCCTGTCCGAAATCTTCTACATAGGTAATATTTTGAGAGCCGTTGAATTTGGCTCCACACTTCTCAACAAAATTGTAAATTCAAGTCTTCAAATTTTTGGAGAGTTTTTGAGTTTGCACCATTCAAACACTTGCCAGTTATGCGTGCTTTAATTATAATGCATCAATTAACACATGAAACAACAATGATGGGATTGCTAGTCTTCCAAAAAAAGAAAAGAAAATGAAGGCTATGAACATTTTAATACCGTAACGGCGTAATCATACATTTAAAAAAATTATTATCAATTTTGTGACCATAGATCAAAACTATCAAAACTATGCTAATAGACTATAAAAATTTGAGGATCAAACCATCACAATTATAATAGTTGAAAAACTACAAAATATCCCTTTTTTTCTACGAAAGATAAACCTGATCACACAAATAATGCCAACTTGGGTTCAGTTTTTACCCTTTTTCTTAAACTCTCTATCACCCTCAACCATCCCCTCTTTCTCCATCTTCTTCTTCTCTCTCTCTTTTTCTCTCCTCCGCCTTCTCTTTCTTGGTTAGATAGGCGGCGAGGCTCTGTCTACTTGCGACTCTCTCCTCTTTCTCTCTTCATGACTTACTTCTTTCTCCCCCTCCATGAAGCACCAACCTTTGCAGATCGTGATGGCTGCGGCTTCTCCTCTCTCTCTCTCTCCAAGACTTTCTTCTCTCTCTGGCGATTTCAACAGTGGCAGCGGCTTCTGCTTCTCCTCTCTCAGTGCGACTTTCGTCGTTCTCTCTTGGCTCTACAAAGCACCAGCCTCTGGAGAGTGCAATCGCACTCGCGACAATGGCAGCTTTAAGTGCGACGTCCAAGCCGTTCGTGATGGCTGTCGTGGCCGTCGGAAGTGGCTCCCCTCTTGGGTTCTATTGGTGGTTGCTAATGAAGTTAAGGTTAAGGTCAAGGTCAAGTTTTTCAATTTGAGAAATTAATCTTATCATTAGGGGTATTTTTGTCATTCAAATAATTGATAAATACTTGTTTATTCTTAAATGACCTATTAATTAAAGTTTCGTATAATTTAGCCTATTAATTTTAAAAAGAAATCCAGAAAAATCATCCCAATAAAAATCACGAGCCCACTTATGCTAATAAAAAAATTAGTGCCATAAAGATGATGTTAACTGGCATAAATTCTAGAAGTTAATAAAGTTAGGGTTAAGGTCAAGTTTTCTCAATTTGAGAAATTAATCTTAACTTAGGGTATTTATTTCCTATAATTAAGCCTCTTAATTTTAAAAATAATTCCTGAATAATCATCCCAATAAAAATCACAAGCCCACTTATGCTAATAAGATAATTAGTGCCATAAAGATGATGTTAGCTGGCATAAATTCTAGAAGACTTCATCAACCCACTTATTTTTTAGGGCTCTTGGTTGCAAACCGCAAAGGAGCGAGTTCAATACATACTCCTTTTTTAATAATGTTTCAGAAGCCTGACTTTGGCATCTCATTATTATTATTTTTTGCCTATTGCAACTTATAAATTTTCAGTAAAACATTTGTCTCCTTGTCTCCTCTTTCTTTCCCACCTCAAACACAGAATTTGCATATTATCATTTGCTTAACCAACCAAGTTTTTTTTACTCAAAAGCTAAAGTCAACAAAAAGAAAGAATAATTCAGGAGCATCCTTGAACGTGGGAGATGCTTGAGTCCGTTTATTTTGTGAGTCCGCGGACTCGTAAGGAGCTTATTAAGTAAGGGCCCAAATGTGTTGCACTTGCGATGGAATCCCAAGTCTAATAATAAATGATACTTAAAAGATTTAATTGCATCTTTTCTATTAATTGTAATTTTTGGAGAAATGGTTGCAACAAAGAACACTTGATGACCTGATCAAAATTCAAATCCGCTTAAAAACATTTTTTTAATGCAAGAGCTTGACAATAGTATATAAATATACAAAGCTCCTTGACTTCGTAGACAAAATTTTCAGTAATATTGACATAGCAAATACTGATATTTGTTTCGCAGTCCCACCCATCAATGACTAAGTCAGGTCTTCACAAATGTGCAGGCATCGAGGAGCCTCAACAAACTAGGGCCTTACATAGAGCTGATCACTTCCCTCAACAACCTGGCCGGGATGCTCGACCGTCAACCAAACCGGGGGAGCTCTGATCCATGATCTGCCATAGTACTACTGGCCCCAACATGCTGGAACGTGACAAGAACTTCAAGATTCAGGTTGTTCCTGAAGAGATAGTTGATGATCCACTAAGCTCAGAACAGAAATCTGGTGGCCCCTCCCTCCTCGTGGTGCCGATGGATGTGAAGGAGAAAACTGCTAAAGCTGGGGACGCGGACGCATATAACCTGTGGAAAAAAATGAGAGCACATACAATGTTATTGGGTTTTTTTTTTTTTTTTTGATTTGGTTTAATTTCTTTATTCAATATTTATTCTTTTAAAGTTTTAATTATAATTTCTTTAAAAAAATATGAAATGTTTTACTAAAATGCACTTACTAAAATAATAATGTGCAGCTTACTTGAAGAGGAATTTCATCATTTTGCATCTAAAATGAAAGGTTAAACTCAATTCAACTAGGGATCAAATCTCTACTTTTTCAAAAGATTGGAGACCTTCTGAGTTAAATACCGTTTTTGAAGCCAAAAGCTCACATTGCCCATTGAAACACGTCCAAAACAGCCTTTAGACTGATAAGACAAGACAAACTTATTCTAAGCCAGTCCAAGCAGGGCCGTCGAAGAAGTTATTCGATGGATTAGGTGTACTGTATCATTTTACTTACATGGTACGCCCATCCAATAAAAGGCCAACATTTGGATTATTTACTTGTATAAACTCCATTTTTTATGTTTCTCTCTGCCACTATAACATACATTTATTATTTTTTCATAATTATTATAAATACTTCCCTTAGCTTTTTATATTAATTAATTTCAACTTGTAAACATTTATTGCTCAAGACTAATATTATTTTTTCACTAAACATATCAATGAATATAAAATCCTTAGCATGATATTATTAAGGAGATAAAATACTTCAGCGTCCTATTTTTTATTGAAGTTGGAAATTTCTTGAAACTCTTCGTTTGTTCTAATCTGGGACTTATTATATATATGCAAAATAAGAACACGAATATTGGCTATCCTTGGTTTGTATCTAAACTAGTTTTATTTTCTATTTTAAATAATGGATCACGTGTACGATTAACTTTTGATGTTCAATGAGTAAGAGAAAGTTCAATTTGCATTTGAACCCTCTTTAGTGATCATCCAAAAAAGAATATCTTTCATATTGCTGAAACGTAAAAAAATTGGTATTTTAATTCTTCAGATTTTCTACGATGGGTCTGTTAATTTTTTTCCCCCTTTCCTTTTGGATGGGCAGGTATTTGAGGACAATTTTTTTCTTTCCTTCTAGAGTTATTCTTAATTAATATAAGGTAGAGTATTTATGACTTATTTTTTTAAGGAGCATCTATGACAGGTATGAGTAAACAATTAATGCAAAATACGGGAGGAAATATAAACATAATTACATAGAGTTAATACATAATTACATAGATTTAATACATATTAATTATCCAAATGTTGGCATTTTAATGGGTATATGACGTAAGTAAAATAATATGATACACTGGTTTACTTAGAAACTCTTGAGTCATAGTCTGTAATGGCCGAGAAAATCCTAAAATTAAATAATGTAATTTATATATTTAAGTCAAAGTTTTTTTTGGAAAATAATATTTATGAATTTTGTGATTGAAGAATTTATGGAACTAATATAAATATTCCAAAAATTTTTGGCAAACATTGAAGTTAAAATTTATTAACTTTTGTGACCAAATAACTCGGTTGATACTTCCACCGCGATTTAAGGTGGAAGAAATTTCAATCCGTAGATAATTTGAGAATTTAAATTATAAGAATTTTTAAATATAGTACAGTGTTGGTAGTGCACAATAAAGCACTCTAACACAAGATAAATCCTTAATTGCCTGTTAGTTAAAAATCAGAGTTACACGAGCAACATTTTCGATGAAAAATGCTATCTGAGTTTGGGAATTGACATTGTCAAGAATGTCAATACTAAAGTATAATATAGAAAAATGTCAACTTTATGTTTACATAGCCTAGAAATAATTTTTATATCAAAAATAATTTAATTTTATTACATGATTTAAAATTTACCGATATTAACTTGTATCGATATTAGTCTTTGACTATGTTGCGTAAACTCGACAGTACTGAAAATTCTTGACAGCTAGTTAGTCTTCCTCATGCATATGAAATTTCATCTGCTTCCTTTAATTCAAGGGATCTTGTGGGTAAAATGGGGTGGTAAAGAGATAAAAATGTGACATGAATAGTTAAAAGCATGGGAAAGTATGGTGCATGGCATGGATTGCATTTTATGTAAATCTTCCTCTCTTTTTCACTTAGCATTGGCGCCAACTATTAGAAGGGAGCAACCAAAGTTTTGTCTCGTTTATGTATTCTTGAAACACTTTAATAATGTCTTAGGAATTAAGTGGAAAATTAATCGAGTTTAGGTTGTCTATAAATAGACCCATCTCCTTCAAAGCTTTATTTTTCTCTTTTTCTCCCAAAATTCGTAAGGCCAAAACCGGTTCTTTCTTCTCCATTTCTTTCAAGAAATTTCCCTCGACCCTTTAGTGAATCACTAGCTAAAAATCAAATTAAAGAGAAGGCTTTGTTTGGAGCACTCAAGAGGAAGATTCATCAAGGGTATATTATCTAAAACTCTCTTCTTTAAATTTAAGAAAAATAGTTTATGATCCTAATTTAAGAGATGTTGGCATGTAATAATTTTTATCTATGTTTATGTTATGGTTATAGTGAGTTTTTATTAATGTAGTTTAAATATCATGTAAGTCAAGCATAAAAAAGTTTAGATTTTGGTTAGGTTTTATTTTCCTTGACTCTAAAATGGATACTTTAGAGATTTGGGTTATTATCATGAATGTTGGGCATAAAAAAGATTAGATTTAGGTTTTAACTTTGTATTTAAAAGAATTTTTCACTCTTTTTAACTTCAAAAATGACACTTTAAAGACTGATTTTAAAATATTTTAAAACCTGGGAATGTTTGAGCCACTGCATCATAAAAGACTATATATAAGATTTTGAAAACTGGAATTTTGACTCCAAAATGACATTTCTAGTGTTAGTTTTTAAGCTGTCCAGCGAGGTCGCAATAAGGTTGTAAGGGTAATTGCGACTTGATTTGCAACGTTGGCAGTAAATGGCTTATATGTTTTGTTTCTGTTTATATCTTTCTATTTCAAAGCTTGGAATGTCATTTGTTTTAGTTGTTTAATTGCTTGATAAGATATTTGTAGCAACTGCAGTATCACCGCCAGTTGTTATCAATACTTTTTCATTGTGTTGCGTGTGAAGTTGCAACTTGGATTGTGACCTCATGTGTGCAGAGTGCGTTTTGTTTAAAAACCTCTTCGATTCTCACTTCTGAGAATTGAAACCCCTTGGTTCATCGTTTAGATTAATTTTGTAGAAACTAGAAATGCAATTGGTGATGATTTTTGGAAATTTTCATTCAAGTCGTATATATGTTGCCACACGGGTTATAACCTCGATAATACAGATTTTTAAATTGACCGTTTGTCTCTATGAATTCATAGTTTGATGTACTCTTAAGGCCACTGTAACAACTATAGTGCAATTTATTGTGGTTTTAAAATTAACACAAGCTTGTAATGAATTTTAAAAGCCGATAAGCTAGGCCATGACTTTATGAAGTGGTAAATAGGTCCAACGCCCGTACCAACTCAAAAGCCTCATTCAAATAAAAGTTTGATTTTTCAAACATTTTGAATGCTACAGACACATTTAGATATTATTGGGCCTTATTTAACTACGAGCCCAATAATTATAATAGAGAGAAAGATAATTAATTAGTCAATTAGTTATCAACCCTAAGTATGGTTTGTAAAGGCAATTAAGGAAAACCAAATTATGAGGATTAAATAAATAAATACTTGTAATAAACACGGCAATGTTACGATACTTTAAAAGAAAATATGTGCTATGAAAGGATTTAATTCCTTTACTATTATACTAAGTTTAAGAGTTGTAGGACATGCTGATGTTACACTTTTAATATGTATTCTCTTCCACAATCTAAGAATAGAAGATAAGGAATTTCGTCGAGTTAGTAATTTCTATTGTTGGAAATTAGGTAAGTACAAATCTCACCTAATGTAAGAATTGTTTCAAAATGAAAATGCTTTGCATGGTTTACAGAATATTTATGTCTATGCGACACCATGCCATATTGCATAAATATTAATAAGTCAAGCTAAACCTAAAGGACTAAGTTAAATTAAGTGTCGTACCAACCTCTAAACCTACTAGGAGGCTTATATTTGGTAAAAAATAATTTAAATCATAGGTCATTGGAGATTTTGCAAACCCTAACTTCACGATAATTGCATGCAATCGATACGGATACTCGGGCCTATAAGTTTTATAAGATATGTCCATGAATAAGCATAATCGGCTCATGTATGTTTTCTCAAATATCTTGCGAGATATAGTTCTTACTTGTCGAGCGAAAGTTCATCCAAATATGTTCGTGCTGTAGGTAAACAACCTGTTCAGTGAGATCTGATAGACGATGGTACAGCAACGGATGAATGTGGAGATGGGGAGTGGATACCGCACATATTTATTCCGCACCTAGTTTTTGTTGATTAAGACCTTTTAATTAAGTATATCTAGTACTGTTAAACTGTGTTGTACTACATAGCCTTAGTCTACATAACTACAAGGCCTATTATGTTAATTCTTCATAATATTAGTTGCAACATAATAAAATGATTTAAGTAAAGTTACTTGGCAAAAAAAAAAATGTTCCATAAATTTAAGTAATCCTAATAAAAGTATGTTTAAGTAGTTAAGTAACGGTAATGTAGTTAGGGTCGTTACATTGTTAAGTTCAATTAGAAAAAAATGTTTCCCAGGATTTTTTTTTCCTTATTTCCCGTAAAAAACACAGAGAAATTGCACATAATAATCATGTGTTGAACTCGTACATAACCTGTACTCTTAAATCCACATAGTTTTTTGTACTTACATAAATTTGACATAAGAATACTCGACTTCAATGTTTGAAGTGATCGATTTATATCTCTATAAGAACAACATATTTTCAGCGATTCGTTGATAAGTTTATGATGTACAGGCAAAATTAGAACCTGTTATATTACTTATTATTTAGGCAGAAAAAAGAACAAAAGAACAAAAGATGGCAAACAAGACAAAAACTCCTGTTCATTCCACACAATTTTCACATTTCATTTGGCTAAAGAAACAAGAGCAGAATCGTATCTAAATTATCTTCTCTCAATAATGACATTGGAAGCACTTAAAAATATTGAGAAGTAAAATAAATGAACCCAGTTGCCCGTTTCATTTGGCGAAAGAAACTGTAAAATTGAGTACTTTAATTTAGAAATACTTCGTGCACAAGGCAAGTACTAGAGTACGTTGCAAGTATTCTGATATCTTGCAATTCCTACCAAACACCAGGCCTCCACAAATGGCCACGTGAAATGCTGCAAAGCTCACCAATTTGAGGGACAAGGATCGATGACAAAATTAGTGATTGTTGATGTGAAATAATCTTTTATCAATGATTTTACATGATTCATAGTGTATCAGTTTATACAAACGGCAAAAATCATAATTAATCATGCAAAATAAAAATTACATTCTAAGGTAACAATTAACCATACACGTAACATTTATTCAATGAAAACAATAATAAAATTAGTGATTGTTGAAAGCGGAGAAATTTTTTTTATGTGATTTCACATGATTCACTATATATCAGTTTTACACGAAAAAAATCGTAAATATAATAATTAATCAAAAGATATGACATTTGGCATTTAAATTTTTTAAAAGATTGTAGCTTAATTTATGTTGTTAATGCAGTGGTGATCCAACAATGTAAGAAAGCTATTGGCAAAAAATGGAAGAAAAGACTAATATTGTGATCCCAGGATGGCAATCAATGAGCTATTTTTCTGACAACAAGAGTGTTTGTTGGTTTTTTGGAGCCTGGGTTTGCCAAGCAAGTTGTGAGGCTTCACAATGCAATGGGAAATGCCGCAACCAAAGGCCATCACACTGTCGTCGGCATGGGCTCTTCTCAACTCTTTTTAGCAGCTCTCTATGCTCTTTCCCCACAAGAAGCAACCGAGCCCACGAGTGTCGTTTCAGCAGTGGAATGTAGTGATCCCTCCCTCCTTGCTATATAGACGGATGTGCAGGAGAAAACTGCTGAATACGGGACGTGGAGGAAGATAACCTGTGAAAAAAAGAGATCAAATACAATGTTATTAGTTATCAGATTATTGTAACAATATTCTCTAGTAATGAAATTTACTGTTCACCAAATTAAGCTTCTGTTTGCTGTCTAAAATTTGCTGGTTTTTCCCCTTTGTACCAACCATTTCAAGAAATAAGCTAAGGCATAACAGGGCCAAAGTTTGTTTTTTGGACTTGGAAATAATTGAAATGACAAATAATTCATCCAAATCCTTAAGTAAAGTCAGGTGAGAAGAAAATTCTTTCCGTTTGAAAAGAAAATAAGGTCAAAAAACAAAGAAGAATTGTTTCAATTCTTGCAGAGAAATTTTTCTGTGAAACATGAAGAGTTGTCTTTAATTGCAACACAAGTCAACTGAATGGTATATCTGCGTGTGGTTTTAGCAAGTCAATAGTTATGAGATATCAAGAAATGAACCAGGATTTTGAGAATATAATATATAAATACCTCAGAAGACTACCATCTGCTCCAAAAACCCCAAGAAATTACCATCCTTACATTTCCCATGCCACCCATTTCTAATTAGCATATTTGCTGATTCTCTCAACTGACTTTAACTTTCCTCTGAGCTCTAAAATATCAACCTTTTTCAGAGGTGGAAACATTTTGAAAACAAGGCAGCTTTTTAGTAGCTTTCTGCTTAGGAAAATTTACCTATAATGTATGGAGAAAAACTAAATGTTGCATCTTGTCAATGCATTTGTTGTTGAGACATTGCCATCGTATTCATAGAGAACTGAGGCGATGAAACCGATGATAAACTTCATTATTGTCGAAATATGAGAGAATCTTTTACGTAATTTTACATGATTCACGGTGTATCAGTTATACATAAGACAAAAATCATAAATAAAAGTATTTAGAGTTGTATCTTGACGTGACAAATAACCGTCGTATAAAATTATTCGATGAAACCGATGATAAACATGGTGATTGTCAAAATCAAAGAGAATGTTTTACGTAATTTTACGTGATTCACAATGCATTAGTTCAAAAATCATAAATGAACGGGAGAGCATATTATGACATAATAGTTTATTCGATGAAACCGATGATAAAATTAGTAATTTTAAAATCTTTTGAGAGCATATTTCAAACAACAAAAGTATCACTGATAAGATCGACGGAAGAATCGAAATCAATGAGGATGAAATTAGCAATTCCTTAAAATATTGTGGAGATATTGACATTATACCATCCAGAACACATTAATTACACACAAAAGGGGGGATGTGGTAATGACATTAAATGTTTCGAAATTAAAGATAATAACCCCGTTGTTGTTCCATTCAAATATGAGAATGCTTGCTTATGATTTCACAGGTTTTGGAATGCATCAGTTACACACATGGAAAAAGGAATGATGGGATTACAGGTTCTTAAAGCAACAAAAAAAAAAAAAAAAAAAAAAAAAAAAAAAAAAACAAAGTTAAAGACTACGAACTTTAAATAGTCATATGACTTGATTATAACATAACATCTAGGTAGTAAATTTACACTTAATTTCCACATTAAAGTGGTTTTATGACGTCAAAAGTTATATATATGTTACAAAAATTGGACTTTTTGTCACAACAGTTTTAACAAACCTTTAGCCACAACAAAATATTGTGACTAATGTACATTTAGTCACAACTTTTTCTTCAATTTTTATTGTGAAACGTAACAATCTTGAACTTTGACAAATTGTGAAACATAACAAATCTGTTAAATATCCAAAAAAGAATATTTACAAATTAGAGAAAATAAACGTAACATTTATTCAATTTTTATTATTGTGACTAATATGCATTTAGTCACAACTCTTTAATGATTATCCAAAAAAAAAATATCTTTCATATTTCTGAAACATAACAATCTTGGTGTTTTAATTCTTCAGATTTTCTATGAGATGTCTGTTAAAGATTTTTCTTTCTTTCATTTCTGATGGGCTGGTATGTGAGGAGAGATTTTTTTCTTTGGTTGTTGTGGTATTTACCGAATTGTTTTTTTTTTCTTTCTCTTTTTTCAATAGTTACCAAAATAATCATTACGAGAGATCTTACGGGTAGCGTAGATAAAGGGCTAGAGTTACCGCTAGTTAATATAAGGAAGAGCATTTATAACAATTATTGTTTTAGGAAAATTTATGAAAATTATGAGTAAACAATTAATGCAAAATACAGTATGAAAGAAAGTACATAATACATAATTATCCAAATGTTGGAGTTTTATTAGATGGGTAAACTAGATAAGTAAAATGACGTGGTATATTTGATTTATTGAATAATTTCTAAAGTTGTAATCAAATTCAATTTAAAAAAAAAGAAAAGAAAAGATGTCTCTTAGTTTTTTTTTTCTTTATTTTCCATCAAAAACACACAGAAATCACTACAAGAAAAATTATATTTAAAAACATATTATTTACAGCATGTAGTTTTGAATGTCATTGAAAAGTACATACAACGACATCTTCGACAAAGATGTCATTAATGACATTTGAAACAATAATTAACGATATCTATATAGATATCGTATTAAAGGTCTTATTTTAACGACAATAGTTTAATGACGTTAAATTATTTAACGACAAATAGGAGATGTTGTCAAAGACTTGGAGATTCTACGACACCCCTTATAGACGATCCACTAAGCTCACAACGGAAATCTGGCAGCCCCTCCCTCCTCGTGGTGTCGATGGATGTGTAGGAGACGACGTGGAGGCAGATAAGCTGTAGGAAAAAAAAGGAATAGAGAATGAGATTTGGAAAGGAAGTAAACAAAGGAACAAAAAGGTCAAAAAAAAAAAAAAGGAAGGGAAGTGAGAGAAATTTTCAATTGAATGAAGAACATTAATTATGAAAGTTTTTTTTTTGACTTATTAATTATAAAAGTTGAAGAAACTGTTTGTATTCCAAAGGCTAACAAGGAAAGTTATGAATACAATTAAATATAAAAAATCTTTTTTGCCCATAACTCACAAAACAACGAGATCTAGTCTAGTTTATAATGTACTTTTTAAACTAAGACTTGTTGTTTTGTGAGTAGTGGATTTTAACCCCATGGGGTTAAATAGAAGTATTCTTATATATCAAGCCCATGCATAATAGAATGTTTGGCACATTGATTTGAACTAAAATGTTTGTTTTAAACATTGTAGCATGTAAGGTTTACAATGTAACTTTTTTTTTTATTTTACATTGTAACATATTAGAGCTTTGACAATGTTTTTTGGTTTTAACCCCATCTAATGCTTTTAGGCGGTCAAAAACCGCCATTGGAGATTTTTTAGTAGTGAATATGCCAATCAATGTCAATTAAAACACAAAACTACAAATATGGTTATAACAAAGTCATTTTAGGGAAATTTTTTTTCTGTTTTTGGAGGGGGCACGTGCCCCAAATAGTTCTCACGCGGCTATCAGTTGAATCTTTTTTTAAAAAAAATTGCGGCATTCCTACATGAAAAAAAAAAAGCTTGACTTCACTTAATATTAGAAAATCCCCATAAATCCATCATTTTGTAAAATCACGAATTTGACATTCGCAGTTATACAAGCTACATGATTTCATAGACAGAAATTTCTCATTAAATACAGAAGCTACAGAACTTAGTACTCCACATAACTTTGTTGCTTGTATGCTTGTACAACATGCATATATTGTCTCACTAATGACATTGCAAATACTGATGTTTTGTCTTCCGGTTCTACCCATCCGCGACTGAGTACAAAAATTCAGGTCTTCACAAATGGGCAGGCATTTCGAGGAGACTCAACAAACTAGGGCCTTAAATAGAGCTGATTACTTCCCCCAACAACCCAGCTGCGATGCTCAACCATCAACCAAACCCGGGGAGCTCTATAATCTTGCATACTACTACTGGCCCTAGCATGCTGGAGCGTGACAACAACTTCAAGATTCACGTTGTTCCTGAAGAGATTGTCGACGGCCCTCTAAGATCACAACAGAAATCAGGCTGCCCAGCCCTCCTCGTGGTGCTGATGGACAAGCAGCAGATAATTGCTGAAGCTGGGGACGTGGAGGCAGATAACCTGTGGAAAAAAGGACAGCAAATACATTGTATTTAGTTATCAGATAACTTGTAGTTTGTTTTTTAGACTTGGAAATTGGAATAACAAGCATTTCAACTGAACACATAAGAGAAGTCGGGAGAAAACATAATTCGTTCCTTTTGAAAAGAAAATAAAATCAAAAAACAAAGGAGAGAGATCTTTCCATTTTTGCAGAGAATTTTTGCTGTAAAACACAAGAAGCTCTCTTTCATTGCAACACAAGAATACTCATGGTATATCTAAGCATGGTTTTGGCAAATAACTAGTTATGAGATATCAAGAAATGTTCCAAGAAACTACCATCCTTTCTTAATTTCAAGAGTAGCATGTATAAATACCTCAAAAAATAACGACCTTCCTTGCTTTTCCCATGCCACTCATTTTTAATTAGCTTATCAGTTGATACTCTCAACAAATTTTAACCTTCCCTTGAGCTCCAAAAGATTAACTTTTTTGAGAGGTGGACACATCTTGAAAACAAGGCAGCTTTCTCCTAGCTTACTGGTTATGAAAATTTGGATCCTATTTTCCTATAATATATGAAAAAAAAAAAAACTTAATGCAACTTCTTCTTCTTCAATGCATTTATTCTTGAGACATTGCTTGTATTTATAAAGACTTAGGCAATGAAACCAATGAGAAACGTGGAGATTGTCGAAATCCAAAAGAATCTTTTATGTAATTTCACGTGACTCATAGTGTATTAGTTATACATACAATAAAAATTATAATTGAAACTAAGAGTTACTCTCTGGTGTGATAGATAACCGTTTTCATAAGGATGATTCAATAAAATCGATGATCATATTAGTGATTGTTGAAATCAAAGAGAATCTTTTTTGTCACGTAACGTGATTTACAGTGTATTAGTTATATACATTACAAAAATCATAAATAAAGTTGAGACAGAATAAAATTAGGATTTTTGTCAAAATCTGAGAGAATCTTTAATGTGATATTACGTGATTCATAGTTATCAGTTATACACATGACAAAAATCATAAATGAATATAAGAGTTTTATTCTAACGTGATAAATGACCATTCACATAAAACTTATTCTATGACACCGATGATAAAATTCGTGATTGTCGAAATTTGAAGGAATGTTTTTTGTGATTTTACATGAATCACAACGTATCAGTTATAAACATAACAAAAATCATGCATGAAAAGTAAGAATTATATTCTTAGGTGATAGATAAGGGTTCAATAATATTATATTTCACATGACAAAACTAGTAAGATAAGATCCATAACAAAATTAAAAATTTTAAAATTTTACACGATTCATAACATATCAGTTATGCGTAAGAGAAAATGAACCTATTTGATGAAATCAATGACGGTAAAATTAGCAATTATTTAAATTTTGGGAGGGATATTAATTTTATGCCATCAAGAACAAGTTCGTTATACACATAGGGGGAATGTAGCAATGACCCTATGCATTTTTTAAATCAGAGACAATAATCCCAGCCATTGTTGTTTTATGGAAATCTGCGAATGCTTGATTATGATTTCACATGTTTTCGAATGCATCAGTTACATACATGAAAAAGGAATGATGGGATTACACGTTTTCAAAAGTTGAAGGATTTAAAAGATTAATTAAAAAGCTGTTTATGAGTACTTTTTTATTTGTAAGTATCAAAGATGTGGTTTGTCTTCAAGGTGTTTTTAAAAGCCAAAAACTGAATTAGCTTGTATACTGAAATACGTTCAAAAATAACTTTTGGATTGAATAAGACAAAACCAACTTATTTTAAGCCCGTCCAAACTAGGGCGTTAGAAATCATTCAATAGACCGGATGTATCACATCATTTTGTTTAAGTGGTATATCTATAAAAAGGCTAATATTTGGATCATTTATTTGTATTTACTCCATGTAATCATGTTTCTCTCTTCCTACTGTGCCATACGTTTGTTATTTTTTCATAATTATAATAAATACTTTACTTAACTTTTTATATTAGTTAATTCCAACTTGAAAGCATTTATTGTTCAGAACATATTATTTTTTTTCACAAACAAGTCAATGAATATAAATTTATTAGCATAATATTATGAAAGAGATAAAATACTTTAGCTTACCATTTTATAGAAGTTGGAAATTTCATGAAACGTTTCGTTCTTACTAATCTGGGACTTATTTTTTGTATATACATATGCAAAAGATGAGCACGAATATTGGTTATCCTTCCATATATTTAAACTAGTTTTTTTAATTATTTTAAATAATTGATCACATAACACAATTAGCTTATGATCTTAGTAAGAGAAAGTTCAATTTGCATTTGAAACCACTTTTGTGATCATAAAAAAAAAAAGAAAAAAGAATATCTGAAACGTACCGATCTTGGTGTTTTAATTCAGATTTTCTATGAGCGGTCTGTTAAAGGATTTTTTTGTTTTTCTTTCCTTTCTGATGGGCTGGTATGTGGGGAGAATTTTTTTTTTTTTTTTCCTTTAATCGTATTTGTATTTACGGGAGGTTTTTTTTTTTTTTCAAGTATTTACCATTTACCAAAATCATTATGAGAGATTTTACGAGTAGTATATATAAGGGCTAGAGTTACTCGTAATTAATATAGGGTAGAGTATTTATTACAAGTTAATTAAGGAACATTTATGACAACTATGAATAAACAATTAATGGTAAGTAGAGTATAGGAAAGAGAAACTTGAAAAAAGATGTTTCACAGGTTTTTTTCTTCTTCTTTATTTCTCGTCAAAAACCCTGTACTTTGAAATCCACGTAACTTTTTATACTTCCGTAAAATTTACATAAAAACACTCGACTTTTGGAAATATGGAATGAAGAATTTAAAGACTTGGTAAATATGCTTTTTAAAAGTGTTATTTGCCCTTCTCGGTTTGGATTGCTTTCGAAAATATTACTGTAAATTGCTTTCAGGATATGACAAGTTTTTTATACTTTGCATTAAGTAATAATGAAGAAACACAAAGAACAAAGAAAATTGTATTTTTCTAAGAGAGAAGGGAACAAATTAAAGCTTATCTGATCACATTTTCTTATTTATAAACTGATATACAACATTTAAAAGCACCCATTGAAGAATAATTGTGATCTATTCAAGAAGGATATAACCCTTCAGATACATTAACATCTGAATTACATCAAATACTAAAATCGATTTAAATTAATTAGTTTAAATTTGAATTTTAAGAATTAAAAAATATATTTGAAAACCAAATTTAAATCAATTATTTTAAATCCAAATTTTTGTAATTAAAAGAAATATTTGAAATACATCCATGCACGAAAGTCTTAAGAGAGTCCCTAATATATGTATATAATCAACTATTCAAAAAAGATAGTACCTTATAAATGTTGCTCCACCACTTTATAAGTTTTCAATCTGTGCCTATTGGTTGCCTGCGTCGACTTCAATTTTTGAAGTGATCGATTCAAATCAAGGGAAGAACAACATATTTTCAACAATATTTTAAAGAGTTTACGATTACAGGCAAACTTTTAACATGTTCTTACTAATTATTTAGGCAACAAGTACAACATCTTATCTAAATTATCTTCTTTCAATAATTCTATTGCAAAGGACTAAAAAAATAAGGGTTAATCGTATAATTATATTTTCTAGTTTTCATTATTCTTTAATTTGGTTATTTGTCTTTCGAAACTATAAATGTATCCTTTGAATTTGAAAAACTTGTTTCAATTTTATCCCTTGCAGATTTTTTAACTTAAAAAACACGGAGATAAGATAAAAATACTATTAACTAAATTTATGAAATATATGTTTCTTCTTGAGAAAAATTTAAAAGAACATATTTTAAATTTTAAAAAGTCATAAAAACTTAAGATCTTTTTTTGAAATTTGATGTTTTGTTTTAATATATTTTTTTATGTTTTTAATATGTAAAATATTAATCATAACTATTTAAGGGTAGTCATATTGTTTTGCCTAATTTTTTCTATTCATAGAGATGAAATTAAAATAAATTTTTAAAATTTCAAGGATACTCTATAGTTTCTAGGACAAAGGGTCAAATTGAGAAATAGTTAAAACTAAGAAGTATAATTATATAATTAACCCAAAAAATAATAATTGGCTAAAGAAAATATGAGATTGAGTTTTTTAATTTGCAAATACTTGGTGCACAACTCAAGTAGTCGACTACATTGCAAGTACTCTAATGTCTTAAAGTCCCTACCAAAAGCAAGGCCTCCAGAAATAGCTAGGCACGATGCTGCAAAGTCATCAATTTGAAGGTTAAAGACCAATTTTAAAACTAGTATTGTCAGAATTCCTGAGAGAATCTTTTATGTGATTTTATGTGATACACACTCTATCAGTTACACACGATAAATAATCATAAATGATAGTAAGAGTTATAATTTTATTCATGAGACAAATAACAATTTGTGTAAAAATTATTTGATAAAACCAATGATAAAATTAGTAATTGTCGAAATCTGAAAGAATCTTTCATGTGATTTCACATGTTTCATAGTGTATCATTTACACAAATGACAAAAACTATAAATGATAACTGCTCTACTTAAAACTTATTTGCCGAAACCGATAATAAAATTAATAATTTAAAAAACTCTTGAGAATATATACATTTCACTTGAAAAAACTAGTAAAGATAAGACAAATGATAGGAATAACAAATTTTGAAATCAGAAAGAATCTTTCACGTGATGATTCTGCTCAGTTAGACATAAAAACAAAAATAATAAACTTACTCGATTAAATCAATGATGATAAGATGATAAATTGGATATTCTTTAAACTTTTGAAGTGTTTTTGATTTGATATAATTCAAAATACTTAATTATACACTTAGGATGGAAAGTAGTAATGACATTAATAATTATGCATTTTTGAAATTAAAGAGAAATTACCCCATATTGTTATCATTTAACATATCAGAACTCTTACCTATGATGTTGCAGGCTTTATAAAATTATAATAAATCAGTTACAGACATGAAAAAAGAATAGTGGAAATTTCTCATTAAAATCTACAGAACTAATTAGTACTCAACATAACTTTGTTGCTTGTTTGCATGTATAACAAACATATTAATTCTCTCACTAATGACATTGCAAATACTGATATTTATCTTACAGTCCTACACATCAATGACTGATTACCAAAAGTCGGGACTTCACAATTGGGTTGGCGATGAGAGGAGCTCCAACAAACTCGGGCCTTACATAGAGCTGATCACATCCCCCGATAACCTGGACGGGTTTGCGAGACGCTTGACCGTCAACCAGACCGAGAGAGCTCTGATCCATGATCTGGCATACTACCGGCCCCAGTACACACCTATCTCCTCCCCAGCGGACAATGACCTCATGTTGTTCAGCGTCTCCAAAAGCACGGGCCACGCAAGGGTGCACATGCAGTGAATATTGCTGCTCATCATCCAGAAGTTGGAAATAAGATGAATCTGCCCTCTCATTTTTGAGCCATTTCTCCAACCCTTCCCTTGCAGCATCCTCCCAATGGGAAGCACTTTGGAGCCCAGGGCAGCATGCTGGACCGTGATGAGAACTCCGGGTTGTTCCCAAGAGACTGTCGACGATCCTTTGATCTCGTCACTGGCAAATGGTGCCCCCTTCCTCCTTATGGTGCCGTTGGATGCTCGGGATAAAGCCGTTGAAGCCGGGCCGTGGAGGGAGATAACCTATAGAAAAAAGTTAGCAAATGTAGCATTAGCAAATATAAGATTATTGTAACAATATTAATCTAGAAATGAAACTGTGTAGTTATTACCAAATCTAAACTTCTCTCTTTGCTGTCAAGAGATCTTGGTTTTTGCCTTTCTGTAATAATGTGAATGACAATGTGTGTGTACCAAAAACAAAAAGTTATCTCTATTGATATTGCATATTTTTCAATGTTAAATATGGTTGAAATCATATCAAAATAGAAAAAATATAAATTGTTGGAATGAGATAAAAATATAATGGTAAGCGTTCTAGTTGCGATAATTAAAAAAGTTATAGAATAGCTGTAGCTTTTTTTAGCTGCAAATTCCTTTAATCTCCCCTCCAAGAAAAGATCCTTATGAGTTAATTTTTCGTAGTTAACTAAAAAAAAAAAAAAGAACCGAACAAGAAATTCATCGTCAGTTTTCTGGCTATGAGTTTACAAAATTAATGCGAGTAAATTAGGTAGCACATACACCACTTTTTTATTACAACTATTATGTTCTTCCTCTCTTTTTTCCTTCTTTTGATTCATAACATTTCTCTTAACTAAAAAAGCTAAAATATCCTTAGATAAAACATATTTACATGACTTTAACCCAAAATACTTGGGAAGAAATAGCGTCTTTATATTCTTTAAAAGTGATTTGTTTCAAACTTTCTTACAAAAATAGTAAAATTGAAAAACAATACTACAAAAGTGAATTTTTCAAATTGACTCCAATTTTGAGAGAATAAGCTAAACCATAGCAGGGCCTCAGATTGTTTTCTGGATTTGGGAATTGGAATGACAAATAACTTATCTTAACACATAAGAGAAGTTAAGATAAGTTAGGAGAAAAGATAATTCTTTCCCTTTGAAAAGTAAGTAAGATCATAATACAAAGAAGAAATCTTTCAATTTTTGCAGAGAAATTTTGCTGTAAAACATGAGGAGTTCTCTTTAATTGCAACGCAAGACAACTGCATGGTATATGTAAGCATGCTTTTAGCAAATAAGTAGTAATGAGATGTCAAGAAATGAACCAAGATTTTGAGAATACACTGTATAAATACATCAAGAAATTACCTGCTGCTCCCAATGCCCCAGGAGACTACAATCCTTAATTTTCCCATACCACCCATTTCTAGTTATCATATAAGTTGATTCGCTCAAGCAACTTTAACCTTCCCTTGAGCTCCGAAATATTAACTTTTTCTAGAGGTGGAAACATTTCGAAAACACGGCAGCTTTTTCCTAACATTCTGCTTTGAAAAATTTTGACCCTATTTATCTATAATGTATGGAGAAAAATTTTATGTAATTTCTAATTCTCTTTCAATTAATGCACTTGTTCTCGAGATATTGTCATCCTATTTATAGAGAACTTAGGCGATGAAACCAATGATAAAATTAGTAATTGTTGAAATTAGAAAGAATCTTTTTTTTTTTTGGAGTTCACGTGATTCATATTGTTTAGTTATATACACAACAAAAACCATTAATGATAATAAGAGTTATATTCTGACATGACAGATAACTATTTGTATAAAATATATTCAATAAACCAATAGTAAAATTAGTAATTGTTGAAACCGAGAGAATCTTTTATATGATTTTATGTGTTTTACAATGTATCAGTTATACATATAACAGAAATCATAAATGAAAATAAGAATTATATTTTGATATGACAGAAGTTTACATAAAATTTATTTGATGAAACTGATGATAAAATTAATAATTTTAAAAATTCTTGAGAGCATATTTCACTGCACAAAACTAATAGCGGTAAGACCGATGAAGGAATTAACAAATTTTGAAATCAGAAAGAATCTTTCACGTGATTTCACACAATCCATAATATACTAGTTATAGGTAAAAAATGATAATAATAATAATTATATACTTATTGAATGAAATCAATGATAATAAATTAGCAATTCTTTAAGTTTTGGCAGAGGTATTGATTTTATACCATTCAGAATATATTAATCATACACATAGGGGGAATGTAGTAATGACATTATGCATTTTTGAAGTTAAAGATAATAACCCCATTGTTGTTTCATTGAAATCTGAGAAAGCTTGCTTACGATTTCACATGTTTTGGAATGCATCAGTTACACGCATGAAAAAAGAATGATGGGATTACAGGTTTTCTATAGTCTCCCAAAAAAGAAAAAAAAAAGAAACGAAAGCAAACTGAATTAATACTATATATGAACATGGATTACTGTGACCTGATTGCTGTAATTACAATTTTTTTTCAAATATTCATCATCAATTTATGACCACACATCAAATGTATCAAAACTATAAGTACAGGCCAATGGATTAAAACAAAAAGTTCAGGAACCAACCGATCACAATGCTAATATAGAGTTGAAGAACTTCCAATTTTTTTTATATTTTCCTATCAAACAGATATGATATGCTGAATAAGTGTCACTAAAGCAGTCAAAGTTCCAATAAAACAAAAAAGTTTCTCATAAATGATAAAAATCAGAAGAAAATTAGTGATATCATAAATGAATGTAAGAGTCATATACTATGTTCGCATAAGAATCTCAAGTTTTTCTTCTTCTTTAATTCCCATCTACGCAAGTGTTAAGAGAGTCCCTAATACACAAGTAATCATCTCTTTTGAAAAAGTAGTGACTTATAAAGTGCTACTCCATATTATAAGTTTTCAATATAGGAGTATAGATTGCCTACATGGACTTCAATGTTTGAAATGATCAATTCAAATCCGGAATAGAACAACACATTTTCAACAATCTTTAATAAGTTTATGATGTACAGGCAAAATAATAGCATGTTCTTACTAATATTTTAGGCAAAAAAAAAGAGAACAAATAATGATAAACATGACCAAAACTACCACTTCATTCCACACAATAATTTTCTCTTTTTGTTTGGCTAAAGAACTAGTACAACATCGTGTATCTTCTCTCAATAATGTCATAGCAAGTACTTTACAAAAAACGATAAGCAAAATAGATAAAACCAATTTCCCATTTCATTTGGCTAAAGAAACTGTAAGACTGAGTACTTTAATTCGCAAATCCATGGTGCACAAGGCAAGTAGTCAGACTACATTACAAGTACTATGATATCTTGCACTTCCTACCAAAAGCCAGGCCTCCACAAACGGCCAAGCACGATGCTGCAGTGTTCATCAATTTGAAGGTTTAAGGACCTATGATAAATTAGTGATTTTCAAAATCCGAAATAATCTTTTATATGACTTTGCGTGATTCAAGGTGTATCAGTTATACACACGATGAAAATCATAAATAAAAGTTGGAGTTATATTCTGATGTGACATATAACCATTTATATAAAATTTATTCGATAAAACCGATAATAAAATTAGTAATTTTCAAAATCCGAGAGAATCTTTTATATGATTTTACGTAATTTGCAGTATTAGACAGACAACAAAATCATAAATGAAAGTTAGAGTTACATTCTTATGTGATAGATAGTCATTCATATAAAATATATTCGATGAAACCAATAATAAAATTAGTGATTCTCAAAATTTGAGAAAATGTTTCATGTAATTTCACATGATTCACAGTACAATATCAGTTACACCTATGAAAAAGGAATGAAACTACAGAAACTACAGAGCTTCGTATTCTAATTTCTACATAACATTGTTGCTTGTTTGCTTGTACAACATATATATTCATTGCAAATACTGATATTTGTATTGCAGTCCTCTTGCATACTACTGGCCCTAGTACACGCCTATCTCCTTCCCCGTGGACAACGGCCTCACGCTGTTCAACGTCACCAAAAGCATGGGCCACGCCAGGATGTGCATTGGGTGATAGCTGCTTGTCCTTCAAAAGTTGGAAATGAGATCAATCCGCATTCTCATTCCATTTCTCTAAGTCTTCCCTTGCTGCATCCTGCAGCTGGGATTTGGTCAAAAACCTCGAAGTGGCGAGGAGGATGACCAAATTCATTCGAGCAAAGCACCTAGAATTCTATGTATTTTTTTCCCTTTGTGTGATAATATGAACGACACTGTGTGTGTACGGACCGTTATAAGAAAGAAGAAAATCGAAATGTCCTGGTTAAGGAAAAGGTTAGATTTAGCCAGAAAAAAAGTATCTCTATTGATATTCCATAATTTTAAATGTCAAACATGGTTAAAATCATGTTAAAATAGGAAAAATGTACAAAATTATTAGAATATGATAAAAAAAAAGTACACATGACAGTTCAAAAAGTGTTCTATCTGTAATAACCTAAAAAGTTAAAAGAAAAGATTGCTGTAGGTATTCTTAGCCACAAATTCCTTTAATCTCCCTTCTAAGAAAGGAAGTATATGAGTTAATTTCTAATCGTCGAATATAAAGGGGTAAAAGAAGAAGAGAAAGAACTGAACAAGATTTTGAGAATAGAATGTAAAAATACCTCAGAACATGACCCGCTCCTCCAAAAACCCCAAGAAACTACCATCCTTACATTTCCCATGCCACCCATTTCTAATTAGCATATTTATTTATACTCTCAGCTAACTTTAACCTTCCTTTGAGCTCCAAAATATTAACCTTTTTGAGAGTTTGGAAATATTTTGAAATCAAGCTGGGAGCTTTGTGCTAGCTTTCTGCTGAGGAAAATTTTGACCCCATTTACCTATTGTGTCTGAAAAAAAAAAAAAAAAACCTTTATGCAACTTCTTCTTCTTTAATAGATGCGTTCTTGAGACATTGTGCCATCTTATTTATAAAGAACTGATTGAGGTGATGAAACCGATGATAAACTTAATGATTATCTAATTTTCAGAGAATCTTTTATTTGATTTTTAGGAAAAAATTAAGAGTATATTAGCTGTACACACGACAAAGATTAAAAATAAAATAAATGTTTACAAATATTATGAATAAAAGTAAGAGTTTTGGTATGTCGTGAGAGATAGCTGTTTGTATATAATTTTGTTGGATAAAACTAATGATAAATTTGATGATTGTTGAAATGGAAGCTTTATAGATTTGCCACTTTTTTGACTATATATTGAAATATGCCACATAGAAAAAAAAACTCTGTGAAAAAATGTTATAAGCTTATTTTTTTGATAATTTTACTTTTGTATTAATTCTTATAAGTGATATATAGTGTAAAAGTTTTTTTACAAGTAGCAAAAGTCAATCTAATGTTCAATAACATAGCAGTGGGCATAAATATTTATGTTGAAATCCAAGAGAATCATGTATGTGATTTCACGTGTTTCATATTGTATCACTTATACACACAACAAAAAATAATAAATGAAAGTAAGGATATGTTCAGACATGACAGATAATCGTTGCATAAAACTTCTTCAATAAAATTAATGATAAAATTAGTAATTTTAAAAAGTTTTGAGAGCATATTTCACACGATAAAACTAATAGCGATAATACTGATGAAAGAATTAACAAATTTTAAAATAAGAAAGAATCTTTCAAGAAAAAAAAAAAGTTATTCGATGAAATCGACAATGATAAATTTGCAGTTCTTTACATTTTGGGAGAGATATTGATTTTATACAATTCAGAAGTAGTGACTAATGACATTTTATAATTTTGAAGTGAAAGATATTAGCCCCATTGTTGTTTCATTGAAATCTAAGAATATGGTTGCTCGTGATTTAACATGTTTTGGAATGTATAGGTTACACACATGAAAAAGGAAAGACGGGACATTACAGGTTTACTATAGTCTTCCAAAAAAAGAAAAGAAAAAGAAAGAAAAGTGAAAGACTATGAACATTGATTACTATAAGAAAAAGAAAAAAGAAAAAGAAAAAGAAAGAATAGTGAAAGACTATGAACATTGATTACTATGATTATTTTTTTTTTCAAATATTTATCGTCAATTTAGGATCACACATCAAACTTATCAAATCTAGAAGTTCAGGCTAACGAATGAAAAAAAAAAAAAAAGTGCAGGGACCAAACTTTCTTTTCATATCAAACATATATAATATGATGAAAAAGAGTCTTTTTTTGTTTTGAAAAAGTGTCCCTAAAAGGAGTCAAGTTCCGTTAAAATAAAACGTTTCTCATGTTTTTCTTCTTCTTTATTTCTCGTCTAAAACTCAAAGAAATTGCATATAATAGTCATGTGCTGAACGCGTATGTACCCTCCACTTCGAAATCCATTTAAATTTTTGTAGTTCATAAAGTTGACATGAGAAAGAACATGTTTGAATGATCGATTCAAATCTACGGGCTGTTCTTTTCATATATTTCGTATAAAGTCCTTTTTTGTTACTATAAATATTCAAGAGGCATGGCAAGTCTTACTGGAAAATGACAAAGCCTACAAGGAAAGGGATTTAGGTGTATATTCCGGAGTTAAGAAGAAAACTAATGTCACTTGGAATGTTAAATGCATACTCAAGAGTACAGTTTCAAATGCATACTAAATAGTTACTCATTTGTTATAAAGGGAGTACTGCTGAGAAATGGTCTGTATTTTCTAGAAGGGAAGGTTGTCATGGGAGAGGCTGTTGTAGCATCAAGGACATACCAAAATGTGACCAAACTCTGACATATGAGATTAGCACTATCAATGAGAAGGGAATAGAAGAACTGGGCAGACAAGGATTGCTAAATGAAGACAAAATTTTAAAGATGGGCTTGTGTGAACACTTTATCTATGGTAAGTCTCCCAGTGTAAGGACTACTACAAGTATTCATTGTACTAAAGCTCTTTCATATTAGAGAAAATTACATTCTTGCATCCTAAATTGGATGCTTCAATTGCATCCTGAACTTGTAAATCATAGGCAATTAAGGTTCAATAGCTAACGAGTGTTTAAAGACATGGATGATGCATTATGCAAAAAGCAAATAGTTCGAAGTACAGCAATATAATTTACTTTTTAAATTATGTACTGATGAGAGTATAAAAGTGTACATTTTTCAAGGCTTAAATCATTTATTTATGCTTTTATTTCTCATTAAATCCTCTAATTAATAGCATTTTTGTATTAATAAGTATTTTTGTGTCTTAGTGTGTAAATGTGTTTAAAAATGTATTTTTAGTGTGTTTTTAAGTTTAAAAGAATTTTTAGTAATTTTTAGAGTCATTTCAGTGTGTTAAATGTGGTTATTTTTATGACTTGGAAATATTTGTAGAAATTACTAAAAATATAATAAGACATATTTATAAACTTAAAACACACTATTAAACACACTAGAACTCAAAATAAAGGGACTGAAAATTTTAGGAGTTTTTATCTATTTTTATGTGTTTTATTGTAAAATAAATATTTTTAATATTTCTGTAAATATTATGTTTGTAAAATAATTAATTTTAGTGTTTTTGTGACTTTTAGATTTGAAATCTGAAGGAAAAAATGAGCAAAACGGCGCAAAAAGGGGCAAAATCCGACATCAAATGCATAAAAAATCTTTGAAATTTTTGAAATTCAAAAGGAAGAGGACACATGGCATCATGGGAGCCGTCGGATTCACTACCAAATTAATCTCAACCGTCCGAGAAAGAGACGCGTGTCAACGCGTCATCCGGTGCGTCAGTGAAATCTCAGAGTCATTCCATGTGTCGAACTCTGATTGGCACGTGCATCACACGCACCGACAAAGCTGCAGCGTGTCTCAGAGGGTGCAGCAGGCGTGTTCGATCTCATGCGATCGATGCCACGTTCATCCGTTTTCCTAGCCGGTAGATTAGCTGACCAAGACCAATCTAACGGTATTCACCCTCGGTCCCACTGGTCCCACCTGGGCCTAATTTTCCCGTCTCTTGTAGCCGTTCGATCATGCAATTAACGGTGCAGATCATGCCGTTTTAGTTCTACCATGAGCCGCGAAGCACTGGATCCTAAACTAAAAAATGAATTCTTAGGAGTGCGAGTCAGCACGAAAGAAGGAGAAATTTTTTTTAATTCACGCGAATCTCGTGAATTCGAAATGAGTGGGGGGGGTTGCTCCTGTTGAAGAAAAGAAAAAAAAATATAATAAATAATTAAAATATTAATAAAAAAATAATGAATAGTAAATTTTTTTACTATAAAAGGGGGCTCTCCCCCCCCCCCCCCACCTTCCTTCACAACACACCCCTCTCCGGGCCTTTTGGCCCTCTCCTTTTCCTCTTCTCTCCTCCTTTTTCTTATTTTCCCGTTTATTTTTACCTAAGTAAAAATAAAAAATAAAAAATGTTTATATTAGAGTAGAGAGTCTGGTGAGGCAGAGAGATGATCTTGTATGCGTAGTACTTTAGTATAGATTTTGTAACACCCACCTATTTTTGTGTAACGGATCTAGTTAAGTTAGTAACAACGTTAAGGAAAATAATTTATGATTAAGTTATGATATATGATTTTAATGTTACTAACTTTTATTTTAAGTTTTATAACAGGTGACGATCGCATGGAATTGTTGTGCTCAAGTGTTCATGATTATTTTAATGTATGTTTAATTATGATGCATCGATGAATTGAATGTTTTAATGTATGGCATTTAAAGACAGTTCGGCAGGCCGAAAAAGACTGCAAAGATCAGCAGGCCGATGGGAACCATCGGCAGGCCGAACTTGGTGGAACCGGCAGGCCGAAGTGGAAAATCGGCAGGCCGAACACAGCTGACGAGCAGTCAGTAGAAATCTCTCCAAATTTATGGTTGAGATAATTACGTTAAATGGGTGATTTATTGTGATTAATTGGCATATTAATGGAATAATTTTGTCAGTTAAGGAAAGAAAAGGTTTGACTTCGCATTGATTTGTATGATTTTAAATGGTTTCCCATTTTAAGAGGGCAAAACATGGTAAGTGATGAGTGATTGTTTGACTTTCCTCTTTTCTCTCCTTCCTCCACGCCATTTGCTATCAATGAGTCAGAAAAATTCTGACTTAATGGAGGGTAATGAATTTTCATTATGCTCGTTACGTTAAAAAAATTTTAACGTTCTTTTCCTCAGTTTTTCTCTCATCTTCTCACTTTTCTCTCTCTCAGTTCTGAGATGTTTTCTAATTTCTTTCTTTCTCTTCTCTTCTCCATGAATTCCATTCCTCTTTCCTTTCAAAAATTCTCTGCAAGTATTGAAAGAAAAAGTTATATTTTCATTGGTTGAATTCAAGGGTTTTGAGAAGAAAATCTTTTAAGGTAAGAATTCAGTTTTCCGGTTTCTGAAAAGTAATTATCCTCCTCAATTCGTCTGCAATATCTTTCTCTAGGTATTGTAGTTTGTTCTGAATTTTTAATATGTTATGCATGTATGTGTTATGTGATGCTTTCCCAAGTTTCAAGTCAATTCGATGCTTATATGATAAAATATGAATTTTATATCCTCTACCCTTCACAGAAAAATATTGTTGTTAACGTTGATGCATGAAAAATGTAATGTTTATTCAAGGGGTAAATGAATGATGTTTTTCATGAAAGTTGTCAAGAATGTGCATGTATATGTTATGATGAGTGTATTTTGTGTTATGAAATTTTATGAGATTACGTCAAGAAAACTGTTTTAACAATGTTATTTTTGGATTTTTGTTTTATAAAATGTTATATATGTTTAAATGATTTTTATTGATGATGAAATAATTTTATGATATTAAAATGCTTGATAATAAGGTGTTTGTATGAATTTTAAAATTAAAGTATATGTATCCTAAATTATTAGAAAATGTTTTCAAAAGATTATTCATCTACATTATTATTAATGTTGGTTGATTTCATGTTTAGAAATGTATGGTTTGTTTTTACATGCTTAAGGTAATTTTTATGATTTAAGAAAAAAAAATCATGATAACATGTTTATGTGATGATAATTTTATGTTTTCACAATTATGGTTATGAATTATGTTTGTAATATGAGACGAATATATATATGAATGAATGTTATATGAATGGATGTTTTATGATAAGTATTAATTTTATTGTATTTTTAAATGGATAAATGGCATGAATACTCAAAGGAACAAGCACATAGGGACCGCGGCGTCGTCACCAAAGCATATTAAGGTTAAGTAAGCTAGCTTTTACGGTAAGTACATTCTCACCTGCAACATGACACATTTTACAAGGTTTGATGATATGTTCACAATGATATTTATGATAATTTTATGGTTATTTTCCTTAAAGGATTTCTTATGAAAGATTATCATGATTTGAAGTTATGCATGTATGATGATAACATGTTTCAAAGTATGAAAATTATGTATATATGTATCACCTAATAAGTGTTGCACACCAATGTTATGAAATGATATGTTATGATGTCATGTTTGGTTTGAGATTAGCTACCCTTCTCTTCTCATGACGGCGCGTCTACAATGATGATTATGGTGCAACACTTGGGCCCTTAAGATAAAATGAAATAAGTTTTAATATGGTCAATGTAATGAAAGATATGTTTCTACGAAATTGTGCTTAAGGCACTTTTATGATATGATGATGATGAAGATGTATACGAAATGTTTTTAATTGTGAGAATTATATGTACTTACTAAGCTTTAGCTTAATCAAGTTTTATGTCATATTGTAGATAAGGGTAAGAAAATTATGGACTAGGCGGAGGATATGGGAAGGCGTGTGAGCAATAAGCACGATGAACTGTAACTGGAAGAACGCCAAGAAGAGTATTTTTATGTTTTAAATCAAGTTTTATATTTTGAACATATTTTTATGTTAAGTTTTAAGAATACTTGAACTATGGTTTTATATTTTATTTTATCATTTTAAAGAATTTTGATCTTCTGCAATTTTTATGAAAACTTAAATCTATTTTACAAATTAAGTTTTCTCAAGGATTTTGACTCGATTGGCCTGTCGATGTTTGAAAGTTTGGCATGTCGATCACGTTTTTGGCCTGCCGGATGATGATGAATTTTCAATCCAGATTTACAAAGCCTCTGTCAGCCTGCAGGTTGAGAAATTCTGGCCTGCCGATCATGTTCGGCCTGCCGAAGTCCCATGTTCGGCCTACCGAACTGAGGGAGCATGTAACTATTAAGTGATGTGATGTTTTTATAAGTTATGATTTTATAACTTGGTATGTCTATTTTATCAAAATAAGTTCACGATTAATTTAAAGTGTAATTGAATAAATTATGATATGGAATAAGTTAAGCAATGTTATTTAAAAAAAATGTATGAAAGTAACGACATCTGTGACGTCTGTAAAAGGGGGCGTTACAGATTTTATCTCTATATCTGTTTTGTAATGCTTATATTTTGTGAAAGAAATTATATCTTTATGTTTTTAATAATTATTGTTACTGTTGTTATGCTGTCAATTTTTACATAAATTCAATCATGTTTTCTTTATGTAATTTAATTGTGTTGCATAATTAATATTAATAATACTAAAGTCATGCTCGTTTATTAAGTTGAGTTTCTGCTACATTATAGACATAGACTGGCACAGTAAATGCTTGGTTATTCTTAATTTATTGTAGACAGAAGATGGCATAGTGTATTCTTAAACATTTAATAAAATGAGGTGCTATCGAAATTAACGCAATAATTTATTCCATAAAAATATATTAATTTTGATTTGTTATTATCTTTTCTATCTCAAAATTATGTTAATTATAATTAAGTGACAGCGATTATAATTTTCATAATTAGTGAGAGATGATTATTTTGCTAGTTTTTATAGGAAAACCCTTACTGTATTATGGCTTGCTATATTGTCGCTCTCGGTCGACCTATATAATTAGTAAAAACTGCTTGTAATTAATGAGAAAAGATATAATACATCAAATGCTTTAGATAATTATTATTTAGAGTTAAAATTTCATATCAGTTGCGAAACATACAAGGGATTCTCAAAGCTTCACCTTTTAATTTTATGCTTTAAATTTTGAAATAAAAAAATCACAAAAAAAAAATATTTCTTTCATTTTAAACTTTGATTTGAAAAAGTGCTTGCCTTTTTAAGCGTTTATTTTTATCAATTTGTTGAGTTACAAATTTTCATCTCCTTGTGGATATGACAACTTTTCTGTACTACATACGTCCACCGTTTATAAAGAATAAACGTTTTTTTGGGCGTTACCAAAATTCTGGCGCCGTTGCCGGGGAGGTGTCGTTGCTTTGTCAGATTGCTAAATTAAACGAAAAAATAGGTAAGTAATCTATCTCTATCCTTTGTAAATATTATATTAGTTATTTGCATTTTTAATTTGTGTGTTTATTATCAAGAAAAAATTTAAAAAATTAAAATTAAAAAGACAAAAAAAATAAAAATAAAATAAAAAAGGGGACGGATGCTTTTCACTTACTACTTTATTCGTTTCGGATAAAGAAAAGCTTTGCATTTTGTCTTTTGTTTTGCAAGTTTGGGTAATTGTAAAATTTTTTAGATTTTGTCAAAAAGGCCCACCGTTGGGACTCGATCCCACGACCATAAGGCTAACACCCTTACCTAAGAAAGTTGGAAATTCTAAGCGTATCCGGTGTGACCCCCTAACGATCTGGGAATCCAATGAATTGAGCATTATTCAGCATGAAAAGTTTTTCTTTTAAAAAAAATCCAATAAAAAAATAAAAATAATAAAAAAATAAAAAAAATATTTTAGGAAATTCATCAACATTTCATTGCAAATTTTTCCCAACAACACTTAGAACCATTTTATAATGCTTGGTGGAGATTTAAGGACCTGCTAGATCAATATCCTCACCATGGTTTTTCTAAGGATTATCTTTTAGAAATTTTCATATATGAGTTAAGTCCTGAAACAAGAAATTGGGTAGAGAAAGGAGATGGTACCACCACTTTTTACCAATTATCTGTTAACGAAGCCTATTATATGTTGGAAGATATGGCTGAATATGATTATTGAAAATTGAATAGTTGTAGGAACAATTTATTTTGGGAGAACAATTTAATTTTTTTGGAACCTTGGCCTGAAAATCAACCCGAAAATTTGGAGTCAAATTTTGAATTGCAAGAATTATATAGTGACCCAAATATGGTGAATCTAGAAGAAACCCTAGAAACATTGGAAGAAACTATAGAAAAATACATGGAAGGGAAAAATAGAATTAGATTGGCATGAATATCATCTTGATTCTTTAGGTGAGGAAGAAATAATAGAAGAAATTTTAGAACCCACCTATTTTGAGGAACAACCTTTGGGAGAGGAATGTAAGGAAGAGAATGAAGACTTAGCTATAGAACAGGAACAATCATCACCTTTAGTCTTAGATTCTCAACCTCAATTGCCACAAGAATTCACCAAAGATGATTTTTACGAAGATCCTATGTGGCCAACACCTCCTACACTGTCTCTAGCATTGTTTTTAAAGACCTACCAAGAGTATAAAACGAGTCTACGTTGCATGAATTCAAGTGTTTCAAATTTTGCCAATCTTGAGGGCATGTTTACACAAGACCCATATGTGGTGTCTTTTGACACTTACTATGAGAGAAAGCCGCTCTTTGACGATTGTCCATCAAAGTAGGAGTCTGAAGAAAGATGGGAAAACACTTTTCAAGTAATATCTTTACCTTCCCATCTTTGTAATATATTTTGTAATATATTTTTGTGTGTTGTTGTGTGCTATTTTGGTTTTCTTTCAAAATTTAAATTAAAAAAAAAAAGAGAATTGTTTTGAAAATTTAAAATGAAGGCTATTAATTAAATTTGTTCAGAATGGCTGAGTTAAGGAGTTAAACTGTTTTCTCTCGAGACTCATTCTAATGAATTTGATTTTGTAAATGCAATTGGTTTGAATTTTTAAATAAATTTCAACAAAAAAATGTGTATTTTTTTTTAGTTTTTAGTTTTTAGTTTTGTTTGTTAAGTTTGCTACAGATCATCTTTGCAGCTGTGCTGATTCAGGTAATATTTTTCTGCTCTCACTATTCTTTTATACATTTAGGATAATATGCATTCTAGGTTGGGGGGAAAGGGTTGTACTTCAAAGTTGTGCATGTGAGATTTGTGCTTCAATGTTGTGCAAAAATTTTTCGATTTTTGCCTATATTTTTTATTTTTGCTCCAGATTTTGTGTGTTCTTTATTTATTTTATTTTTGTGAGTCATAAAATAATTTTAAAAAATTTTAAAATTTTTTTTGTAAATATTAGTTTCTTAGTAATTAATGTGTTATTATTTTGTTTTGATTTTTGAATTTCATATTAATGTAATATTATTTTTCTATTCTTTGAATTATTTAATTTTATACACTTTCAAAACTTTAGTTTTATTTAACATTTTTATGTGTTTATTTTTCAAAGTGTTTGTAAGCCATTCTTTTAACACACTCACTGTAATGCTTAATTGTGGTGGTAAGTCAAAGCTATGAATATTTGAGTTTTGTTATTTTGTGAAGATGAACAATTAAAGGCAACAATATTTTCAAAATTAAAAAAAGAAAGAAAAATAAATAAATAAATAAAAGAAAAAAAATTGTAAATAAATAAAGTGTGTAATTATGTAAATGAATAAAGTTGGATAAGTTTGGTTTCGTAGCCTCTTTCGCTCGAGTAAGTAAGTTCTAAGGGGTGCTTCAACACCTAGTACCTTAGGCCAACTGGTCTGGGAGTTACTAACCCAAAGCTCGTTAAATAGGTTATGGAGAAAGCTTAAGGGAGCCAAACATTGCACTATCCACAGTTGTAAAGTTCGTAAATATTTGTATTTTATGTTTCTGCTTTTTAATTGTTCTCGTAAATAAATTTGAAGTGTTGCTGTTTACAGGAGTGATTTGAAGCAAAATATCATAATAATTTTATTCTCAGTCTTGGATGAAACTTCATAATTATACATTATCTATTTTTGCACTAAGTTTGGTATATATACATTTTGTTAAATAGCATATAAATTGTTCAAATAAAATTTTGGTTTTGTTAGTCTATCTAGTTAGATAAGTCAAATTATAGTTAAATAATTTTTCATTATATAGATATTCAATAATTCATTTCAAAATTTTATCACTTTAATTGCTAAAGACTAGCAATAAGCTGGTTGGAGGGTGTGATGAGAGTATAAAAGTGTACATTTTTCAAGGCTTAAATAATTTATTTATGCTTTTATTTCTCATTAAATCCTCTAATTAATAGCAATTTTGTATTAATAAGTATTTTTGTGTCTTAGTGTGTAAATGTGTTTAAAAATGTATTTTTAGTGTGTTTTTATGTTTAAAAGAATTTTTAGTAATTTTTAGAGTCATTTCAGTGTGTTAAATGTGTGTTTAGTTTGTAAATAGTTAAAACTGTAAAAGTAATGCGGTTATTTTATTTTGAGTTTTAGTGTGTTTAATAATTTGCTTTAAGTTTATAAATATGTCTTATTATATTTTTAGTAATTTCTAAAAATATTTCCAAGTCATAAAAATTATATCTGTGTCAAACCGTAAGGGACTGAAAATTTTAGGAGTTTTTATCTATGTTTATGTGTTTTATTATAAAATAAATATTTTTAATATTTCTATAAATATTATGTTTGTAAAATAAGTAATTTTAGTATTTTTGTGATTTTTATATTTGAAATTTGGAGGAAATATGGAGCAAAACGGCGCAAAAAAGGGCAAAATCGGACATCAAATGCATCAAAAATCTTTGAAAATTTTGAAATTCAAAAGGAAGAGGACACGTGGCGTCATGGGAGCCGTCAGATTCACTACAAAATTAATCTCAGCCGTCCGAGGAAGAGACGTGTGTCAACGCATCATCCGGTGCATCAGCGAAATCTCAGAGTCAGTCCACGTGTCGAAATATGATCGGCGCGTGCATCACACGCTCTGACAAAGCTGCAGCGTGTCTCAGAGGGTGCAGCAGGCATGTCTGATCTCGTGCTATCGACGCCACGTGCATCCATTTTTCTAGCCGTTAGATCAGCTGACCAAGACCAATCTAACAGTATTCACCCTCGGTCCCACTGGTCCCACTTGGGCCCAATTTTTTCGTCTCTTGAAGCCGTTCGATCATGCAATTAACGGTCCAGATCGTGCCGTTTCAGTCCTACCGTGAGCCACGAAGCACTAGATCCTAAACTAAAAAATGCATTCTCAAGAGTGCACGTCAGCACGAAAGAAGGAGAAATTTTTTTTAATTCACGCGAATCTCGTGAATTCGAAATGAGTGGAGGGGGGGGCCTGCTCCTGTTGAAGAAAAGAAAAAAAAATAAATATAATAAATAATTAAAATATTAATAAAAAAATAATGAATAGTAAATTTTTTTACTATAAAAGGGGGCTCTCCCCCCCCCCTCTCCTTCACAACACACCCCTCTCCGGGCCTTTTGGCCCTCTCCTTTTCCTCTTCTCTCCCCCTTTTTCTTATTTTCCCCTTTATTTTTACTTAGGTAAAAATAAAAAATGTTTATATTAGAGTAGAGAGTCTGGTGAGGCAGAGAGATGATCTTGTATGCGTAGTACTCTGGTATGGATTTTATCTCTATATCTGTTTTGTAATGCTTATATTTTGTGGAAGAAATTATATCTTTATGTTTTTAATAATTATTGTTACTGATGTTATGCTGCCAATTTTTACATAAATTCAGTCATGCTTTCTTTATGTAATTTAATTGTGTTGCATAATTAATATTAATAATACTAAAGTCATGCCCGTTTATTAAGTTGAGTTTCTGCTACATTATAGACATAGACTGGCACAATAAATGCTTGGTTATTCTTGATTTATTGTATGCGTAGTACTCTGATATGGATTTTATCTCTATATCTGTTTTGTAATGCTTATATTTTGTGGAAGAAATTATATCTTTATGTTTTTAATAATTATTGTTACTGTTGTTATGCTGCCAATTTTTACATAAATTCAGTCATGCTTTCTTTATGTAATTTAATTGTGTTGCATAATTAATATTAATAATACTAAAGTCATGCTCGTTTATTAAGTTGAGTTTCTGCTACATTATAGACATAGACTGGCACAGTAAATGCTTGGTAATTCTTGATTTATTATAGACAGAGGATGGCATAGTGTATTCTTAAACCATTTAATAAAACAAGGTGCTGTTGAAATTAACGCAATAATTTATTCCATAAAAATATATTAATTTTGATTTGTTATTATCTTTTCTATCTTAAAATTATGTTAATTATAATTGAATGACAGCGGTTATAATTTTCATAATTAGTGCACCAAATCATTAGTGAGAGATGATTATTTTGCTAGTTTTTATAGAAAAACCCTTACTGTATTATGGCTTGCTATATTGTCGCTCTCGGTTGACCTATATAATTAGTAAAAACTGCTTAAAATTAATGAGAAAAAATATAATAAATCAAATGCTTTAGATAATTATTATTTAGAGTTAAATTCCATATCAGTTGCGAAACATACAAGGGATTCTCAAAGCTTCACCGTTTTAATTTTATGCTTTAAATTTTGAAATAAAAAAATCACAAAAAAATATTTCTTTCATTTTAAACTTTGATTTGAAAAAGTGTTTGCCTTTTTGAACGTTTATTTTTATCAATTTGTTGAGTTATAAATTTTCACCTTCCTGTGGATACGACAACTTTTCTATACTACATACGTCTGCCGTTTATAAAGAATAAACGTTTTTTTGGGCGTTACCATATACACACTGACCTTCGGGATCTTTCTAGGGTAGTTTCCCATACTGGTGCTAGATATTGATTATCTCTCCAAAAGGTTAGTGAGCCTTTTATTTTTAGCTAAAATAAAAAATGGTGCTTTTGATAAGATTAAAGAATGGAAGGAGGAGCTTAAGCATGTGTCTGAGAGATGTAGAGCTTGAAAAATAGAGAGTGTCTTTTGAAAAGATCACGAGAATGGAAATAAATTAAAAAAAAAAAAAAACATTTCAATTGTTCTTAAGAATCCAAACAAAACCGATGAGCATTTTTGGGGGTTTCCTTCCCACTTTCAAACAAAATGCCTCATTATTTGAAGATCAGTTTCATTTTGGGCATCTCATGATAAAAAAAAAATTTGTGTAGAAACATATCATAAATGTCGTATCAAACAACATCTTAGTTTTTCAAATTATTTTTCATTTTGGAATCATGTGGGAGTGCAAGTATATGATGGACAAGCAGTTTTTTAAAGTTAAAATGCAAATTGTTGTGACTTTTCAGAAGAAATTAATTAGTAGTTTGTATTCTATTAATATAGTTTGTATTCAGCCTACCAAATATTTTGCCAATGTGAGACTTCTCCCCCGTTTTGAAATTATCATCATTTTCACTCCTCTTTGTCCCCTTTCCCCAAAAGAAGGAAAAAAATAATAGTTATTAAGAAGACAAAAATTATAAAAGGCATAATCACACCTCAAAACGCCGACATATAATTTCTCTTCTCTCTCTCCAATATTTCATGTCAGACGATAATGGTTGAAACTTGAAATTAATACTATGTTTACATATGGTTCAGGACTTTTCTTTTGTGTCAAAAACGAAGATAGTGTCAACAATTTTTGACAGATTCTAGAAAGGAAAGATGGTATCATGATTTCCATTATAACACCAATGCATGTGACAAGAACTGCATAAGAATTCCATATTCCACAACGTGCAGTATATTTGTCATACTAGTTAATGATACCACAAAAGAAGAAAAGTTGGAAAAAATGAAATGAAGAGACTTGTCCAGCTAATCTTATTTTTCCGGATCAAGGTGAAAAATATTATATGGAATGAGTGAATCGTAAAACAATTCAAGTAATTGAAGTTGTTCATCTTATTGCAGCTGTCACTGATCAGTGATCATGATGATGAGACTAGTATTCTTCCTTCAGCAAGGTCATAGTCAATGATCATCAAGATAATAAACACTCCTCGTCCTGATCAACATGCAGCCGTTGATCCAATGGAAAATCTTAAACAACGAGAGAGAATGAATTAAGTAATTTCTTGTTGTTTGTGTGAATGTTTATTGTCCATTAACAAGTAGCCGTATAGCATTTGTGGGATAAGTCACGGCTTGTCGCAGAATCAATTATTGGAGCAAACGACCCTAGAGTAGAAAGAAAACAATATGGAAAAGTTAGATTGATAGAATTCAAAGCAATAAGCAACAAGAAATAGAGAAAAATTACACACAAGATTTTACTTGGAAAAACCTTAATGAAGGGTGAAAAAACTACAGGCAAAGGAGAAGCAATACACTAATCACAAAACGAAAATTACAACGGTGTTTAGAGTACTCAAATATAGAAATTTACTTACTCAATTACTCATAAACTCACAAGACTGAGTTTTTTGTATCACTCTCAACACTATGATTTATATGATATTTTTTTGTGACTCATTTTGTGACTCTCTGTAAATTATGAAGAATATGACATATATATGTCTATGGGGACTCAAATCCTAGCAAAAAATAACCCAAAAACGTGTAAAAATACGAAATTCACGTTCAGGCCGAATCGGAGTACCGTGGCGCTGTGGCCCCGAATTGTAGTGCCACTGTGCTGCCTTTTTGCCAAAATATTTTGGGTCACATATAATAACAATTTCCACCTTGACACAAAATCCACCATAAAGAACTTCAACATGTGATTAATCAAATTCTCCATCAACATCTTGTTCATCCTCTCGGCCACATCATTTTGCTGCGGAGTACATCAGACTGTGAAGTCCCTTAGAATTCCCTATGATTTATAAAAGATATTAAATTCATTTGAACAAAACTCCAAGCCATTATCAGTGCAGAGACGTTTAACTGGCTTACCAGTCTGCTTTTCAACCATGGTCTTCCAATCTTTGAATGTAGCAAAGACATCATTCTTCTGCTTCAAAAAGAATGTCCATACCTTTCTGGAATAGTCGTCAATGATGGTAAGCATATAACTAGCACCACCATGAGAAGGAACAGTAGATGGTCCCCAAAGGTCAGAATGAACATACTCCAAAATATCTTTTGTGTTGTGAATGCCTTTGCCAAATCGAACTCTCTTCTACTTTCTAAACACACAGTGCTCACAGAACTCCATCTTACCTATGCACTGTCCATTAAGCAGTCCTCTTTTACTCAACTCTGCCATCCCAAGCTCACTCATAAGCCCCAGTCGCATATGCCATAACTTAGTGAGATCACTATCAAACATAGTGGATGTAGAAACTTTTGCAGCACCAACAATTGTAGTACCCTGCAGAACATGCAAACCAACAGTATTCTTCTGCCCTTTCATCATCACAAAAGCGCCTTTACTAACTTTTAAAACCCCACCTTCACTGGTGTACTTGTACCCTTTAGCATCAAGAGTATCTAAGGAAATTAAATTCCTCTTAAGATCGGGGACAGGCCTTACATCACCTAGTGCCCTCACTATAACATCATGCATCTTAATTCTGACGGTACCAATATTAGCAACCTTGCATGGGGCGTTGTTTTCCATCAAAACAGAGCCCTTAGGAGCTGTCTCATATGTTAAAAACCAGTCCTGGTTGGGACACATATGAAACGTACATGCAGAGTTAAGAACCCAATCCTCACAGGGTTTGGAATCACCATTAGAAATTACCCAAAGCTCACCAGTAGAAACTTCTTCAACGACACTAGCCTCACCGGCATCTGGTTTCTTCCCCTTCTGTTTTTCAACCCTCTTGTTTTTATTCTGCAGCTTATAACATTTAGTTTTAATGTGCCCTTTCTTCTTGCAATAGTTACAGAACTTCTCCTTATTTTTAGATTTAGACCCACCTCTATTCTTAGTCCTAGAACTTTTCTTTTGGGTTTTACCTCTAACAACTAAACCCCCTCCTTGTGTTTCGGATCCAGTTACTAACTGCTTAGAAAATAAAGCCTCATAAACCTCATCTAGTGTAAGAGTGTCCTGACTATACAAGATAGTATCCCTAAATGTAGCATATGATGAAGGCAGTGAACATAATAAAATTAACCCAAGGTTTTCTTCATCATACTTAACTTCTATAGCCTCCAAATCAGACACAATCTCCTTAAACACAGTTAAGTGATCCTCGAGAGATGCACCTTCAGACATTTTGTGAGAGTATAGATGCTGCTTTAGATGAATTTTGCTAGTCAGACTCTTGGTCATACATAATTGCTCTAGCTTAAGCCATAAAGCAGCAGCAGTCTTCTCCTTTAGTACATCCTACAAAATCTGATTTGACAAATGAATGTGTATTTGGGATAGAGCCTTTTGGTCCTTACGTTCTTTTTCCTCCTTCGACCATGATGAAGGCATCTTATCGAAACCCAATAGCGCATAATCAAGGTCCATCTAAGCCAGGACAGCCGCATCTTCACTTGCCATAAAAAAATCTCGTTGTACGATCCAGTAGCAGAATATCAAATTTCATGGTTGCCATTGTAAATCAAAGCCAAAGCTCTGATACCACTTGATAGAAATCAAAGCAATAAGCAACAAGAAATAGAGAAAAATTACACACAAGATTTTACGAGGAAAAACTCTAATAAAGGGTTAAAAAACTACGCGCAAAGGAGAAGCAAGCTATTAATTACAAAACAAAATTACAACGGTGTTTAGAGCGCTCAAACACAGAAATTTACTCACTCAATCACTCACAAACTCACAAGACTGAGTTCTCTGTATCACTTTCAACACTATGATCTCTATGATATTTTATGACTCTTTATAAACTATGGAGAATATAACATATATATATATATGTATGGGGACTCAAACCCTAGCCCAAAATAACCAAAAAACGTACAAAAATGTAAAATTTATAGTCAGGTCAAATCGGAGCGCCGTGGCCCTGAATTGTAGCCCCGCGGCTCTACTTTCAAGCGTCACGGCCCTGCCTTTTTGCCAAAAGATTTTGGGCCATATATAATAACATAGATATATAGCAAAAGTTTATTAGTTATCTTGAAATATAGCAAAAAATTTGGAATTTTTTTATAAATAGCAAAATTAAATGTATTACTTTTTAAAAAAGGGTAAATTATAATGATACGCTATGTGTTTTACTTAAATTACAGTTATACCCTGTGAAACAAAACTAATCACATTGACATCCTTGAACATAACTTTATTAAATTTTAGTTTGAAATGACTAAAATACCCCATTTTATCTTAGCCATTGATCTATAAAATTAAATCCTAACCATTAATTGAAAAACCCTAAATAGTAACCAGACCAACAAAGGCCCAAACCCCCTCCTTCCACCCCCTCTCGATTTTCCTCCCTTTCTCGACCTACCTCTACTCGCCCGTAGCCGAAGACGCCACCACACCAAGACCCCCCCTCCCAACCTTCCTCTCTCTACATGCCAACAAGCCCAGGACCAACATCCACCTCCCTTCCTAACCTCGTGACCTCCCTCTCTTGATCTCCCTCTACATGTCGGTGGCCGGAAATGTCCCCACCACTCAAGACTGACCCCACCCAAACACGGCCCACCTTGTCTCCCCATCGCACCCCCTACACCTATGACACAACCTCCCCATCCTCGTCGCCTACCATCCTAATGTCGTTGGCCACCCTAATGCAACCCACCCTGTCGCACCCCCACCTTTGTTGCCCACCCTTCCCGTCCTCGGCACCCTGTCACGCCCTGAAATCTGAGAGGTGACATGGCAGATTAATTAAGTTAATTTAAACAAATTTTTGTCAAAAATTACCGATTAAAGAATTAAGATGATTATGAAAAACATGATGAATTTAAAACCTTTTAAAAAGCTTTTATCAAAATAATAAACAGATAAGATAAAATAAAATAATAAAGAGAGAGGAATACGAGTTGGGTCCCACCAGACCCGCAACTTGTGCACATATATAGTATCAACAATAATTAAAATTACAACCATAGTCCAATGTAAGAAATGGAAAATTAAAATATTATATGCCTTGATTCAATGACACAAATAACCTACTCAAAATCTTCTATTGCTTGCGAGTCTGATCGGCTGCCTCCCAATCGGTCCTAGGCTGAATTCCACCTAGAGAGGGGGAAAGGTTTAAAACAAGAAAAATATGAGTAAAAAGCTCAGTAGGACTAGGTTTGAAAATCATTTAATTTGAATATAAAATTTATCATACAGGAAAATATTTAGAAAACAGAATTAATAAATAAATTCAATTAAATTGTTCTTACTAAAAACAGTTCATTGTTCATCCAGAAATGATCTCATTATCTTTGCTTGAGCAAACCATTAATATCACCATCCATAGTGGCCCAGTTGGGTTTCAGGACTTACCCCCTAGGTCGTACGCTACATGACTTGATCTCTAAGTATGGCATCATGCCCTAATGTATAATTTATTATTCAAATCTTACCTTACCAAGTGAGTTCTTTTACATTCATTATGCGGTTCATTATGAATATTACATCATTCAACAGTTTTTGAAGCAACTGATGAAAATCCTTTTATTCTTTCATTGAAAACATTTTAAAAGAATTCATTTTGAGGACAAAACCATTTAAAACATGGTTACCAAAGAAGGGGTAAGAGTCCTACCTTGATGTCTTACACTGTGATACAACACTGCAGTCTCATCCCACTATACGTTAGCTCCACAGAACCACGAACGACCTTAAATGTAAACTAAGTTCATCAATATCTAGCTTAGGGTATTCTACACTACTAAGCTATCTTATGGTATCTTAGTTTGCCATTAAAGTTCACTAAATCATACTCTAAGGTTAAATTCTTTATCTATGTTTAAAACAGTGAAAACGGATGAAAAAATGTCATTTTTTATGAAACCCGGTTAGCTTGCCGAACTTTCTGGTCTGGTCTACCGAACTCCACGGTTCAGCCTACTAGTCGCACAGGACAGGCCTGCCAAACAATCCCCAAGTTCGGCCTACCGACAAGATAAATCGGCTTGCCGAACTCCTGCCAATCCTCAAGATTGGCCTGCCGAACTAGAAAAATTAGGAAACTTCCAGACTTTGAGTCTCAGCCTGCTCAAGCTCGAAATCTCATTTTGACCTATATTTCTCAATTCTTAGGCATAGAAAATGTTCATAAATGATAAATGAACATAATAGAACACTTTTAAACAAGATTTACATAAAAAATTTTAAAGAAATCCAAAAATGAGAAAAAAGAGGAAAAACTTGGTTTAATCCGATTTTCATCAAATCAAGCCTAGATTCTAGATGATTTGAGTTCTACTAACTTAGATTTATGGTTTTCTAAGCTTAAGAAATTCAAATTCCAACACTTTAAGGAAATTAGAAATTTTAAGAAAAGTTTGAAAATTTGAGAATAATATGAACTAACCTCGAATATAATCTTGAAATTGAGTTTGTAGAGACTTAATCTTGCTCCTAGACTTCCAATCCAGCTGAAGATCGAAGCTTAAGCTCAAAATTTTGAATCAAAGAGAGAGAGGAAAGAGGGACAACGAGAGAAAGAGGGAAAGAGAGAGAGAGAGAGAACAAAAGAGTGAGTGAGGAATAGAGAAAGAGTGAGAGTTAAATAAAGGAAAGGAGGGTGGTTTTGCAGAGTGAAAACTATGCTCTGCATATGGTTTTCCAAATGGGACTAGTTGGGTATTTGACAAATTATTTTGTTCTAAAAAGTCAAAATAACAAATAAAAATAATTAAATATGATTCGAAATCAAATTGATTAGGAAATCATTACAAAATAATTAGATTAAATTCAAATTACAATTTGATACACTGACCCACTATTTACACACTAATAACACTTAATTAAATTCAGGTGTTACACACCACCTTGTGCCATCCCCGTCACCTAAATCGAGAGAAAACGAAGAGATTAAGAGAGATAGAGAGAGAGAAAGATTTTTTTTCTTTTTTTCTTTTTGGTTTTTTTTTTTAAATTCTTTTTTAGGTGTGCTTTATTTTCATTGTAGATAGGCTCTCTATTTTTTATTTCTTTTTTTAGGTATTTTTTTTAAATTGATTTTAACCTTTTTAATATTTTATATCTATTTTTTTAATTTTGTTATACTTTTGAAACTTTCAAGAAAAAATATAGCATTTAAATGATAATTAATTAATTTAGTAAGATCTAATTAGTTTTTAAATGTTAAAAAATACAAATTTATAATAACATGTCTTATTTTAATTTTCTCAAAAAAAAAATATTATGAGAGTGAAAATTATAGTTAAAAGTGTATAAAAAAATCAATTGAACTTATTTTGGACTAATCGTTATCTTCGGAGAAAAGGGAAAAAGAAAAAAAAAGTTTATCTTCCATTAGAGTAAAATTTGTAGTTATAAGTGTGTACAAATTATTTAAACTCATTTTTAATATCAAAGAAGTGTAAATTTGTCATTTCCAATGACATAAGTAACTAAAAAAGTTTTTTTAATGGATGGATGGGCATTTTTCGTATTTTGAATAAAATTAACGATCAACTCACAATTAACCCTCATGATCTAACAAAGGCGATGTCTCTGTAACTTTTTTGAATAGCCTGGTGGACGTTGGTATGATTAGTTTTGGTCTAGAGGGTACTTTTATAATTTGGGTAAAACACATGAGGTGTTAGTGTAGTTTATCCTTTAAAAAATAAGTCCATTAAAATAATTACGACATAATTTTATAGTATAAATTATGAATATTAATATAATAATTACTATATAATTTTGCTAAATATAAAATATTTCAAAAACGTTATTATGTTTCAACTACACTCTCATAAATCTGCCATATGTAGTGTAATTTATTGTAAATTAATCAATACTAATTAAACTTCAAAATAAAAGTAAGAAAGAAGAGGAAAATGTGAGATTTTATAAAATTATTGGTAGCCAATATCATATGTATTTTAAAATATTAGCATACGTCAAAAAAATTAAATTAAATAATTATGTAGACTAAAATATCTTCTATCTAGCCTAAATACTTCAACAATAATTTTCATTTTTTTCCTTTCTTTTTCTCTGCCCTGCCACCCTCCCTCCCCTCTCTCCGGTCTTTCTTGCTCTCTCTAGTCTTCCTTGCCTAAACGTTTCCCCCATCATTGGAGGTTGACCTGAGGTCGCGAAAGAGCCATTCTCGTCCCTCTCTATCTTCTATCCTCAACATCTCAGTTCTTTCTCCCCCTTTATTCTCTCTTCATTCTTCCTTGCCAGGGGGTCAGTGCCCGTCATTGCAGGTCTCGACTTTCTTATATCCATTATATAGGTCACAAATGAACAAGCCCACAACACCTAAAATAGAACCAAATGCATCAAATTATCAAAAATTCAAAATTCAAAATTCAAAATTCAAAAAAATAATAATCTCGAAAAAAAATAAAAATTATTTAAAAATATCAAAAATAATAAAAAAAATTACTTCAAAAAAACAAAAATTAAAAAAATTGGCACTGGCGACCCAAGAATGGGTAGGCGCCGATGACCCCAGATCGAGGACAATGGCCTCGATTTCATCGCAAACCATCGCATGGGGCCCTATTGGAGGTTGCAACTCCTCGGAGACACTCAATCATTGGCGGAGGGTTGCGCCTCACCCCCCTTCACAAATGGCGCTTCACCTCCCACATATTTATCGCAACCTTCATGGTTTGAAACCCACCCCCAAGCCGACTACCCAAATTGTGACGGAGCCAAGATAGGGAACCGTCGCAACTGAGTTTTGAACGTCACTAGGCAATCAAGGAGGTTGTCGAGGCTGAGCGGAGGTCGTCGAGCTCACACTCCGCCACCTAGGTGCTCGTCCGTTACTCTGCGACCTCGATACTCCTCTCCTCCTCCGTGAGTTCCTCCCTTCTCCAGTCGCCGTCATCAATCAGATGTCTCCAAGGGTGGGGCCGCCGGAGTTATTCTTAATTTTTTCCTTTTCTTGGTTAAATTATTAAGTTTTTAATTTTGATTTAAGTTTGATTGTGTAAGGGAGAGTCTATTGTAATCGAGTGGAGTTGAAAATTTTAGACCATTGGATTAAATCCAATGGCTAAAAAACAAATAGATAAGACTTTGTTCGTGGGTCTTATTGTAGAAAGTTCCTAGCTTATTTCAAATAAGTCTTTTTCATTTCTTGTTTTAATAAAGAACCAAAAAGAAAGGAAAAAATAATAAATCACGAATGTATTTTATTATCCCCTGTGGGCTCAAGTCAATTCCAATGTTTAAGCGATTCTTTTAGAATGAATGAGACATTCCATTTATTTCATTCATTTCCCTTGTTCCTCTTCATCAACGAACTGCTCTTTTGGTCTTTTACTTTATTTATTTCCCTTCTCATATCCGTCTTTGACAGGGAAGCGGATAAAATAGTGGCTGTTGTAAACGTAAATTAAGCTTGTATTTGACAAAATTAGTTGAAACTTCGTTAGTTTTCATGAGTTTCAACTCAAACAGAATTCTATGTAACAAAAATATAATGTAGTATAAAGATCTTATATGTTACATTATTTTCAGTTGAAACTCTCAGTTTCAATTCACTTTCCAAACATCTTTTAATGACAAAAAAAAGAAGGAATGCATAATGAAGTATAGTAATGAAACAATTGACTGACTTCTCAACTTTATCAACTCCCACAAAATTTTGACAGAAGATACTTGGCTTCATTGCATCATTACAGACAAAATCATACATTTAAACAAAATTTGAGTATTGGAAGCTCACCAAAGGGGAAATTACTATTACAAAAATTACGGAAAGGAACTCCTCAGCATGAATGCAGGAAATATACACCTGTGAGTCTAGCCTTTAAATCAGTCTTAGTTCATACTCGCCCGCCATTGTTATGTATCTCACCCATGGAAGAGCCTGGTATCCACTTTTTTCAATGATTTTGAGATAGCGAACCTACAAAATCCCAATACCAAAAGAGCATACTAGTGAAGTCCCGTAAATTTCCAATATATTTGAAAGAAGAGAAAATAAGCTGGGACTTTCTTGAGAAAACAACTTTTTTCTCTTTTTTTTTTCTTTTTCCTTTTTCCCGGGATATATTCTGAATGGTGGAAAGATATAAATTCTTCATAAGAAAATTCAGGTTGTAATAACTGCTAATTGGTCAAGCCACAGCCTACAGTGCAGGGATTCATAAAATCAAACCTAACCATGTTCATCATCTGACGTTCTTTTCATTATAAATGCTAAGATTGGACACCCAATGTTGGTCGCTTTGATTGAATTGCAACAGGCTCATAGTACAATAGTGATTACAATTTACATACCATTGTTTTGGTGGGGAGGGGGGACCCAACCCACTTAATTTATACAACAAAAATACTCTGAATACACGTCAACATACGCTCTTCACTTAGCTATATCTACACTCTGTTCTCCAATGCATATTTTTCTTTCCACAACCAAACATAACAACTAGCCCTTTTCTTCACCCTGCTGAGCTGGATGACTCAACACATCTTTAACCACTTATTTTTACCGAGAATATTCCATGTCACTCTTTAATCCAACCATTTTCTAAGGCTTATTATGCTCTATTGTAGTTTGAGAAGCCTAAAAGCAAAACGGCATATAACAATGTTCACAACACATACCTGAATTCCCGAGACCGTGAAGTAAGGTATCTCAAACTTCACACGAATGGGAGCTTTTCTTTCAGGAGCCTCATCTTCAGCAGTTATACTGGGAAGGCTAAACTCAGCTCTCAACATATACTCCTATACAAATAAGATGAACAAACAAGTACCCTCTAATCAATAATAGAACTAATGGTATGCAACAGCAAAAATCAAGACTCAATAAGATCCTACCTTATTGCCAGGAAAAGACTTTATTTTCCAGACCAAGGCATCGCGCTCAGGAGCATAAGCAGCAGATCCCATAGACGTCCGAACGTTAGGATTTGTCGAATCAGAAGGCACGGGCAATTCGATTTCAACATTTGTTGCAGTGCTGCAACATAGGAAGAAAACTTTCAAAGAGAATCTTCATTAACAGCCCTCGGAAATGAGGCTATCTATATCTATCCAATGGAATCAAGAGTTTAGATAAAAAAGGAACAAGGAACATATCCAGCCAAGGATGTCATTTTCCCGCAAAATTAATCCTATTCGGTAGAATCTAGAGTTTAGACAAAAGAAGAACAAGGAACATTTCCAGCTGAGAATGTCATTTTCCCTTGCATATGATGTACAGATGTAGCGGGTGTAAACCTCTGATTGCTTAAAAATTGATGTTACACATCATACCAAATCCAGGTTCGAATTCCCTTGTTCTCTCTCTCTCTCCTTTTTTGTTGTAATTTGGGTAGGAGGATTTGAATTATTACTAAACCTCTTTGTTAGGGGTGGAATTAATGAAAGGCTAAGTCTGTTTTTTGAAATGGAGGTGGGAGGATTTGAATTCTAACTAAACCTCATTGTTAGAGGTGGAATTAATGAAACGCTAAGCTTGCAGCCAAAATCCCTATTTTGTTTTAGAATGTTTAAAAGAAAAAGGGTCACAACTTCTGAACAAAAGATAGAAAAATTAGTACCTCCGCTCCTTAAATTGGCTCCTTGCTTTTACCATAATTTCAATGCGACTTCTAGAATGTCTTTCAATTTGTGCTTCCACCCAGATGAGAGGTTTTACCTAGAAGAATAGATAACGTAAAATAAATGATTCACACATAGATAACTGGATTTAAATTACAGTGGCAGCTCAACCACATGAAAAATTCAACCGTAGCTGCGCACCACATACAAGAATAAACAAGTCTGGCAAGAAAAGAAATAAATTATACTATTAAAGGTACAAAAATCTTGACATGAACCTGAGTACTGAGTCTATATGTCATTAGATCAAAAGATCCATCAGGGGGTATGAAGGATATAGTTCGATCATTTTCAAATCGAGCCAACCGTACACACCTAACAGGTTAAGGGGAACAGAAAAGAAAAGGTAAGGAAAAGAAAACGGTAAAAATAAAATTGTGGATTAAAAAAGACAGTAGCATTTGACAATAATGAAAAAGCAACAAATCCAAATTGAAACAAAGAGATAAATTATGAAGATAACACAACACACTGGTGAAACTTAATATCATCCAGATCGATTGCTTTCCCCTTTGTTGCTCGACCTTCAGCCTCAAGTAGCACTCTATCATTCAGGCCAAGCTTACACTCGGGCATACCACTACAAGAATTCAAGCGAGTTAGCTTCATTATCCATAAAAGATTGAATGAGTAACAAGCAAAACTCAGTAACAAACTTTATGATCAGTAGGAGAGAAAAGACGAAGAGCCCATATGAAGGAGCCTTCTACAGATCATTATAGAGTTACAATCTTGGCAATCCTAACAGTGTCAAAATGAAACATGATTGAAGTGGAAAATACAGAGCTCAGAGCAGAAAACTGTAGAATTTCTCAGATGGCATTGCTCTGAGCATTCTACCAATAAATTCTTCTTGTTTCTTACAATAATGAATGTCGTTGAGCCCTAACAAATATAAAAAAGTACACTCATACACTCCATGCAAAGAAATTCTTTCTTATTTTTCGATAACTTCTCCAAACTCATATCATTTTGGTTGGTATATGGCTCTCCAACTACAATTTCCTATACTTGCTGTCTACTACTTGAGCCTTAAGGAAATGCACCTTAAAGAAATGCATACAACACCAAATGACAAGGTCGTGTAGAAGAGTTTGTTCGTGTGTTTCTTCTAAAAATCCATGACCTACCCTCCAAACAACTTTTGTTATGAGTACTTAATGGGAAAAGAAGAAATCAAGCACCTCAAATATGTCCTCATCTTAAGTGCCCCAACAACATCAGAACGAATTATTTGCCCATGGCTGTTGACAAGTATATTCACACTTTCCACCACATCCAAGAAAACCTGAAACATAAAAAGGCCCTCAAATCTCCAACCCCCGTAATTGCCACCAAGAACATACAGATGCAAGCTAACAAGCAATGAACCTACTTCATTTTTCTTATACAGAATCCCTTCACTCCGCCAAGAAACCGCATTTGTGACAGCCATGGGAGGCCGTTGGGTAACCTCCATCCTGTACGCGTCAGTCTTGATGAACTCACTAAGAATCTTAGCTTCCGTGAATTGAGGGAAACCAAAATCCATAATTTCATCCAGCAACTCATACTGCCCAAAATTTTCAAATTAATCAACAAAACAATCAATCAATCTTATCAAACAACACAAAAAAAAAAAATGATCGACAAAAAACACCTACCACAACCACAAAGTTATCTCTCAAGGATTCCTCTTCTAACTCTTCGAAATAGTGCTTAAACACCTACATTATCAATAACAATTATCCCCTATCATAGACCCATATCATTGCAACAACTACATCAATAACCAATAAATAAATAGACAGATTTAAAAGAGTACATCAACCACGCGGTGAAGAAAGAGCAAAAGGCTCGCGGCATTGCAGTTCTGCCTCGAGGCAATCATCAAATAGACATTGTTGTGTTGTACGAACATGTACGTGACGCCATTGTCGTACACTACCGGATCCTGAGACTGTGGATCTCCCTGTAAAATTCATTTCCCAAATTTTTCATCAATTAAACAGATTTCAAAAACCTACCAAACAAATCGAAAACCAAAAAAAAAAAAATCAAATTTCAGATTTCAGAATCATCAATTAATCAAAAAACCTCTTTCTCGATGAGCTTGGCGAAGAATCGCTCGGCCTGAGAAGCGGAGACGTCGCCTCGGTAGTCGCGCCAGATCAAAACCCTACCCTTGATGTCCAGCAGGAAGAGCGCCGAGGCGGCGCCTGCCATTCCGAGGGACAGAGCGGAGTTTCTTCTTCTGAGCTGAGGATCGGAATTGTGAACGAATCTCGATTCGATTTCGGAAAAACCTTATTTTGAGTTTCGGAGATTTGATCTATATGAAGATGAACATGGGAAATTTGGATTGAAAAGTGTTCCGATGAATTTCTTCTTCTTCTTCCTCGCTTTGATTGAGATCTCTGTTTTTTGGGTCCTGGAGGTTTCTTCTTCGAGCTGTTTTATTAGGACTGGGGAAGGTGAATTGAATTGTATGTGATGTATGTCCGGTGCGCAGGTGCCGCACGAACGACATCGTACAGAAAACGACTAGTCGTGTACCTTTTCGGATTGTTATTTATTGCTTCTAGGGTGAACGACGGACAGTTTGATGATTTTTGGACAGGTGTAGTGCGGTTGTTTTAGATGGCGGGTTGGCGATTAACCAACCCGCAAACCGCTCACCACATGACGGGTGGTTTCGGTTTGGTTTTGGGCGGTTGCAAGCGGGTTGAGGCGGTTTAGACCTACGCTATTGCCCAATGTAATTTTTGGACCTTTTTTTTAGAAAGTGAAGAAAATTTATAAAAAATATAAGATGATAAGACATAAAGCATTCCCAACAAGTTTGATGCTTAACGACAGTGACCATATTCAAAAGTACAAATTAAGAAACATAATCATTCACTGCAATAAGAAACATTAACTACAGATGAAGTAATGAACAAAGCCAATAGTCCATAAATATTAAAGTCTATTCATTGGGTTCGAAAATAATAGAATGCTACAAATGAAATGATGAACAAAGTCAAGTGTTCTCTTTCTTTTAGGGCTTTCTTTACTAACTTACTTGATTTAAATTTTGATCACTTCACAAAATAATAGAAAAATTTTTAGTTTCTAATACGTCAAGAGGTAGCCGAGCCCGTGTTTGGAGTGTTGGATTGTTCAATCATCTCTAAAATAAGAACAAAATCAAATAAATGGTAAGTTTTTTTTTAAAATATAGGCGGGCGGGTGCGGGTTGAACTTACCCTCAAAAACTTAAAACTAAACCTGCCCACTAAATATATTGGTGGGCGGGTTCGCTAACATAAACCTGCTTTTTTCGAGATGGGCGGGCGCGGGCGGTTGGCGGGTGCGGGGCGGTTTTTATACAGCCTTAATTGCTTCAAAATATTCCCAGCCTATTAGGTATGCGTGGGAATGTTTGTTTTATCCAACTTCTCGGTCAGGGTAATGTAAAATTTTTATATGTTATAATAAAAAGAAAAAAATTATTACAGCATAAAGTTCTCATATATTATAGTGTTTATAATAAAAAGAAAAAAAAAAGTTGCTACAGTTTAAAGTTCTTACATGATATAGTGTTTACAGTTTTAACTATCATGCCAAACACTTTAGTAAATTTCACTTTGCCTCATCAACTTTAAATGAATCACTTATTCCCCTAAATTCAAAACTTTTTGTGAAAATGACCCTTCCATCACACTTTTTATTTCTAGAATTCACGATATTAAAATGGACTAATCTTATATTTATCCCTCAAATTATGTCACTTTACAGCCATCCCCCAACTCCAAATGTTTAAAATGCTCTACTTCACCCCTTCAAGTTTTACTTTGTTAGCAAATAATCCTCTTCTACGTTTCGGGTTATTTTTGCCACATTATTTTTAAATTTTCTCCTCGAATTATGTCTTTTTGTCTTCCAAGTCATTTTGTCTTCCAAGTTTCAAAATGCACCATTATGTCCCCTCAAATTTTATTCCATTAACATGTAATTCTTCTGTCTAATTGTGTTTAGAGTATCAAATCATTATCGTTTTTCTTCTAATGTTGGGAAACCTCCATGTAAATCCAGTCTTTACGCTCACAAACCTGTATGAATATTTTTTTACAATTAGCCATTCAAAAGCAAACACAAAGAACGGTTCGAAGGAAAACGGATAAAAAATCATAAATCTCTGCAGAAGAATAGTGTTTTTTTTTAAAAGGAATTTGTGGGGTTTTTGTTTTTATTTTCATCATTCCTTTGTCATTTCCGTCTATCACACCACACCATAAATTGTGGCTGTTTTTGGGTTGATTTTGGATCTAATTAGAACTTAATCATGCGGTGTAGTTTTAAACTTTCAAAATCACAATTAATAATACCACACCACATATTTTCATTAATGTATATTTTTTTAAAATTTTCTTTTATGATTTTAAATATGTTAATTTTTTGTGATAATTAATTCTTTTTCTTAGGGGATTATTATTTTAGCTACTGTCTTGTAATTTTTTGCCTGTCAAGATGAACTTAAACATATATCTTTTAAGGAAAAAATCATGCACTTGCACTAGTAAACTTTTTTATGGCTGTATTTTACCAATCATATGATGATTATTAAAAGTAAATTATTTACACAAATGTACTAAGTTATTCTTTTTGGTCTAAACTTATTAAGCTTAACGCTTAAACCGTATAATATCAGTGTGATTTAGTGTGGTTATGCTTTTTTTTTAACCGTGGTCAAGAAATTCCTTTAAATGCACTTGTGGTTTGATAAAAAAAATGTTAAAAAATAACTGCTAAAACTAGACCACGCGTGCCTTGTTTCTAACTCCTCGTTCTTGCTATCTTCCGGAATGATGTTGTTTCATGCAAACTTTCCCACTGGTGTCGTTTTTCTTGTTTTTAGTATTAAGAGTAGAGGTGGCAATTTACCCTAAATTTTTATGTTGAGTTCGAGTTAATCTATGTATCACCCATTTAATAAAAATACCACTCATATCCTTGTTATTACAGCCAATATAAACACTAATATAAGTAATATAAATGTTACTTTATTTACTTAATCTATACCGGAGATGCTTAATTACTTCTAAATCTACTTTTAATATTTAGGTCCAATTTACATGTTTAAGTGTTTAAGTTATTAGGTGTAGAAGGGAAATGAAGTATGAAGTGGCAGATCTGGACTCGATGGTGAAGACCATCGAATCACTTCCCGTGAAAATAAGCCATTTTCTCTCTAGCAGGTGAGAATGCTAGTCCAAAATCAATTTTTGTTAGATTCATCGCCACTTTCAAACTTTAATTGCTAGATTAGATCCTAAGGATTTATCTCATTTAACCCATTGTTAATATAAGTTAGGGGAAAATTAAAAATAATTAAAGTTTGCACAAATACATGATACGCTCATTAATTAATCAAGCAAAAACACATACATGAAAGACCTTTCTCATATGTACACATTCATTACACATGCTTAACATGCACACACATGACCACCACCGCTCACTCTCAACCTCAAGTTCTCAGCATATTTTTTTAGCACAACAACCAAGAAAACATATGGAAGGTTCCACATTTCACAAAATCATCACAAAAGGCCCAAAAAAAAAAAAAACAAAACAAAACAAAAACAATAAAACGACAACAACCGTAGTGCCATATACAGGAGTATCTAACTTAAGCTGTCGTTCATGTTTTCTTGCCTTCCTTACCTCCCTCCTCCCCCTTCACAGCCTCTTGGGCCTTGGTCTGGACCGTCTGGCTCTGCACTTGCCGCTCGGCCTGCTCCGGTAGCCTAGCCCTAATCCCTCTAACGAAGTTGGCGAGCCACGTCAGGGAGGCCGGTGATGCCGAAAGCGCCGGAGGTGAGGAAGCCAGAGAGGGCGAGAAAGATGACGAAGGCGGCGGGAACGAGGACGGGGCTGAAGAGCAAGAAAAGTGGGGCGGAGACGGTGAGGCCGATGAGGGAGCCGAAGAAGGTGAGGCCCGAGAGGAGGAGGAGGAAGCCGCCGAGAGGGAGGAGGGTGACGACGGCGATGATTTGTTCCGTTGATGGACCTTCTCCGGGAGGAGGCCTCTTATGGCCTCCGTCGTTGGTCTTTGTTGTTGTTGTTGTTGTTGTTGTTGAGGAGAAGGCTGGTAGTCTGCCATTGAAGATGTTGTTTTGAGTTTTAGAGAGAGGGAGAAGAGAGAAGAGAGAGAAAGAGTGGAGGTGGTAATGTTTGCATGGCTCTGGGAGGAGTGTGGGGAGGGGGATTAAAAGAGAGGGGGTGGAGTGGACAGGTGGAGGGTGGTGCTTGACACTTGTTTTACGTAGGGGCTGCATGGGAAATTGTCGTTTTCTTTATTTTTTTTTATAATTATTTTTGTTATGAGATAGAGTTTTGGCGGGAATTGCATCATGAAATGAAACGTATAAACATCTAACATTTTTTTTAATTGAATGGAGCATCTTCTCATGACTGTATCCGTCCTGTAACAAGGCAATCCCATCTAAAATTTTTGTTGGATTGTACTAAATCCCAAAGTTTAAATTGAATTGCCTTTTTTTTCTTCCTGGCGTGGTTACTATGAAAGAAGCATAATATAAATTTTTATATTTTAAGGATTCGCTCTGAAGTTGCGATAAGCTTTTCTTTTTTTTTTTTTGGAGCCACGCCAAAAATAAAAAATAAAAAGATTAGCTTTATTTCGTCGTTTTCCTTTATGGAATTATATATATATATATATCTTACTTCCTTGTTACACTTAGGTTCATCTAACGTGACGTGGTAAATATGCTGGGAACTTGGGTTGGGAGAGCGTGAAATAGTCGACCTTTTCGAGAATTTATTATCACGTTATATCTTGAAAAAGAAACAACATGAAATTAGAAAATGATTAATTAGATGACGAACTTCTAGCAAAAATAAAAAATAAAAATACAATATGAGAAAACGACATTATTAAATTGTAAATGTGACAATTGATTTCTTAAAAACGACAACAAAATTACATAGACAACTAACGAACAAACGACAATATGACAGCAACGCGACAACCATTTAGCACCATGATTCAAAAAAGGATAGAATAGCACGGGCGAAGGATAACAAACGAGAACAAAACATAATGTCAGGAAAACGACAGTAATAAATTCTAACCGATAAAAAAAAAAAAGACGTATAGAAAACGACAATAAGATGGCAAATGAGACCTAATTAATAAACGACAATATGCAGGAAACGATAGTGACATATTAAAAAAAAAAATATATATATATATATATATATATATAATAATAATAAAAGAAGAAGTTTCATTCCATGTACGGGTCTTGATGACGAATAGATAAAAACAGAGGAAATCGACATGAGAAAGACTAATGATGGCAAACTTGAAGGACAAAATTAATAATTAAAAAAAGGGTATTAATGAGACCAAAAGTTTATTTATTTTTTCTTTTTTTAATTATAATTCTAGATGGATTATCGATCTGACAACTTACAAACGACAGAGAAACGACAATAACTATACAAACGACATTAACTGAAGAACGACAACAAATAAGGAAAGGACGTCAAACTAGAAAACGATGACACATTACAAGCCACAATAATCCAAAGAAACGACATTAACTGGGAAACGACGATAACTGCTGGAGGACAACAAACTAGAAAACAAACATAAGAATTAATTACAAATTTATACTTTCTACTTTTCACAATTTCTCAATTTATCCTTCTGTTTTTAAAAACTATAAAAGCATGATTTGAATTTGAAAAACTTATTTCAATTTCTTTCCTTACAAATTTTATGGATGAAAAAATAGAGAAAAAGATAAAGATACTCTTAATTAGACCAAATTTAGTTCTTAAAAACATTCTTAAAAAAATATTAAAAAATATTTTAACATCTATAATCATAAAACTTAAGATGTTTTTGTTGATATTCAATGTTTTTTCTCTAGTACTTTCCAAGTTTTTTAAATCTATAAAATATTATCATAAACTGTGCTCAAGGGAGTTACGTAGTTTTGCTAGATCTTTTTATTCATAAAATAACAAGAGATCAAATTAAAATAATTTTTTAATTAAAAGGATACTTTTTTGTAATTTTTGAAAACAAAATAATAAATTGATAAATAACAAAAATTAAGAGGCTTATTATATAATTACCCCAACAAAATAATATCTATAAACGAAGATTGGAATAGGACAAGATCAAACGACACTATCAGAACAAAGCACGTTAATGGGTGAACAACAACAAAAACATCATTGAAAGACGACAATGAGCGACGATAATACTCCAAACAAATGACATTAAAAAAACGACATCGAAGTAGGAAAACCTATAAAGCACAAGAAAACATCATAAGCAACAATAATCAATTGAAACCAAGTCAGAAGAGACAATGAAACAGAACCGACTAGAAAACGACTGTAACAAGTTAACAACAATATTCTGAATAAATCAAATCCACCGGACAAACGACAACGATCATAGATACAACAACATGAATGTAATTTATTGGACATATAACGTCACAGATTGGAAAGGAGAATGGCGTAAAAGAACGTTACGTCAATTGACCGTTGTCAATCAATCAAAAGTATATGTGAGGTTTTAACGTTAATTTTATACAAGAGAAAGAGTTTAAATTTCTCAGTTCTAAAAAAGATATATATGGAAATTATAGAAAATGTCACCGGAAAAATTATACTGAAATTTTTATGTTTTTTTTTTTAAAGTTATAGTAACACATCTTGAACTAAAATTAATTATATTAACACTTGTTGACTATTTAAAAAAAATTACAGAAAGACCTTTTTTGTAAGTTAACTGTAAAATTTGACCGTTAGTTGACATTAATTTTATTTAAAATGGCAAAATTTAGTCCTCCACCCATAAAAAAATGTTTTAATATATATTATGCACATTGAAATGAATTTTTTGACCTCATTTGACATTAAAAAATGAGTATCAATAATTTGAACACACTTGTAAATATAATTTCAATCTAATGGTATAAAAATGTTGTTTTTTGAAAAATTTTCATTTTTAATATATTAAATTGATACAATTATACGTCCAAAATTATGACATAAAGATAACAATGTTTTGTGCAAACTTATCATACAAAAGAGTCACAAAATGAAATTAATTCCATAATCAGCAAAAGCAAAACAAACTAGCTCCAATAAAATTAAAAGAAACTAATCTAATAAATGCTATAATCAACAATTACATAAACAAATTAATCCACAATCTACAAGCACACAAACTATCACACCAAGAAAATTTCACACAATAAACTAACAATTTTACAAATTACACTAACTGATTTTACATAATATTTAATTTCAATAGACTAAAAATTAACAAATTTCATAAATCAACCTAATTAACTCAAATCAACAATGACACAAATTTCACAAATTTTCACTAAGAATTAACAATTTTCACAAATATTATAACTATTTACCTAAAAATACAAAAAAAAAAAAACTCAAATAAAAACATTACTAATGCTATAACTGGCAACTGGAGCTAGTGAGAGAGGTCGGGAGGTCGATAGGGGGTGCTATCGAGGAATGGGGGATCATCTCGGAGGATGGTGGTCTTGGTTTCTCGGGGGCTTGGGGTTAGGGACTGAGGACTAAAAGCGGCTTGGGCTCTTAGTTAAGAACGAAAGCATATGCACACCATGATGGCATGAGCAAACGGCGGCTGGAGAGAGAACGGGCATGCTAAAAGAGGTCGGGAGAGGGGATGTAAGAGAAGGAAGTTAGTATCAAGGGTGGGGAGCACCTTGGGCTCTCGGAGACGGACTCTTGGACATGGGCGACAATGGTTGGAGAGGGAACACCGGCCTATATAGGGAGGTTGGAAGAGGGAGGGTAGTCTTCAGCCTTGGTGAGGAAAAGGGGTGGGTTTAGGTCTCGTTAGTATTTAGATTTATTTTTTTTTGGGTCTGGTTATTATTTAAGGTTAATGGTTGATGAGTGAGTTTTACTCATGAATTAAATATTATTTAACTTAATATTTAGTTAGTTTTCGAGGGTTTTGTGAATTTTATGTATGTTCTTTATGTTTTCTTTGCAAGTGAGTCTAAATTTAAATTAATGATAATTTGAAGCGATTTAGAGGTGCTAAAAAGAGCTTTAAGACACTTTGATGGAGTAAGTAACAAGCGTCTAGGTGCCACAATGGGCGTTGCGGCACCCATGCTTTGTAGAAATTTGGACACAATACATAGCACTTAGGCGGCAGGTTTGTAGCATTGTAGCACTATGGATTTTACTGACTTAGCACCTAGGTGCTATATACATGCATTTGAAGCCTGAAATGCACCAAAACTTGCCTTTTTCTTATCTCTACGCCTCTAAAAATATAAATCGACGTTCTTAGGGCTCTTTAAAGGGACTTTTCTAAAGACTTTTAGAGAGCTTTTGGACAACACACTTGAGAGAAGTTTGAAGAAGGATCAATAGCAACCACATTCATTATTTTTCCATTCTTTTTCTTCTCTCAATCTTTTAATTTAGTCTTGTAATTGAACATGAATATTATTCTCAAGATGAGTTATGTGTTTTTCAATTACGAACTAATTTTATTTTACTAGGGTTACAAGTGTAGCCAAGACAATGGGCATTTGATTTCAGTTTATTTCCTTTCAATGAAGTAATTCACTAAGAGGTTGTTATTCATGATCATGTTCCTTTTACTGCATGAAGTGCTTTCAATAATTTGGTCAATTTTTGAATTGTATTAAAGACCTAAATTGAACCTAAAAAGGAGATATTTGGGAATTTGTCTTGCAATAGGAATCTTAAGGTGCGTATGACATTGAGTGATGGTGATATGACTTGTGTGAACAATAAAAAGAACTATAGAATATCATGAATTTATATGCTGGTGGAATTTTGTAACGCCCCTATATGGGGGTTAACAGTTTTTAATGAGATAAAATAAAAATAAATAATAAAAGTAAAACCTTAAAAATAAAATTTGCCCGGGACTTAAATGAAAACTCCCAACTCAAAAATAAAAATATAAACGACAAATAAACCACAGTTTTAATGTAGCACCTTAAATTTAATAATATAAACTGTTGTCATCATCATTTTAACCCTCAACACATTGTAATACAGTCACAGAAAGTAACAATTGATGCTTACATTATCATGAAGAACATTCTCAACAATTGAAGCAGTCCCAATGTAATATAGTTACATCACTTCCTCAACTATATTTCTCGTAGCCACCTCACACTTAGTGAGTCCTGAAAAGATATAAACATAAGGGTATGAGCAACACTATGCTCAGTAGAGAAAGCCATTACCCACCTTTAGGTTTTTATCATTACCACATTAAAATCTGCATGGTTAATAAGTTACATCATATTCCAGATTATGAGGTTTATTATGATCACATCTTATGGATACCGTAGTTAATCATTACCAAGTGTCATAATTACACATTTATACAAATATTACCAATCATCATTGTTCCTAGGTATCCATGTTAAATTGAGTATCACTCAACTCATCGAGACCCAAATGGGCGCACTTGATCACCCTATAAACATTCCAAGGGTGTTCCGGTGAGGGGACATCAAGCCCCGAGTCCTCACCAAATCGATTCCTGTACAGTGTGTTCTGGGACTTTCAACCCAAGGAAGCGTCATCGCCTTCCCCCTACTTTACCTTTTAGGGTATTCATGCCCAAGGACGTAACCGTCGCCCTTTTCATGTCTCACAATTTCTCTATATTAAATCATTATTAATAGAGTTAATTTTCCTAACCATGCTTCTCAATTTATAACATGTGTCAATTCATTATGTTCCTCGCCGTACAATACAAGACGAGTCCATGTCATAGTTTCATATGTGATACACATATAATATCAGTTCAACATAGATATATATATTGCGGCAAAACAATCAATTTTAATTCTATAAAAACCTCACAAAAGATGAGTAATAGAATCCCTACCTTTCAAGCTTATCAACAATCTTTTAATCCTGGAATCAGTTAACGTTAGCTCCATACTCCCTTGATCCTAAGGCGTGCATAAGGACAATTAAAACTAAAGCACAACATACAACTACATTCATAAATAAATCATGTGTAAACCTATCTTACTAGTATGCCATTAAAGCTTTTATATAAATCTCTTTTGAATACCACAGTAAACAATTTTTGTCTTAACACAATATAAAATGTGAACAAGTAATCTATATGTTTTAGTCCCTAATAAGATTCATCAATCACTTAGGATAATATTGGAAAGGTTGCAAGACATTAAAGAATTAGGTGGTGAGCAAAGATGGGTTCTTGGTTCAGGTTAGTAGTTGGTATACCATAACAAACTGGCAGATTTACTAGTTTCCAATACAAAAATTGAATAATTCTTTAGTATAAAAGAAAATTTATAAATGAAAGACTAAATTTGTTCATAAGATTCTAACCTCGGATTATGGTTAGTTGGAAGCTTGAAATGGCTTCAAAACAGGTTCCTTTACTTCGGTATGACTGAAATTCTTGCTCAAATGGAGGTGATGGTGGCTGATTTTTATGGCTGCCTTGAAGAAGTTCTCTAAGTATTTTGCTTTAGCAAAGAAATGAGAAGAAGAGTGTGGGAACCGTGGAAGAGAAAGGAAGAAAAGATGAAGTCTTTGAAGAGAAGTGATAGAAACAATTATAGAGAAGACATGTTGAAGCATGTCACGGAGGAAATAAAGAAAATGAGGGTCAAGAGTAGTTGGAAAAGATATCCTTATGTCTCATCTAAAGACTTTAACACACATAATGCCAATATGACATTTTTGAGATTTATTAGAAGTTCTAAGGCTTTTTAGTAATCATACTAAATAAATATAGGAGAATTTTAGAAAATTTAAAAATAGATAAAAATAAATATTATAAAATAAATTTAAATGAAGCAATTTTTTTTATACATTAAAAATTAATTTAATTACCTAAATACCCGTTAGGAGAATAACGGGTGTCACAAATTTGCATCGAGCAATAGTAAATTTACATACTAGGAATATGTTTAATAGCATTCTCAGAAGGAGTATTAAACAAATGAGGGTATCCTATTTTACACATGAATAAGAGGCAATGTTAGTAAATTACTAAGGTTAGATAGAAATAGTCTTAGTAGTGAAACTTATGTGTTCTAGTGCATTTCCATTTATTGAATTTATTATAACTTATTTAGTGAGCATTTTTTATTATTTATTTTTAGTATTTTGTTTTAATTTTTTTTAGTAGTTCAACGTGAGTTATTTTATTCTAAATAAAATTGAAATATTACAATTTTGGTAATTGTTAAACTAGTCTCTGTGGGAACGATACTGTGTTCATCACTTTCTTACTTAAGCAATTGTACACTTGCAAAATTCCACAATAGTAGTTACTAATTAATGGTTAAGATCTCCTCTAAAAAATAGTTAGGATCTTATTTTGTAGATCAATGGCTAAGATTAGATAGGTATTTTGGTCATTTTAAACCAAAATTTAACTAAGTTATGTCTAAGGGGTCTTAGTATGATTAGTTTAATTTGGTTCAGGAGGTATCCCTGTAATTTAGGTAAAACACAAGAAATCTTAGTGTAATTTACCCTTAAATTCAAAACTAATTGTAGTAAATAGCAGATTTAAAAAATATATATAGTAAATGTTAGATTTATGGTGTAAATAATTTATTTACCCGTTTGTTTATAGCATAAATAATTTTTATTTTCATAATAAATAAATTTATGATGCAAATCATGTATTTACCTTCTTGTTTATAATATAAATAATTTTATTTAGATAGTAAATAAGTTATTTATATCATAAATTTGCTATTTATTATAAGTATTTTCAAAACCTGATATTTATTTCAAACAATTTCAAAAATCTGACATGTTCCTGCCTGTACCAATGAAGTAAGATTGTGTGTGTGTGTATACATACATATATATATATATATATATACATATATTCTTTTTTCTTTAATTTAAGATGGGGGATTTAAATAAATTAAACTAATTTAAAGTTACATAGGGTGTTTGAGAGAGTAGTTTAAACCATCAATTTAAGTTTGAGAACTGTAGCATGTGAGAGCTTTTATTGTAGTATTTAAGAGCTTTATATTGTTCACAGATGTTTGAACTACTCTTTCAAACACCCTAATAGAGTACTGAAATATGATTTTTTTTAAAAAAATAAAGATGAAAAATTAGAATGAGTGTGAAGTTCAGCGACCCAAATGGAATAATCTTTCCAAGATAAAAAAGGCATAACAAAGAATCTGTCTCTTACGTATAGAAATGCATAACAATTCAATAGATCTTTTCCATATCAATTAACTGTGAGCTACATCTTTCAGTTTAGCTTCCTCAATCCGATGGCTTGATCTACTATAATCAGTCTTAAGCACTGTACTTAACAGACTGGGATCAGTGCCTCAGTGAAAAAGCTGAGCACATGCAATTAATCCCCATTAACGCCGAAAAATGTACTTTTGCCTAAGTAAGATCAATTTAAAAAAAAAAACTAGGAGTCTGTATGACATTGATGCTATTTTTTTTAATTTTTAAAAACTGAGAACAATTTTTAAAACAAACGGTGGTGTTTGTGCCATTTTCGGGAGCAAACCGACGAGACAACACATGCACAAGATCGGACCACCTGGCTTAGACCTGCTTCAAGATTGGATCAATGGGTTAGGACCTGCACCAGGTTAGGCTGACTAGCCCAAACCCGCTCTTGGATCGAATCAACAAGACGGCAGGACTGCATCGAGATTGGGTCTAATGGCCTGGACCTGCCCGAGGATAGAATCGAGGGACCGTGACCCATGCTGCAGTCAAACCAACAATCTCAGGCTAACCCCAACAGTGATCCTAGCCTGACACTGGCGAAAATTAACAATTAAACTTTTAAAACAAAAATATGAGGGAAAAAAACTATTTTATGAGAATAACAATTTTTCCCTATCTAAAAATGCTTTTTGTTTTTTGTTTCTTTTTTTTGGAAAACTTTTGAAAATAATGCCAAACAGCTTTGTTTTATAGAAACAATAAAAAGAACAATTTAAAAAAAAAAAATTTAGAACAAAAAGTAGAAACAACAGAGAACATTAATGCTAAACAGACTCTACTAAGGAATTTAATCAAACCATTCGCCAAAGAGGTTTTAAAACCATTGAATTGCCCCTCGATGGTGCAACTTGATCCAGTACAGCCCATTTTCTCAAGTAAAAAATTGGCCACTTTCCAAGTAAACACTTTCTACTCACATAATTAGAGCTAGAATTCCCTATCCCCTCAACCTTCAAAAAAAAAAAAAAAAAATTAAAAGGGGGCCATTAGCACTACTCGTCAGAATATATTTTCACTTTTGAATTAACAACAACATATACTTATATTCTTCATATGATTATATATACGAAGATTCTTGCACAATATCTTTATCTTAAAAAAAGATGGAATTTTGACTCCAGAAATCCTTGCTTTTTTTTTTTTTTTTTTGGCTCAAACAAACCCTAGCTTAAAGGCATAATATATATAAGCATCGATAAAAGAACAATTCTTCAACCCATAATCTTTTGTTTGTTTATATAACCGCATTGTATGGCTATCATAATTATGACTATCATCACTGGTAATCTCAGAAAGACAACTACTTTTGGAATAAAATATAAAGGGTATCATGTGCAATATCTATAAAGAAAATTACATATCCACTGTTAGCCACAAAAACTATTTTATTTTTTTTGTAAGTACTCCTGCATGTGATCATCTGATTCAAAAAATGCTATACTGCTGGTAGGCAAAACACCTCTGGTACTGCAAGTGACAATGTGTATACATAAATGTACGTACCTCACACCTTCCATATTATGTATTTTCACATAGACGCACAAATATATAGATGTAGCGCTTTTGCTACTATCATAACATGACATTTGTTTAACATTATTCGGATGTCATCATTTTAATACAGCATTCTATTATTTAATATAACACAGACATTAGAAAGATATAACATCAAAAAGTTTAATTATCCAAATTATTATTACACTTTTAATTCGGTTGAAAAGTGTAAGAAATAATCAAAGATAACTAATTTTTTGACATTACATATTTTCAATGTAAGGGTTTGTTGAAGAAAATATTATATACTTACACTTATTACTTTTACATATTACAGTGGAAGTATGATTCTCTCGGAAAGACCATTGCAATAACCTATAAATGTATGTTGCCATTTATGAAGTTAATGTTTGGGACTAGTCCTAAATCTTCTTATATTTATCATCTTGAAAATTTATATACAATGAAAGTTCATATTAATTAATAGACCTTACCGTATAATGAGTTTAAAAAATGCGTATCCAGCTGCATTCTAGTAATTAGCTAGATTTGATCATGACCATGATGCATTTCTAGAGCTTAATTTGTAGTTTCTTTTATGCTTATCATTGCAAAAAGATGGATATATAAAATGTTATATTCTAGCATTTGTTAATTATGCTCGACTTTTTGTCATTGTTACAAAATATTCTGCGAATTACGTTATTGCTTCGTCCTTACGTATTCATATTCTTTTTTTTTTTTTTTGGCTGCTAGTTGTATTCATATTGTTATCACAAGCATACACGGTTGGTGGGATCAAATTCTCTTAACAGAAATGTTAGATATCGAACATATTTTAATTTTTGAATTAGTGGAGAGAATTTGAAAAGAGATTACTCAACAGAATATGCACCTAAAGTTGTATTGGTGATCGTAGATAAGCATAACTTGAATATCAATTTCTTACAATTAGTTTTGCCGTTTAGGTCTCTAGCTTTCCAAAAAGGGGGAAAAAAATGAATGGTGGACTTTGTTAAGGCAATGTCATTAACCAGTAATTGCTTTCTCTTCCTTCTGCCACGTTATAAGTTAATAATTAATCTTATGTTATACATATATGCTTATCCATTTATTTTATTTTATTTTATTTGTTCAAGTTCCTTATTTTGCAAAATATTAGTTGCATTCAGGGGCTAGAGTCAAAAATTATTTTTAGTAGAGGCGCTGTGAAAAAAAATAGAGACAGTGTTTTATTAAATGGAGTTAAATGGAGACATAGTAACATATTTTAATTATTTGGCCATAATTATAATTTTTCTTGTAAAATAAGACATAATTAATAATTTTTTCAAAAATATTATGAAAAAATAAAGTTTAAAAATTCCTTCACTTGCAGCACTAGGTTTCTGACGTCGGTTGCTATTCTGCTCTAATTTAAGGGAGGAAAAAAATTGAAGTCATTTGATATGTTTTAGGTTCTCTTTGTAGTTTGTTTTCTTGTTATTTACACGATTAAGCTCTTTAATTAAATATATTTTAATGGGGTTGATTTGATCAATATTTATTAGATTTGGGCCAATTTGTGGATACAACAAATGAGAGAATCAGAGTAATGCCCCTCTAATAAACCGTATAGATATATTTATGTTACTCCTAAAATAATATTATTAGATTCACAATCTTTTGGTTCCATTAACATGAAAATAAGAGGGTACAATAAGAGGAAGTCCAACCTAAAGAATACAATTAAAGGGGCATATATTTAAAATTCATCTAAATTTGTGAATATTGGGCTCTTTACTTTAAGAAGTTGAGCGTTGTTTAATTAATTTCAAATTAGGTTTAGTGAGAGCATATGATTAATATTTTTTTTTGGTTAATGAAGGGCATAAATTATAAAATTGCCAAAAAAAAAAAAAAAAATCGACGGATGCACATGTCCTCGGGTCTGCCTCCTCCGCCCCTGTCTCGGATGCATGTTTCTTGGACAGATACATTAATTATGGGAACAAAGACCATATTAATTGAATATATATATATATTCAAAGCTAGAAAAATATCGTCATAATAACACTAAATTTGTATAGGTACAATAGGCAGGCTTCAACGCAGATTATGAAAAAAAAAATTTCTTTATTTGCACGCATTTTGTATATAAAGTAAAACAATAAAAAAGGCTAGGCTATGCTAGGCTTTTTTTTTTTTTTTGGCTTTTTTTCATACCCCTAGAAGCAACAATAAGTCTGGATACTCTGTTGAAAAAGGCACCCATTTTGGAAAACAGTAAAAGGATTTAACTAATTACTCAGTGGTTACGTGTCAATCATATATATATTTAAGAATTATTTGAGCAATTATTCATTCAAAGGTAAAACACGCTTTTCTTACTTTGGACCATGTGAATATAACTACTTGGATTTTATTCCTCGAGAAAGTTATATTTTCCCATATTATATTTCGTTATCTAATTGAAGGGTGCTAATTGATTTATAGTCCCCCCCCCCCCCCCTAAAGTTTATTCTTTTCCTCTAAAACTTTTCACAATATCATCTTTGAGTTGCATAATTATGATAACTGGTATCCTGCTTATCCCTAACTTAAGCGTATGCTTATTAAACCGTAAATAAATGTACATAAAAAGATAATAGGATTGGAAAAGGAAAATACAATACTAGAAGTAAGCATTATTCATTTTCTTTCTAATGAATTAATTAATTATTTGATGGTGAATTGATAAACAAATCCCATTCCTTTTCTTTTTTAGATGGAATCCTATTCCTTTTTTCGTATTACTAGTATTACTTACTTAGGAATCTTATTTAATGTCATTACTAAATTATTCTTTTTACATAATTAATAGCTATTATATATATAATAACATTTGAATTTGGATATCTAAGTGAATATAGTATTCATTCCCTATGATAGGAAATCAAAATTAAAGTTTATGGGAGAGATTGGTGATAGAAAATCAAAATTAAAATGTATGGGAGAGATTGGCATTCATTTTCCTCATTTTCTATACTGTGTAGTCTACAAAACTCTCATTACTAATTTTGTAAGTAAACACATTATTTAAACATGCCCTGAATATATAAAAATTTGTTTGCGGGCTTTTCGTTTTTTAAATTCATGGATATTCACATGAGAAAAAGGGATGACCAATCCTCTCTGGACTATTCTAAAACCCTTTCCAATTAATACGACCTAACTACTATGAAATTAATGGTATCAACTGAACAAGGAAAACCTTTTCCTTTTTGTGTCAAAGTAAGAACTCACATATAAAAGTAATTCTTGTCAAGGACGTCAAATTTGTTTTGTGTGAATAAGAATAGTATTCTTGAAATGAAATTTATATTTCATCACTAAATCCTTTGTGCTTTTGATCAATTGTCACGATCACCTCTCATATATATATATATATGTGTGTGTGTGTATCTTCTTTTCTACCACCAACATTTGTGGGGCTGAATAATCCTCAAGCAATAAGGGGAAAAGAGAGAAGGGGGAAGCAAAACTTGGAAACCACCCCAGGATAAACAAACTTGAAAAATTATCAAGGATACATTTAATTTTTTTATTAATAATAAATGAAAAAACGAACAAACGTTTCCTGTTTTCTCTGATCAGACCCAATATTTCCATATGAGCAGTAAGATTTGTAAGCAGATGACAGGAATAAGAATCACGGCTTTTCTTTATCGCCTTATGAAACGACAGATAGATCATTAATGTATGCATATGCACATCATGTACCACATATATGCATACATGTCAAAATTGTACTCTATGATGCCATAGATATCAGAAACAATCATAAAAAGTTACGTACACATATAACTTCATATAATACAAGATAAATTTCTTTATTAGGGAGCTAGAAAAATAAGTAATTACCATCAGCTTTTTTCAATCTAGGTTTGGGCTATTAAGATGTGGGGCAAACATGAGATTTTAAAATTTCAGAAGGGGTGAGTTAAATTTCATTCGATTTCATACATGTAAAATTTATAAAATAATAATAATAATAATAAAGAATGGCAGCTGATTACCCTCTAAAGTTTGCGGCTCTGTCCCTGCTTACTTAGACCCGTGCTTTGCATCCCAATTCCCTATTGGTGTAATATCATCCAACTCTTTCTAGATGGAAATATCGTCAGATAGGATGGAGACCAAATTTGCCTAAAAATGACAATTTTGTTTAACGACAATTTTCCCCTTCAAGGGAAAAAAAAAAAAAAAGAAGCTAACTATTTCGAATTGAGTGAATCGGGATGTTTTAGGGGGGCCTACCTTACGGTGAGTCGGGTTGTATAGGACTGGTCTAAAGAAAAGAGTGGCATGGCGTTTTCATCATTTTTAAGCATTTTATAGTTTATCACCACTGATATAAGATGAGTCTTGTTTGTAAACTTTACTTTATATTAATGTGTGGTATTCAACACAATTATTATCACTCAGCTACAATATGTTTATGAAATAAGAGAGGGAATTATTGACCTAGCTACCACCTGGCTATAAATTTTGCGTCAGATATAGTTAATTAACCTAGCTACCACCTGGCTATAAATTTTGTGTCAGATATAGTTAATTAATAATTTAATCACATACCCATAAGCGCTCATGAACTGTTGAGAAGGTTTTCATGTGGCCAATGTGTAGCCTTTCAAGCTATACCAAACCCGCCCCCCACAACAACAACAACAAAAAGGAGCAAAATTTGCAATTAGTTGGCAGTCCTTTGTGTTGGCGAAGCCCCATTATGGAGGAACACGTATAATTAGAGAAATTTCTTGTTGGAGGGGCATATACATAAATAGAACCCCCACGTCCTGCTGTCGTTTTTGTCCTTTCTAACATGGAACGGATCCTGCAAAAATTTCACCTGCTCATTGCTTCTTGCCCACGTCTTTGCAGAACAAGGGAAGATTGATGGGTGTGATGGATTCTGAATTAATATCAATCAATTTGCCTCAAGAAGAAAAAAAGCCAAAAAGCAAACATATACATATTTTTTTATTTTATATTATTATTAAAAATAAAAAAGAAAACTTCAGAAAAGTTATACTTATTCACTGCCCTATCTGAGAACCCCTCACTGAACCCAACAGCACATGTACATGCTTGATATCTCAGTTCCAATATATTATTCACAGAAGAGTCCACATTCTCATTATTAACGGAGTGTGTGTATAGACACATATATCCGTTATAATATTATTTTATATCCGTGAGGCGATAGAATGTAACATAGCATCGGTGGTGATATTAAGCACCATAAATTAATAGATGGTGAGTCTCATAGCATAAAGTTTAGCTTTTATTATTTAAGGTGCTTGAAGGTAGTGGTACCATAGCAATTTTCATTTGAGATATGGTGGTGGGGATATGAGATGAGAGGGAACTTAGGTCTGGGTCACCAAAATAATTTCAAAGAAATAAAAGACAGTAAATTGCACTGTTGTATCTCAAACTATTTGTTTTTTACAAAATACGCTCCGAATTTTTAATCTTAACAAAATATGCCTTGAAATTTAAAATTATTAGTAATTGAGGTTCAATAGCTAACAAGCGTTAAAAAGTATATACAATTTTGATCATGAAATCCACACATGAGTTTTCTTAAGGGTAAAGTTCGTTATTTTAAGAAAAAAATTAAAAAACAACACATAAAAAAAGTACTTAATGAAAATTAAAAGTATTTATTAAACTTTAATTATCAATAATTTTAAAATTCATAATGTATTGTGTTAAGATTAAAAATTTACGATATATTATGCAAAAAATAAATAATTGAGGGTGCAAGAATGCATTTTACCTCAACAAAAAAGGAGGAAAAACTTAAAAAATTCAGAAAAGTGAAAAGGGAGTAGGGAAAGGCTTTTGGCGATCTCGAGGATCTAACTGTGGGCTGACAAGAGAAGAGAGGAGGGGAGATCATGAAAGAGAGACGATGCATTCGATGCCAAGAGCTGAGACGTGACTCTCTCTCTCAATATTGGAGGGAGCCACTTATCTGCAGCAAAGACTCGGATCCAGATACGATTCAGCCTCTCATCAGTCTCTGCGCGCATGTGTGTGTGTGCGTACTATATTACTACTACTACTATAAGACTGAGTTATTAGCTTTTAGAGAGAGAGAGATTATGATCATCAGATAGGACAGTTTAACTTTTTTCTTGATTTTTATGTGCACTTCTGTCTCTATGTCGGGTGTGTGTAATGTGTAATGTGTTAGAGAGAGAAAGAGAGAGGAGAGAGAAACAAAAGTGGTCATCAATGATCATCAATTTTGCTTTGATTCCTCACTCACATTAAGGAAAGATCAAAACCCACATGAATGCATGACAGAGACTGGAAAATTATATAGAAAAGAAATGCACAGCTGAAAATTTGGAAAATCATCTCCTCTCTCTCACACACACAGAGATTAATCATGTGCGCTTCGGTTTAAAAAAATTTTTAACGGTAATATGTGACGGCTAACCAGGGCAAAAAAAGTGAGAGAATATGCTGACTTCTGACTTTCAAACACTTTTTGTTTAGGCTGTTATGAAAACCCTAAACCTAATTTTTCAAGGATTTTCAGAACATATGCGTATATATATATATATAATATATATACTCTTTTCTATATTTTCTTTCCATTTTCTTTTTTTCCCTTTTTGGATTCCGTTTTTGGAATAATATAATAATAGAGAATACTTTCATATATCTAAAATAATTATATAAACTTGGTACATGCACGCAAGAAACTTCCGAATATAAGAAGACATATTCAAATAGTAAATACTACATATATACATATATATAAGATAAAGCATAAATACACAATAATGAGAGGGAGGGAGGAGAGAGAATAATAAGGGGGGTGGGGTGGTGGCGGGCCGGGGGTTTACTGTGAGGAGACTTTTGTCTAAGGTTTCACTGTTCTGTCTGGCGAGTGTCTAGTGATCATGAAAGGGGGTTGGTTTTGGTGAAGGAAAAGCTGACGAATATGATCAAGGTTATGCTTACTTACATGGGAGAAAAAAATTCTGTAAACACTCTTTTGGTGATCAATCCGACCCAATAAAAGAGAGAGAGAGAGAGAGAGAGAGAGAGATAAAAAAGGAACTGTGATTGGGAACTGTTTCGGATATCTCAGACTAGAAATGAGGAGTGGTATTCCACATAAAAAAGTGTTCTTTTTTAATTCCAAAAGCAATAGAGCTCGTATTCCTACTACTACTCTATGATAGGCTACATGATATAGAGAAGGCCATAATTCAAACATGGTTAGAGTACTTGAAGGGGAAAAAAAGTTGAAAGCAGACACAAAATTAAACAAAAGCAGCAAGGATATATATGTAATATAGTGTAAGGGCAAAATATAATATGAATGTTTCTACATCGATATAATTTTTTTAAGAAAATATATAAAATCCATCGTTATATATTCAAAAGATATGTGCAGTACATAATATATATAAATACATATATTAAAAAATTTGATTCGAACTAATTTTTACTACAATTTTTTCTTTTATAAAATTTAAATTATTATAATTTTTTTTTCAAACTTTTTGTTCAAACTATATCCTAAGTGGGTTTATAAATAATCCTTTACATTTTGTTGAGAGCATATAAAAATGGTAATATTTTTTCTTTCTCTTTTTTAAGTCAAAAAGATTATTGAAAAATAACCTCAGAAACCTAAACATAAAAGATGAAAAATTTAACATTGTTAGACAGATTAAAAATTAAAAAAATCCTAAAAAATGATTAAAATGTAAATAAAATAGGAATTTAATAAAACTAAGAAAAAGAAGAGGCAACTGAAAAGGTGTTTAGGAGAATATGTACACAGTATCAATCGTACCAAGAGGCGATGTTTCCTGCCACACAAAATTTCTTTCCATTCATGATCTTGTCATCATGTACAAATATTCATACAAATAAAATATGTTCATGGCAAATTGGCATGGAAATTATACTAAAGTTTGGCTCAAAAAATAATGATCATGCAAGAAATTAATTGAGAAAATTGCATGGTAAGCCATACTTTTAAAAATTATCTCTATTCATGTGGCACTTAAAAAAATTGTGAAATACTACCATTCATACTATATATTTAAGTTGTGACACACTTAAACATACGTATTATTTATAAAAAAAATTACTTTCTAAAGATTACATTTATGAAAATTTCTCGAATTTATTTTTCCAAAAATATCAACTAATAACCCTACATTAATTGCTTTTTCTGCATCGATATATTTCTCGCCCAGCCACTTGACTTAAATCGCAATTCACAGATAGAAAATGAATGAGTAAATAAAATAAATAAATAAATTTAAACTAAATATAAAACCACTGGCGTTGCATATGGATCTTTTCTAAATTAACCAAAGGCAAAGTCTACCTATTAGACATTAATCTAATCTAAGAAAATAAAAAATGTGGTCCTTAAGAACAAAGAGAAAAATTGCCAAAAGCAAGCACACATACATAGGTTTAAAAAGAAAACTAATTAGCCCTAGACTTGAGCTAGGCTCAAGAATCTTCTTTATTAACAAGGGGAGCATTTTGATTTCATGATCATTTATTCTGAAGCATAAACAATGTGGACAGAAGAATGTCAACTTCGCATGCTATAATGCCTTTGAGAGTTGTATACACTAATTACACAATATAAGCTTAGAGAGAGAGAGAGAGAGAGAGAGAGAGATCCAAGTAGCTTATATAGATACATGACATACACAACATTATATAATGTTCTATACAGCCTTATTTATAGTTCCCTATAATCCCAACTAATTATCAATAAATAACACAATTCTAGACTCCTTATTCATTTAGACCCTCCTTGCTTTTTGCATATATATATATATATTATGAATAATATAATTCCTAAAACCCACCCAAACAAGTACCTAAAAAATCAACAATAGAAACAACGACTCAAGTAGTGATCTGAAAAATAATATACCCGAGAGTAGCAGTACTTATGTCATCCTCCACGTGATGATCAGGCTATAAAACCTCATCACCAAACTTATAAACCAAACAAATTATAGTACCAATATTCCAATAGAGAAGCCCTAGATGGGGTTTTAATAAATTGATTATTACCTTTTGCCATTTCTGATCATCATTTATCATATGTTTCCTCCTCCTCCTCCTCCTCCATTAGCATTCCCAGAAGAAGAATTATTCTGATCATTCCATGGGAGAGAATAAGGTGGAGTCTGACAGAAAGATTGCTGATGGTGATGATGATAAAACCCTCCTCCGGATTGGCGGGGGGTTGCCATATTCATCGGCGGCGGCAGGGGGGGAAGGTTGTGGTGGTCGGGGGGGATGTCGTTGCAGGCGAAGCGGATGAGATCTGCGTTGGCGGCGTCGAGCTCTTTTTGGAGGCGGTGGACCTGGCGCTGGAGGAAGGAGATGGCGCCAACGCAGCCGTAGACGGGGTCCCGGACCCGAGCCTCAGCCTCATAGGCGAGGGTGTTGACGGCGTCCTCGCGCTGGTGAGAGGGGAGATCGTTGAGGAGCTTGGTGACGTTGCTGGCGCCGAAGATCTTGTGGACGTTGGCGAACTTCTGCGGTTCCTCGGGCGGGAAATACGGCGCGAAGATGCATCCCGGCATGCACTTCCTCCTCAGGAACTTGCAGGCTGCGCAGGGGGAGTTGTAGGAGCTTGATGATGCCATTTCTTATTTCCTCACAACGACTACAACACGCGGTACCTGCAAAATTAACAACAATATTATTATTCTAATTAATTATAAATTAATTACGCAAAGGGGTTAATTAGATGATAAAAAACACGTTTGTTAGGAAAAATTAACGAAGTTACAGGAGAGATTTTCATTTGTAATTAGTTTGTTTTAATTTTTCTCCTTTTTCCCCTCCTTTTCTCCTTCCTTTTTGTATGCGTCTAGAGAGGACTTGATTCCCATAGCTAGGGCTAACCAAGAAACTTATGTGAACCCCGATGGAACTAAGTCAGGATTATGTTATCTTTAACGTCCATATCTTAATTTTTTTCCTCCTTTTTTTTTCCCTAGAAATTGAGCACTTCTTTTTTTTTTTTTTTAAAAAGAAAAGAAAAGAAAAGAAAAGAAAGAAACTTATATCCCTAACTACCACCACACAATCCTCTGTCCTTCCTGATCTGTGTATGATCATCTCTATCTCTTTAAGTAGTACATGATTCAGATTGAAGAATTGCATAGAGGTCCTCAATCTAAAAATTGTCACTTTTTCCACTTTTTTTCTTCTCTTTTTTTTTTTCCACCGCCTCTAAAGGGACCTTATGCAATCTTCATGCTTTCCTTAATCTTCGTTTTCCGAATTTTCTCTTTTTTTTATCCTCTAGTCTCTGACCCATCAAAATTAGGTCAAACCGTGTTAATTAAAATAGTACTCATGAAACTAAAATGATGAGTCTCAATTTAAATTAGCTAAACAGATATTAGATCTGATGAAGTGAAACTCATCACAAATATTATTAATTATTAAGCTTTGTAAGAATTTTACTCTGATAGGAGTGATCTAGAGTCTCTTTAAACTTTAACTAGCTTACCCAAAAAAAGAAAGACAGAAAAAAAAAACAAAACCAGAGAGTGCTTTTTTTTTTTGGAAAGGAGAGAGAACATTGTTAGTAACATATATATAGTTAAAGAGGGACAAACGCGCATACACACATATAAAATTGTATATACACACACAATATGTGTTTAATTACCTGTTTGTGATCTAGGTTTCTCTGATCAAATATTGGACAAAAACAAAAAAGGGTACCTCCCTTGAATTCAAGAGCTGGCTCTAAATATCAAAAACCAACCTTTGGCCAATTATGAAAGGACTGAGCATAACAGGTTTTACAGAAAGGTGATCCTTAAAAGGGGGAAAACTCTAATTGAGAGAGAGAGAGAGGGAGGGGGGGGAGAGGAGGGTTAAGGGGAGTTAGAGGAAGAGAGCTGCAAGTTTAGTGGCAAAAAGGTAATGATCAGGGGCAAGGAGGAACACAAAGGAGCACTTAGTGGATGGAGAAGGGGAATAGAGGCAAAAGACAAAGGTAAATAATGGGAGGTACACTAAGCTTAAAAAGAATGACTATGACACTGCATCTAATAATAATATTAGGGTATGCGATGAGAGGATCCCCTTCCTCTTTGCACCCTACTTTTTTCCTCATGCATTCAGACAAAAACAAGATATATTTTTCAAATTAGAAAAAAGGAAAAAAAAAATTGAAGCAGCTTACCCTTTTAATTAGAACATGTTGACTTAATTCTCATAATTTTGAACTAAATTAAATTAAAAAAGAAAAGGAAAGAGAGACAAAGTTATAAATCCATCAATGGGTGCAATTGATCAACTTAATTGATTTTATTTAATTTGAATAATTGAACAGCACCTTACAAAAATGCGATCCTTTATGTTTTTTTTTTCTTTTCTCTTTTTCTGCAATATCTCCCATATATGGTAAATTACGTGCGGTGGACATAAAATCTGATGCAACAACTTATCCAGTTCCATGTTGAATTTCAGAAACACAAAGAATTAAAAAGAAAATTGAAGCATATATGTAAAATATTGTAGTACCATATGTGCGCGTGTGTGTGTGTGTGTGTGTCAGTTTAATGAGGCTTAACTTTGATTAATCTTCCAGAGGAAACTATTTGACATACGTGTACTCGAGAGATACAAATTTCGGCGGCAGTAGTATTCTGACATGGTAATTTGACGATTCTAGCACAATCATCAACACAGAACATCTCATATGCACTTATACACAAAACACACATTACATGCACACCCCTGTCGACAATCATATATATACTATGCCAATTCTTTTTATAAAACAAGTTGCATAATAGGTTAAAATTTAATGGCTTGTCATAGAACATAATTTTGACCAACAGTTTAAACATAAAATATTATAATAATCTAAATCTTGTGAAAAAAACACTGTAATAAAACTAGTTTAACTAATTTTTTTAGTTCAAAAAATTTCCAAACAAGCTAAATGTGCTAATTAATTATTTATATATATCAATTACGCCCTCTTCATTAAAAAAAAAGAAAAGACATACATACACACATAAATATGCCTTCATATATACATACAAATAGGCCCCTCTTCTCATATCCTATTTGTTGCGGTTGGTGATAATTGCTTTATTATTAATCCTTTATTAATTAAAAATGCATTGCTATTGATATCTCGAAGGCAAAGAAAATTTGCATTTTTTTCCTTTGATATATTACACGCTTGTCATAAATATTAATAGCTTTAGAACATAGTTTAAACCAACAATTCGAACCTATAAGATATGGTAACAATTTAAATTTTACAAGAAGAAACACTATAATAAAAATTAATATAAACTAACTTTTTAGTTTTGAACTAATTAAAGTACTGTAAAATATGACTAGAAACAAATGAAGCGTGAAAAAGCTACAAAGAGCCATGTTAAGTGTGAATTATGTGGCCTATTTTGATTATTAAGCAACCCAATGCATAAAGATAAAGTGTGAATCGAATACATAAAGGTAAAGTGTGAAAGCTCATTTATTTGTGAAGTGTGAAAAGCCATGGGCTAAGGCTATATAAATAGCCCTCACTTCCTCCAATTGCAACACACTAAACTCCATGTCATCAAAGGAGTTTATTTTCTTTTTTTCATTGCTCTTCATGGTGAAAGAGTGGTTCTTTTGGAGAGAGAGGTGTTTTTTATTAAGAGAAAGGCTTTTAAGTAAGACAATAATTCTTTGGTATTAAGAGGCATTTGGGTTGGGTAAGAGTGTTCGTGGGTGTGATTGAGCTTTAGATTGTGAACAATAATTACTGGTGAGATTCTAACCGTTTGATATTGTTTTGAGAATTTTTAAAAATATTTTTCACGTTTTTTGAGGTAAAAATTTTAAAAATACTCTCAAGATAATTCTAAAAAAATTCTCATTTTCTAAAACAAAACTATTTTTACCTATTTTAAAAATACTATAAAATGGACCGTAAGTTTTTCTGACGAAAAGGAAAATTTCTCGCTACTCTCTAACAATAGACGTAGGCTTATGACCAAACCATTATAAATCTCCGGTGTCTTTTTTTTTGTTTATTTTAAATCATTTTATTTTACTGTCAATTTATATTCTCCATGTCAGCATTCCGCACCAACACTTACCAAACAACTTTTAATGCACAAAATTAACGTAGATTGTAAAGGAATTCAGAGACAGGGAAAAAGATGGTATATGGAGGGAGCAACTATGGACGTAACTGAAGGCCTGCGGAGAAATCAAGTCTATAGGGTTCAATAGATGATATACTAGGACATACATTTGTTGAATGCAATGGTTCTAGCGCTTTTCAGATGACATATATTCCTAACCGTAGGAAAAGAAACATCACCTCGTGTGTTGAGTACATTCACATATACATATATATATATATATATATATATATATGCAGTTAAGCTTTCTCTTTTTTTCCTTTTTGACTAAATCTACCAATGACGTGATTATATACCAAATTAGCTTTCCTAAACGTCTTTATCTACATATAATATCAATTTCAATAGCTATTAAAAGTGATTATTTAACTGCCAGAGATCCTAGTTGCATTAACATGCTGAACATTAAAAACATCTAAATGTCATATTAATTACATTGGCCATTTGCCCGAGGAAAAAAAAAAAGAAGGGAAAAACAATAAGCTAGAGCTTGAAAACTATAGGTATGTCCAGAGCTGAGACCTACAATTAAGAATGAACTAAGCCCGCCATTTAATGGGGAATAAATAATTATAATATTAATAATGATTAAATATAATTAATTAAAAAATCCTTTTTATAATAATAAGATAAAATTCTTTCTTTCAGTTGCCCATTTTTGTTTAACTTCGAATCTTTCCAAACTGCATCTGTTGAACCGATGTATATTGATGGATAATACAACATATATACCATACAGTAAGTAGTACTGGAATCCCATAATAATATTAATTCCCTTGATGATTACAGCTCTAGGTAAAATAATAGATTGGACCTAGCTAGGTTAATATTCAGGATTCCTTTTCACGGAGCGACCCAGATTTGTGACAATGAAAACGACGACATGATTGTGACGTGTGTAACAGGCAATGGAATTTTGTAAATAAAAAAAAAAAAAAAGACATGTATGAAGATTCTGTTGGAAAATAATTTTCAAGTGGGCCTATTTATGTAATTAAATGTGTTGTTTAATGCTATCTTAAGGTTAAGCTTATATTAAAGTGATATAATTAACATAACGTTAAAGGGCTTTTTTCAGGTATTAATATAATGTATGAGTTATTATTATTATTATTATTATATGTGTGGATACTAATTTGTAATTTCTAGATTTTTTGATGGGCAAAACTGAAAATACATTAAAATAACTAAAGAAAGTTATTTATTCTGGTTATTGTCCCCAACTTCATACGTATTAATTATTCAAAAAATTTACATATATCCCTGCTTCTCTAAAATCTCATCTTCAGAAAAGATTACAAGGAATACGTATTGAATTAGAAGACAATAACCCACAACGATCAAGAATCATGAATCAAGGTATGCTTCTGTAATTCAGAATGATTCCTCTCAATGTTTTGACTTAAACGATCTTGGTAGAGTACGATTAATTTGGTTTCAACAAATGGCATCAGAGCGGTTTCATGTTGAATCATTGAGAAATATTTTCTCAAAATTTTGGTTGAATATTTTTACGTTGAAAACAGTTCATGATTATATATCTTTGAATTCGGAATGTATATGTAAATGGTTGAATACGATTTATACATATATGTTTACGTTTTGGATTCAGCCTTGTTAAATATACGGCACACATGCCGATAAGCATTAATAATGGCTGCCGCATAATTATTGTTTTCTTTTTCGAGTAATGGCTGCAATTAAAAAAAAATTTGTTGAAAACGGCATTGCATATTCGATTCCTTAGAAATCGTTTTCAAAGGCTTAAGTAACCCTTTGGATTACCAGCAGCAAACTCATTGCCGTCGGTAAAGAAGTCAAGCTGCAACCCTTAGGTGGCGCCAAAAAGGAACAGCCGTGGCGAAGAAGTGAAAACGACAACCCATAGCCTGCAGCCACATGAGAAAGAAAAAAAGGGGGCAAAAAAAGGGGCTGTTATTGGGTTTCGTCGGCGGCCCGTTGTTCCACAGCTGGTGCTAACGCCCTTTGAGTGTGGACGTCAAGCCGCGTCTGGAAGCAGAGCCATGGCCAGCATGGCGAAGCCTTAGAGCCAATCGCCTGGTGTCTCTTCTTAGGGGTCATGACCCCTGGGTGTACAACAAGCCCAAATTTGCTTCTGGGCAATTTTTTTGGATGCAACCTTAAATTCAAATTATGTTTTTAGATTATTAATATTATTAAATTAATTGATTGAACCAATAAACTGTCAAAGTAGCCTCTTTTGTGGATGTTAATTAATTTGTAATATTAAGATGATTGTGTAAATTTAATTCATGCGAATATTAATCAGCCCAAAGGAAGTTTAATATTTGGCCGAATTAAATTCATACCTGTGGTGATAAATATGTAACAATTATATGGTTATTTTTAGCATATAAATAATAAGTAGATCTAAAGATTATCTTATTATTTGATATGATTTATTGTTAATATTTGATCTTTACACCAAGAATACCACTTACAAATTAATATTTCTGTCCAAAGACTAAATATTAATGTTGTTACAGGTTTCTTATGATGGGATTAACCATTGTTTGAATTTTATTGGTTGTTTTATGTGAAGTCTTATATGAATATGTGATTTTGTTCTTTGTTCAGCCACAGCATCATCTTCCTCGATATCTACAAGTGTTAATTCCATTCCTATGCTGGATGGGACTAACTTCAAGGACTGGAAAGAGGATTTGTTAATCGTTTTCTGTTGCTTAGATTTGGACTTAGCCATAAGGATTGAACGTCCCACTATTACGGATTCTAGTTCCACTGAGGATAAAAAGAACTTGAAAGATGGAATCGTTCTAGCCGAATGAGTCTGATGATCATTAAGAGAGGCATTCCAGAAGTCTTTAGGGACACTGTGCCTGATGAGGTCACTACAGCCAAGGGTTTCCTTAAGGCCATTGAGAAATGCTTTGCAAAGAATGATAAGGCTGAAACAAGCACTCTTTTGGCAAGCTTGATTTCAATGAGGTATAAAGCAAAAGGAAACATAAGGGAGTACATCATGGAGATGTCTCATCTGGCTTCAAAATTAAAGACACTAGATCTGGAAATTTCTAAGGACCTTCTAGTGCATCTTGTCTTGATTTCTCTTCCTACACAATTCAGCCAATTCAAGATCAGTTACAACTACCAGAAAGAGAAATGGACTCTTAATGATTTAATTTCTTATTGTGTGCAAGAGGAAGAAAGATCGAAGCAAGATAAGACTGAAAGTGCTCACTTGGCTAGCACCTCTAAGGATAAGAAGAAGAAAAGAAAGAAGAGTAATGCTAAAGGTCCAGCACAAAAGAAACAAGATAAGGATAAAAATGATGGAGATATTGGTTGTTACTTTTGTGGTAAACCTGGACACATGAAGAAGGTCTACACCAAGTATCATGCTTGGCGTGCAAAGAAAGGTATACTTCTCAATTTGGTTTGTTCTGAGGTTAATTTAACTTCAGTGCCAAGACACACTTGGTGGATTGATTCAGGTGCCACTAGTTATATAAGTGTGTCTATGCAGGGTTGCCTGAGCTGCCGAAAGCCAATTGATGCTGAAAGATTCATCTATGTGGGCGATGGAAAATCGGTAGAAGTTGAAGCAATAGGGCACTTTAGGTTATTATTAAGCTCCGGTTATTATTTGGATTTGAAAGACACTTTTGTTGTACCGTTGTTTAGGCAGAATTTAATTTCTATTTCTGCTTTGGACAAATCTGAATATTACTGTTCATTTAAAAATAGTCAGTTTAGTCTTTCCTTAAATTCAAATGTTATTGGTACCGGTTCTTTATCATTTTAAGATAACCTATATTTGCTTGATACAGTTGCTTCTTATAATGAAACCTTGCATGTTAGTTCTCGTGGCATAAAATGTAAATTAACCGATGAGAATTTCGTTGTATTATGGCATAAGCGATTAAGACATATTTCAAGGAAAAGGATAGAAAGACTTGTGTTAGATGGAATTCTTAATTCCCTTAATTTTACAAATTTTAAAATCTGTGTTGATTGTATTAAAGGAAATTAGACAAACAAAAGAGGATTGGGTGCCAATAGAGCTATAGATGTCTTAGAATTGATACATACGGACATTTGTGGACCATTTTCTGTGGCTTCATGGAATGGTCAACAATATTTTGTATCGTTCATAGACGATTACTCTCGGTATGGCTACCTGTATCTCATACATGAGAAATCACAGACTTTAGATGTGTTCAAGTCATATAAGGCTGAGGTTGAGCTTTAACTCAGCAAAAGAATTAAGGGCGTCAGATCTAATCGTAGTGATGAGTACTATGACAGATATGACATATCAGGTGAACAATATCCAGGACCTTGTGCTAGATTCCTAGAGGAATATAGGATAGTCCCTCAATATACCATGCCAGGTTCACCTAGCATGAATGGTGTAGCTGAGAGACGAAACCAAAAACTTAAGGACATGGTGAGGAGTATGATTTGTTATTCCACCTTTCCTGAATCCCTCTGGGATGAAGCACTCAAGACTACAGCTTACATTCTCAATAGAGTACCAACAAAGGTAGTAGCCAAAACACCTTATGAGCTTTGGACTGGCAAAAGGCCTAGTCTAAAGTATTTACATACTTGGGATTGTTTAGCAGAGGCAAGGCCTTATAGATCAAATGAAAAGAAATTAGACTCCAAGATAGTAAGCTGCTATTTTATTGGTTACTCTGAACGGTCAAGGGGTTACAAATTTTATAATCCCACTACTAAGGCTATTTTTGAGACGAGAATTGCAACATTCTTTGAGGATGTTGAGTTTGGGGGGAGAAATAAGGTTAGAGACTATGTCTTTGAGGATGAATTTGTTCTTGTTCCTCTTGGTCAAGAGGGATTCATTCTTATTCTCACAATTGCTTTTGATAATGTTCAGGCTTCTATCCCTGACATTGATCAAGTTGCATATCAAGAACAACCAGACATAGTCGTTCAACCTCTTGAGGTACAAACTCAACAACCTCAAGAACTAAAACCTCAGGAACTTGTGTCATTAAGGAGATCCACTAGAGAGAGGAGAAGTGCTATTCTAGATTATTACATAGTATTTTTCCAAGAACATGAGGAAAGTATTGGATTGATGGATGATGATCCGATCAATGTCCATCAAGCCATGCATAGTTTGAACTCTCAAAAGTGGATGGATGCCATGAAAGATGAGATAAAGTCTATGAAGGACAATGACGTTTGGGATCTCATTCTATTACTTGAAGGTGCGAAGCCCGTTGGTTGTAAATGGATATTTAAAACCAAGAGGAATTTGAAAGGTGATGTAGAGTGATGTAAGGCTCGTCTTGTCGCTAAGGGCTTTACTCAAAAAGAAAGTATTAATTATAAAGAGACTTTCTCTCTAGTTTTAATGAAAGACTCTTTTAGGACAATTATGGCACTTGTAGCACATTTTGATCTTGAGCTACATCAGATGAATGTTAAGACGGTGTTTCTAAATGGTGACATCGATATGGTGCAGCCAGAAAACTTGGAGTCGGGAGACCCAAAGAAGATGGTATGCAAATTAAAGAAATCTATCTATGGGCTTAAGAAAGCTTCTCGTCAATGGTATTATAAATTTCATCAAGTGATAGTCTCATTTGGTTTCGAGATGAACACTGTAGAAGACTGTATATACCATAAGTTAAGTGGGAGTAAGTGTATTCTCCTAGTATTGTATTTTGATGACATATTGGCTTGCCACCAATGATATGTTTGTTGCATGAAACCAAGAGATTTCTATCAAAGAAATTTAAAATGAAAGATCTTGGTGACGCCTCTTTTGTGTTGGGAATTAAAATACACCGAGATCGCTCTTGGGGTATTCTTGGGTTATCACAAAAGACTTATATCAAAAAGGTGCTTAAAAGATTTGGCATGCAGGATTATAAACCTAGAGATACCCATGTGGCTAAAGGAGATAAGTTCAGTTTAAGTCAATGTCCTAAGAACGACCTTGAGGTTAAGGAAATGGAATGATCCCATATGCATCAGCTGTTGGGAGTCTAATGTATGCTTAAGTTTGTACTCGTCCGGATATAGCATACATTGTTGAATTGTTGGGCAAATATTTGAGTAACCCTGAAATGGATCATTGGAAAGTAGCCAAACGGGTTATGCGATATTTATAGAGAACAAAAGATTACATGCTTACATATAGAAGGTCAGACTAACTTGAGATCATTGGTTATTCAGATTCAGATTTTGATGGATGTCAAGATAGTCATCGATCCACTTCGGGCTATATTTATTTGCTTGCTGAAGGAGCTATTTCTTGGAGGAGTGCTAAGCAGTCGCTCATAGCTTCTTCCACTATGGAGGCAGAATTTATAGAGTGTTATGAGGCATCTAATCATAGAATATGGCTACGAAACTTTGTCACTGGGCTGTTGAAAAGTATAGAAAGACCACTTAAGTTGTTTTGTGACAATAAATCTACAATCTTATATTCCAACAACAACAGGAGCTCTTCAAAGTCAAAGCATATAGATATTAAGTTTCTTGTTCTTAAAGAAAGAGTTCAGCGTGTTCAGGTGTCTATAGAACATATTGGTACAAACTCCATGATTGCATATCTGCTTACAAAAGGGCTACCACCCAAGGTTTTTCATGAGCACATTGCTTATATGGGTGTTCAGTTACTTGATGATATGTAGTTTTAGTGAGAGTTTGTATTTGAATGTTAATTTTCTTTATATATAGACATTGTGTGTTTGTGTATGTTTTCTGCAGAAATAAAGAATACAGTTCATTTGCACTCTGATTTTGGTACTGTTTTGATCTCATTGAGATATAAGGTTGAGCCAATTGGAAATAGACATGTTTAGATCACTTTGCATGTAATTTTCATGCTACACATCCATACTTGATCTATGTCATTTGGTTATATCGATATGTGTGATCATTGATGGGTCTAGTCACGTTATATTTATGACAAAGACTACTTTGGTTCTATGTTGGTATGATCAATGGATGAGATTGTTCAGGAACACCCTTATATGTGATAGCAAAAGTTGAGCTCATTAAGGTAAACACATTTTTGCAAAGAAACGTATGTGGCCCAAGTGGAAAAATAATTTTCAAGTGGGCCTACATATGTAATTAAATGTGTTGTTTAATGCTATCTTAAGGTTAAGCCTAAATTAAAGTGATATAATTAAGATAAAGTTAAAGGGCTTTTTTCGGGTATTAATATAATGTATGGGTTATTATTATTATTATTATATGTGTGCATACCAATTTGTAATTTTCAGATTTTATGATGGGCAAAATTGAAAATACATTAAAATAACTAAAGAAAGTTATTTATTCTTGTTATGGTCTCCAACTTCATACGTATTAATTATATAAAAAATTTACAGATATCCTTGCTTCTCTGAAATCCCATCTTCAGAAAAGATTACAAGGAATACGTATTGAATTAGAAGACAATAACCCACAACGATCGAGAATCAAGAATCATGAATCAAGGTACGCTACCACAATTCAGAATGATTCCTCTCAATGTTTTGACATGAACGATCTTAGTAGATTATGATTAGTTTGGTTTCAACAGATTCCTTTTATGTGTGCATAGCTTTATCTATCAAGTAGGTTTATATAGCTCATATATATGGGTCAAGAATGTTCACATTAATGGTGGTGATGATTAATTAATTAGTCAAAATTTCATATCACAGTCTTTGATAAAGATGACACATACTATATTATATATACATGCATAAGTGCAAATCCAAATCATGATCATAAAATATCATCTGATCATGAATTAGTCCACCTTACTTCTAAGTTTTAATTTGCTGGGTTTTTCTCACTTTCTTTTATCTTTATAAATGAAAATCTTGGAGATTTACTTTCCTCAAAGATTTCAGTGCATATATTTAAAAATAAAATAAAAAAATTTTGAGTTTACTTCTCATATGTAAAGCTAACAGCAAGTCAACAACAATTTTTTTTTTTTTTTTAGTTTTTGGCGTATTTATCCTCAAGACTTTAGGCTTTTTCTACAATGAGGTTCTTAAATTTTTTTTGTTGCAATTGAATCCCTAAACTTAACTAAATATGACAATTAAGTCCTTAATTAAAAATATTTGTCAAAATTAAGATAGAAAACAATCACGTGAGACACATATGACCTATTAGAAAAGAATGGGTGAAATTTTGAATACTACAATGTCAAAATATACATACAAACTATCAAAATTGTTAAAAAAAATCATTAATTAACAATGATTTATTGATGAGGAGCATAGGTATTCTAAATGGATCACATGCGTCACACATAATTGTTTTCTGTCTTGATTGTGAAAAAAATTTGGAGTTAGGACTTAATTCTACACTTTGTTAAGTTTAGAAACTCAATTGCCATGATATATTAATAAGGAGCATAAGTATTCTAAATGGATCGCATGCGTCACAAATAATTGTTTTCCGTCTTGATTGTGAAAGAAATATTTAAGAACCACATTGTAAACATGTAAAAAGTTTAGGGAAAAATGTATCATTTTTTTCAAAAGCTTATAGAGATTTGCTCGAAGAAGCGTGTCAGTACTATTAGATTTTAAATGTTTCTGATGTGAAATTTACATTTTTTGAGATAAAATTAATGCATGCCTTAGTGCGCTTGAATTCACGTTCACCAACTCTACTAACCCTCCATATTAGTTTTTAATCTTTCTCGTTCATCAGCAAATTAAAGAAAGAGAGGAAAATATTAGTTTGGATGTGTGAGTGGCTTGATGCTGCTTGGGCTCTATCTCCAACTTACCTAAATTTTTTTTTTTAAAAAAAGATATCTCAAGAACATTAGTGTATCTTAAAACTCGCAACCCACCAACCAATCATTTTATTAAACGAAACTTAAATAAATAAATAAAATAATAAGAATAAACAAGGTTCAAATTAAACAAGTCCAAAGTTTTATAAATTTATTGGGTGTTTGAAAACTTAGTTGGAATTACAAAATTTAATTCAAATCATCAACTTCGACTATAATGCTTTCTTTTACAAAATGTAAACCAAAAATTAGTTCGGTTTCAATTGCGTAAAATATATCATGATAACAATTAATAACTATTAAACTGGTTATAGTTTCTGACTGCAAAATGCTCATTATATTTTCTAATTGCAAAAACCCAATGAGAAAAATCCATTTAAAGGAAAAAGAAATCATGTTACTAATTCTTATAACTATTTAAGCTCATAAATGATAGATTAGCATGGTTTCTGTTGTGGCATTCATATTCTCATAACCAAAAAAATGACAATTGCTAAAATAACAAGAGTGAGAAAGTTGTAGTTCTACATCTTCTGTGATTACTAAAAGGAGGTGCCCTAGGAGCAATCTTTACTTGTAGACTCCCATTGTGGGGGACCTTAGAAAAGAAGATGTCTCTCTCTCTCTCTCTCTCTCTCTCTCTCTCTCTCTCAACTATTGTTGTTTGTGTCTCTATCACGTCAATCAAAAGAAGAAAGAAGAAAAGAAAAGTCTTCGTCATTCCCAGCCAGTAATGTATTACTGTCTTGGTCCTATTCTCTTTTTCTCCTCCGCCTCATAGTCTCATAGATAAGTCTTCCAAAATTCCAGACCCATTGGTTCTTGTAGGCCTATTATGTGTCTGCGAGAAATAGACAAAGAAGACAGACAAGCTAAAGGGTGTGTCTGAAACACATATGACTACGGAAATTTTTGAGTGTGATAAGTTTTCAAGTTTAAAAACTATAGCATGTAAAAACTTCATACTGTAATAATTTTTTTGCTTTTCACTATAGCTGAGAGTTTTATATTGTTTACCGCTGAAACTAAAATATCCAACAGATATTTACATTAATACAAACCCATCTAAAAATATGATGCAATAAATTTTGATTAATAAATACTGGATTATGATCTTTTTCACTCTTGATCCAAAAGCTTTAAAATTCTAGTTTTTAACTATACCACTTTTAAAGTTGGTTACTCATAAATCGCTTTAAGCTAAAATCTATGAGTGAATTTTTTTATAAAAGTGGTACATTAATTGAAATTTAACTCTATGGAAGTAGTATTTTCTAAATCATTCCTGAAGTTAATTAAGAAATATCTCTCTTTTGTTTTAACAATAATATCCACTCATTTTGGGTTATCCACTAATTATATATCAAGTTTCATACTTTGCTCACATCTCTTTTAATGCACTCCACTTTCTAAAAACACCTTTTTTTTTCTTTTTCTTCGGAGGCATGCAAATGATTAAGTGCACACATATTTTTGGAATTAACTCAGTTTATGTCTATATAAGTTTGTGTTGTGACTGTCTGTATGTATGATGAGCTTTATTTTTACGAAAAAAAGAAGACATAGCAATTAGCTTCTTTGTTAAATTAGGCTTTTTCTTTTTTACAAGCTTTTACATAGGAAGTCTCCTTAAAGCAGCTGCGATATTTCTACACGCTTGCTTGGGTTTCTAGGTACATACCATGTGGATTATGGGGTCAACGAAGACACAAGACCAAAATTCCATTCCTGATTATTCTACTTCGAAAAAGAAAGGGCCTAATGATTAGACATGTGCTTATTTGATCACTACCAAGATTGTTATCATTGATTCTTGGAATTAATAAAGTAATGTATTCGTTATGTACTTAAACAAATTAAGAACAATATAGATTCACTCGAATGTGGCTGTATAGTGAATCAGTATTAGCACAGTTGATAAAGACTGGTGGATTAAAAAGAAGATTTCAAGCTGTAAGATATAGTCAACACATGTAAATAAAGAATTTGATTGTATATAATTGCATATGCTACTGCTCTCATATCTTCGTAATTAAACGGTGCTCATACTTGGCTTTATTTGATAAAGATAAAGATTTCGGGTGCATTCTTTCAAACAAGTTAAGTGTGTGTATTTATATGTGTGTATATATACGAAATATATAAGAAATTTCACTTTTTCAAAACTAATTATAGTACATAGCAGGTTTTTAAAATATTTATAATAAATATTAGATTTATGGTATAAATAATTTATTTGTCTATTTGTTTACAATGTAAATAATTATTATTTACATAATAAAATAGATTTACAGTGCAAATAATAATGTATTTACCTCATTGTTTATAATATAACTATTTGTCATTTACATGATAAATAAATTATTTGCATCGTAAATTTATTATTTACTACAAATATTTTTAAAATATGATATTTATTTGTCATTTCCCTCTCATTCTCTTAATTATGGGATATGGTAGCCATTGTACCTAATATTTAATTTCAAGAGTCGTTAAGCCTATTATTACTTTGGAAGACCTAATCATCAAAAAGCTATGGAGTGGGAGGATTTGGAATAATTTCTTGGAAGACTTTGGTTTTTTCTTCCAGGATTCACCTCTTTACCTCTTTGATGGTGCGCTGAAGTCCCTAAAGGAGAATTAGTTGGTGTCGTTTTTGGTTAGTAATGGATTGCCCCCACTATTGTGAGTAAAGAGCACGATCAACCGGTTGAAAAATCTTTGGAGACTGTTGTACTTGATAATAATTCTTTGTCTGAAGATTGTTTATCAATTAAGATGTCACTAGGATTTATTAATAACGATGTCACATAATATTTTTTTTTTTGGAAGATCATAATTATTTAATGTGTGTACTTTGGAGATGGATAATTATATTTTCTGCTGGAAGAATTTGAAGATGTAGAAAAACCAAATGGTGCAAATTTAAATTTTAAAAAAAAAATGATGCTGGTTGTCTTAATTACCCAAATATCGTCATGCCTTGATCTATATACTCTGAAGGCACGGTGCACAGCTCCTGTGGAATTAGGCAAGGTGCACGCAAACTAACTTAAATGTGTTTGACAATACAGTTAGAACTAAAAGTTAAAACAATTTTATTATAGTATGTGAGAGCTTTACACTATAGCTTATTTTGTTTTATATTATACTATGTGAAAGCTTTACACTGTAGCAATTTCAACTATATAGTTATAACGGGATTTGTCAAACACACCTTTAGACACCCATTTGTTAACCAAAAAAACTATTGTCATTTCATATATCAATTCAGAGGCCAGCCCTATCGGTCGATTTATATAGTTATAGATTATCAACAATAATATATAATATGAAAGTAAAGATTACGGACATAGGAAATGATTGTTTTGAAATCAAAGTCTTGCAGTGAAAAACTCACAAATAATCAACAATTGAAATAATAGCTCGTAAAAAGATGGAAGTTGTAGGAGTAGTTGTAGCATTAGCTCGTAAATCTAGAGAACTTGATATTTTAAGGGGAAAGAAAACAAACAAAAAAAAAAAAGGTCTGAGAAGAAAGAGTTATCCAATGAACTTATTTTGGTGTTTGTAGTGGGAATTAAGGGTTATTTTAAATTGAGAAAACAGACTCAAGGGTTACGCTTTTACACTCTTATTTTTATATTATTTTTTTATAAAAAAAATAAACAAGTTGTTTATTTTTTACTATCTTTTTAAATAAATTAGCTGAACTTTTCAAATATTAAGTAAATAGCCAAACTTTTTGAAACTTAGGGAAATGCCCTTTTTTTTTTTAACCACGGTACATCATTGATCAACATTAATATATTACTTATTAACTATAGTTTATCTCTAATAAATTGGTTTATTATTGATTTACTAATAATTTATCATCGAGAAATCGGTTTATTATTAAGCGAATAAACTACCAAATTAATCAATAATAAACTATAGATTTGTATATCGTTGATGTACTATAGTATCTCAATGATATACTGATGTTGTTATTGTTGTAGGTGTAGAGCCAAATCAACCCAGCAAAAGAAAAAGAGAAGAGAAAAAAAAAGGGTGGGGGGAAGGGCAGTGCTCGGGAGCCGTAGCGCCCGCCCAAAATCAAACCAATGCCGTAGCACTAGAGATCTGCCCTTTTGTGATTTTTTGCTACAATCAGTATTTTTGAAGGCCCAAAACATGTTGCTGCTAGGGTTTTCTTAATAAAAGTGTTTTTTCTCTTTTTTGGGGTATTTAAATAGATATAAGGTGGCTAAGGTTGAAAGAGTGGCGTTGCTTTAGAATGGCATTACTTTGAGTTAGGCATATTTTGTGAGAGAGCTTTATTGTTGAGAGAAAAAGAAAATTCCCATGAAGGGTGCCAGGTAGAAGAAATATTTGGGAAACATAAATTGAGAATATGTGATAAATTTCTCTTGTAATCTGTAATCTCCTTCATCATAATGAAATATATAGCACCAAAAATAGAACGTAGTCTCAAATTTGGATGAACCTGTATAAAAATTTTGTTGTTCTTTTCTTCTTTCCTTTTCTACAATTATTCATTCTTGGTATTCTTAGAATTAGAAGGGGCCTAAATCCCCAACAACTAGTATCAAAGCCAGGTTTGGGTTAAGAATGATGGCGGGAGAAGAAAGGTCAGCTGTTGGTATCACCAAATTTGATGGTTCAGACTTTTTCTATTGGAGGATGTAAGTAGAAAACTATACTTGCCCTTGAGTAATAAGCTCGAAGGCATGAAGGATGATGAATGGACTCTCCTTAACAGATAGGTATTGAGTGTGATCCGTTTGACCCTATCAAAGAACATGGCCCATAACGTTGCGAAGGAGAATATTACGGTAGGAATGATGAAGGCCCTGTCAGAGATGTATGAGAAGCCCTCTACAAATAACAAGGTACACCTCATGAAAAAGCTCTTCAATTTAAAAATGCCTGAAGGTTCCTCGATGGTAGAGCATCTGAATAATTTCAATACTGTTTTGAATCAATTAGTCTTGGTGGAGATTAAATTCATTAATGAGATCAATGCCCTAAACCTTTTGGTCTCGCTACTGAATAGATAGGAACCCATGAGGATGGCCATTACAAATTCAATTGGGAATGCAAAATTGAAGTTTGTTGATGTTAGAAACTCTATTTTGGCAAAAAAAGTTCACAGGAAGGATTCTAGTGAAGCCTCAATGTTGAACTTGGCCCTTAATATTAAGAATACAGGCAGGAAACTTGAGAGGGATTCCAACAGGGATAATGGCAAAAAAGGCACGTCGAGGAATGAGAGAAGTAAGTCAAGGAAAGGTAGAATTGTAGAGTGCTGGAACTGTGAAAAGACCAGCCACTTGAAAAAGAATTATAGGGCTCCGAAGAAAAACGAAGATAAGAATAATGATGCCACAAACGCTGCTACTAAAGAGGCATAGGATGCCTTACTCTTGTCTGTTGACAATTCCCTTGATTCATGGGTGATAGATTCAGGAGCGTCATTCCACACTACTGCATGTCGTGAAGTCTTGGAGAACTATGTTGCCGAAAATCATAAAAAGGTTTATCTTGCTGACAGTAAACCTTTGGATATTGTTGGCATTAGATATGTCAGTTTGAAAATGCCTTATGGGTCTATATGGAAGATTCATAAAGTGAGACATGTACCCAAACTAAAGCACAACTTGATTTCGGTGGGGCAACTGGCTGACAAATGACATAATGTGACCTTCAATTGTAGAGGTTGAAAAGTCACTAAAGGAAGCTATGGTTATTACTTGGGACGTAAAGTTAGAACTCTTTACATTAATTCCAGTAGCAAAGATACAATAGCAGTTGCTGACTTTGCTGCTAACATTAAGCTGTGGCACTATAGTCTCGAGCATATGAGTGAGAAGGGAATAAAGGTGCTTCACTCTAACAGAAAACTACCAGGATTAAAAACTATTGATCATAGGTTATGTGAGGGCTATATCTTTGGCAAGCACAAGAGAGTCAGTTTCTCAACAACAAGCAGAGAGCCTAAGTCCAGAAAGTTGAAGCTAGTTCACACTGATGTGTGGGGACCTTGGACGATGACTTCCCTTGGTAGCGCTAATTATTATGTAACATTCATTGATGACTCAAGTCGGAAGGTATGAGTTTATTTTCTGAAAAACAAATTTGATGTCTTTGATGCTTTTAAAAGATGAAGAACTATGGTAGAGAATGAGACAGATTTAAAGGTGAAATGCTTGCAGTTTGATAGAATACATAGATGATGATTTCAAGCGGTATTATGCTAAGACTAGAATAAAGATGATGAAAACTATTCCAGGAAAACCACAACAGAACGGTGTAGCTGAGAGGATGAATAAGACTCTGAACGAGCGTACAAGAAGCATGAGGTTGCATGCAAGGCTGCCAAAGTCATTTTGGCCTAAGTTAATTAATACAGCAACTTATCTGATCAACAGAAGTCCATCAACCCGATTAAAGTTTAAGCTACCAAAAGAAGTATGGAGCGGTAAAAAGGTTGACCTCTCATACTTGAAAGTGTTTGGTTGTATTTCCTATGTTCATATTGATCATGCTGCTAGAAGTAAACTTGAAGTAAAGTCAAAGAAATGTTTCTTTGTTAGATATGGTGGACTTGAGTTTGGTTATCGTTTCTAGGATAACCAAAATTGGAAGATTATCAAGAGCAAGGATGTGATCTTCAATGAAGGTGTTCTGCATGGGAACAAAGATAGCACTGACTCTAAAAGTTTAGGTTCTGGAGTTAAGAAATCTGAGGTGATTCCATTGAAGGATCTTCCTAAACTGAAGCTGTAAAATCCAGAGGTTGAAGATTAAAAGAATATAGCTTTAGAGGGAAACCAAAAAATTCCTGCCACTACAATCAGAAGATCTAGCAGGACTATCAGACCGCTGCAGAGATACTCCCATTCTCTGCATTACATCTTGTTGACCGGCAGAGGTGAATCGGAGAGTTATGAAGCCATACAGGCTAAAGAATCGGTCAAGTAGGAGTCAGCCATGAGGAATGAGATGGATTCCTTAATGTCCAATTAGACTTGGCAATTGGTAGAATTGTCAAAGGGCAAAAAGGCCTTGCATAACAAATGGGTATACTGGATAAAAGATGAAAGTGATGACAACAAATGGTATAAGGCAAGGCTGGTGGTAAAAGGCTTCCAATAAAAAGAAAGCATTGACTTTACTAAGATTTTTTCTTCGGTGGTGAAACTAACCATGATCAAAATTGTACTTATACTAGTGGCAAATGAAGACTTGTTCTTGGAACAGTTGGATGTTAAGACAGCTTTTCTCCATGGTGATTTGGAGGATGAGATCTACATAAAGCAGCTACAAGGTTTCGAAGTACCGGGTAAGGAGAACTTGGTGTGCAAACTTCAAAAGAGCTTTGTATGGCCTTAAACAAGCTCTCAGGCAGTGGTACAAGAAGTTTGATAGTTTTATGTGTAGCAGTGGCTTCTTGAGATGTTAAGGAGATCACTGTTGTTATGTGAATAATTTTGGTGACTCCTATATCATATTGTTGCTATATGTTGATAACATGCTGATAGCAAAAAGATGCAAATAGGAGGTTGCAAGCTAAACAAGGAGTTGTTTAAGAAGTTTGCAATGAAGGATTTGGATCCTGTAAAACAAATCCTTAGGATGAGAATAACAAAGAACAGTAGTGGTCTGAAACTGTCACAAGAAGAATATGTTGAAAAGGTCCTTTGGCTAGTCACTTCAAGTTATCAAAGGGGCAATCACCAACCACGGAGCAAGATGAGACCACATGGCCAAGGTGCCTTATGCTTCCACAATAGGCAATCTCATGAATGTCATTGTGTGTACCAGACCAGACATTGCACATGCAATGAAAGTTGTGAGTAGGTATATGAGCAATCCAGGCAAGCAGTATTAGGAGGCAGTGAAGTGGATTCTTAGATATTTAAGAGGTACTGCAAGTTTAGCTCTGTGTTTCTAGACGTCAGGCTTAGGATTGCAGGGCTATGTAGATACTGATATGGCTAGACACATTAAAGGCAGAAAAAGTACCACCGATTATGTTTATTCTTTGGGTGGTATAGCAGTTAGTTGGGTCTCGAAACTACAAAAAGATAGTTTCACTTTCTACAACAAAAGCAGAGTATGTGGCAATGACTATAGCAAGCAAAGAGATGATTTGGTTACAGTCATTCTTAGAAAAACTGGGTCACAAGCAGGAAAAAAGTGTGCTACATAGTGATAGTCAAAGCGCCATTCACTTAGTGAAAAATCTTGCATTTCATGCTAGAACGAAGTATATACAGTTGCGATATCACTTCATCAGATCGACTTTGGAAGATGGGGTGCTAAAGCTTGAGAAGATTTTTGGGAGTCAGAATCCATAGATATGCTTACTAGGACTATTCCGATCGAGAAACTGAAGTTCCATGAGGCGTGAGAAGTTGTTGTCGTTGCAGTTGGAGATATGGTGATTGATTAGTCTTCAAGTGGGAGATTGTTGCAAGTGTGGAGCCAAATCAACCCAACAAAAGAGAAAAGAAGGAAAAAAAAAAAAAAAAAAAAAAAAAGGGAAAGGGCAGTGCCCGCTGCAGCGCTAGTTTTGGGCTCCGTAGCGCCCGCCCAGAATCAAACTAGCGTCGCGGCGCTGGTTTTGGGTGTTGCAGTGCTAGAGATCTGCCCCGTAGTGATTTTTTGCTACAATCAATATTTTTGAAGGCCCAAAACGTGTTGCTGCTAGGGTTTTCTTAATAAAAGTGTTTTTTTTTCTCTTTTTTGGGGTATTTAAATAGATATAAAATGGCTAAGGTTGAGAGAGTGGTATTATTTTGAGTGAGGCATATTTTGTGAGAGAGCTCTATTGTTGAGAGAAAAAGAAAATTCCCATGAAGGGTGCCAGGTAGAAGAGAGATTTGGGAAACACAAATTGAGATTGTGTGATAAATTTCTCTTGTAATCTGTAATCTCCTTCATCATAGTGAAATCTGCAGCAGCAGAAACATGAAGTAGTCTCAAATTTGGACGAACCTGCATAAAAATTTTGGTGTTCTTTTCTTCTTTCTTTTTCTGCAATTATTCGTTCTTGATACTCTTAGAATTAAGAGGCACCTAATTCCCCAACAGTTATCTCATTGATGTACAAAAGACTATCATTTTCTATATTTTCAAAAAAATTCAGCTATTTTCTTAAAAAAAAAGTATAAAAAAAACCATCTACCCCTAAATTTCTTTTTAAGTTTAGCTTGTTAGGTTGTTTTTCTATATCTTTTAGGTCTTTATAATTTGGGTCTGTAAGTTGTTTCTTTTTTTTATTAATTTTGTTTTTTTTGTTAAAAAAATTAGAGCCAATGTACATTTGAATCATCCTTATTCTCCACTTATTTTTGTTTCGTGCCTTGGTAACGCGCACACACACACGCGCGCGCACATACATATTCGTATTGTACATTAGTTTAGACGTTGATTTACATTGTTACACTGCCGAAATTTGAAATTAGTTGAAGGCGTGAAATGGTTTTTTATTTTTTATTTTTTTATTTTTTATTTTTATATGGGGGGGATTGTGGGGGTTTCTTTTTAATAGGCTTTAAAGTGGGCTGATCCTAGAAGCTAGTTCTGAGGTGAACTGGCAGGTAACTAGGTGGATTGGGGGCCGAATCACCTAGCTCGCATGTGGACCGAACTGGCAAGCCTATTGTCGAGATTCTGACTCCCCATTCAAACAAGAATCTCAGCTATAGTGCAATGATACTGCAAGTCTAGTCAGAAAGAAGAAAAAGAAACTCGCGATTAGCACCTGCCAAACCACGGTAAAAACCTAAGTTATTTTTAAATAAAAATATTTATAGAGTGTTTAGAAGAGTGATTGAAATTGAAAATATTGGTTTAAAATCATAACATCTAAAAGCTTTACATTGTAATAACTTTTTATTTTTATTTTATTTTTTATTTTTGTATATGCTAAAAGTTTTACACTGTTTTTTTGTTTGAACCAAATGCCAAAAAACCACTTAAAAATATATTGTTAATTTTGTGTACTTGAAATTAAAGATGTCAAATGGGTCGGACCGTCCAGCCCATAATAATACAATGCATGACCTAGCCTAGTCCTAAACTGTAGCAGGTCCGGCTGGTATGGTACTCTGATGATTTTTAGAAATAGTTTAGACGATGCCCAACACAAAAGCATCACTAACACTTTGTTTCACATGATAGGAAAGAAGGAAGACAGTGGGGGATGGATAATTAGGTGGAAAACAATGGAGTAAGCTTGTTTGGTGAAAAGAAAAAGCTGAGGTAGGAAAGAAAATTCTTCTAACGTTGGATAGATTTTTTTAGTGAAAATAATAACTAACTAAAAATTCCTTTCTCTTCTTATTTTTAAAGCAAAATAATACAATTAAGTAAATGATTGAGATAGTAATTATGTAAAAAATTTTCCTTTCTATTACTCACATGCATCCTTTTTATCATTAAAATGTTCTCTCTCTTATACATTTTCTCTTCATTTTTTTTTTTTGTCTTCTAGGTTTTCAGAGTATTAGATAAAAGAAACTTAGATAGCATGCCACAACTTTTATATGTTGTTAAATTCATGTCACAATTTTTTTGTGGTCTGGATTTATGCCTCATGTTAACCTTGAACTAGTTTGTTTATGCGGTGCACGAGGAAACTCTAATATCTATAGTACAAATCCGAAAGGGAGTTTTTTTTTCTTTTTCTTTTTTGTTGCACTCTACAAATTTTCTCATTAAAAAAATAGATTGTATAAAATAACAAATTTTCAAACCTAATCGAACTAAATAACATAATTAATTAACTTGTTAGTACATAACATTTTTTAAATTTATTAAAAGTTTTGATAATGTAGCAATCTAATTTCACCCCGAATTCAATCAGCCCCAAAATTTGAAAGCCTTAACCTAACTTCAAATTAGAAACTCTCATCGCCATGGGAAAGGGTTAGCAATGGACACGAATGGTGGGTGGGTGGGGAAGACAATGGTATAACAAGAATTATCGAAATTTTAGATTTAAATTATACTATTTATTTCTTTTTCTTAAAAATATGCTACTAATTTTTATTCCCCCTCTAATTATGTTATTTCTCTCCTTCAAAAAAAAAAAAAGCACATAGGTTTACATATGGGCTAAGCTAAAAAGATATCGTTGGCCCAAGGCTATCCACAAACTCAAGAATCTCAGTTGGGACAGGTCATATTTGGGCCCTTAACTTTCCAGTTCCTTGAATGGCCCAAATAATAACCTTAAGCGAATGAGCATGTCACATCATGAAATCAGTAATCAACTAACTCTATATACTAAATTTCTGATCAGTTTTCTGCAGAAGTAAAGACTGGGTATTTGGAAGATTAAAATAAACAAACCCAGGAAAGCTACTTTATTTTGTTTATTTCACATTGAACAAACCGATGAGTGTGATGACAAATTACTTGAAAACAAGCAGAAAAAGACCAACGATGAAAGACGGCCAAGCATTTCTCTTCAATTTTCTTTCTTGAAACTTGACTACAAGACACATGATTACAAGCCACAATTCCAATGTTTCTATCTACGAATGTTAGATGTGTGCCTAAGTATTTTAGCCTTTCAAAACCAAGTCAAACGTCCAAAGCTCGAGGCTCTCACCACTGCTTCTTATGTTCTAAAGCTATTTTTCATTATTATTATTTTTTTTTTCCTTTTGCTGCTTCTTTCTAATAGTGTGGCTCAAGAGTTTTCTCTTATTTTCTGCTATATTTGCAGACTATATTTGCAATCTATATATATATATATAACTCAACTCTGCAAAAATTATCATTCATTAATTTCATGAAGCTCAGTCTATTTTTGCCAACACTAATATTAATTAGCTATAGATGAAGAAGAACTTATTGAGTTTCTATGTCCTTTCCGTTTAATTGGTTACAAAATATTATAATTTTTGTAGAGGAACACAAGAAACTGACTTCAAGATAGCTAGCTATCTTTTGGCTTCTCTACAAGAGTACATTAAGAAAATTACCTTTAATGAGCTTGAGGTTATTCAGCACAAAGATATCAATGTCTTGTCATGGAAATATCTAAAGCGTTTTGGGTGTTTTTCAAATGAACAATCTTTAGAACGTTATAGGTGTTAAGCATCACAACTAATTAAAAGTGGGTTTGGATTCATCTATGATCTTCACACTGTGGGACCCATCTCTAGCATTGTTCTTTTCAATTGGGTCCTATAATCAAAGCATGCAAGTGAAGTTAGAACAAGAATCATGAAACAAAATTAATCTGCAAACAAAGATGGAAGGTAATTGGATGAATTAATCACATCAAAATACACCAATAGTTCTTGTCGGTGCAATTTTCTGCCTTTAAAATTATGGAAAGAGAGTAAGGCGTACCTTGAATTTGATTCATTTACTGACAAAACAGAACTTCACTAGCAAACCAAAACAAAAAAAAAAAAGAACATGATAGGACTTATCATTTTTCTTCAATCTTGATCCTTGTGCTTTCCGATCAATAAGAAAATGAAATAATATCCTTATTTAATTTCTGCTTGTTTGTTTTGTAGGTTCAAATCATAAGTTAAGCTATTTTTTTACGGTATTTTCTCACTTAAAAATTTAAATTTCTATTTGTAACTTATGCACAAAACGGACTATATGTTGTCACATTTTTTTTTTCAACAAATGTACTACTTCACCACAATCAGAAGCTAGTGAGAAATTAAAAAAATGAAAAGATAAATATGCCCTTTGACTATCCAGATAAATACTATTAACAATAAAAAATATATATATCATTCTATTAATTAGTAATTAATTAGAGCATAGATCCAACAGTATGGATAATCTGACCAAACTAATGAAAGAAGAAAGCCGATGCCGGAGCCGGAGCCGCTGGCACATTCATGGCTCTTTTTCGATTGTCGACAGGCGGCGGCGGCGGGGAAGGTTGGTCTGATCATAGGATCGGATATTTTCTGCTAATAACCAATCTCCGACGTCCAGAACAACCTTCTCTTCTCCCCAACAATTTTATATGGCCTTGTGATCTTTGTACTAATTTGTCACCTGCTTCATACAATTGTTAAAATTCTTCTTGTCATAAAACAAAAGATTGATATATATACACATATATATATACACACACACAAAAATATGTGTATATTACCAGCAAGATGTAGTGCAGAAGTTGCAGGAAATTTTCCCATGAGAAGCAACAGAAGAGTGGGAATAATCACCAACTTTGCTGAAATACAATACATCAGAGAAATGCTAATTGCATGAGATATTTTATTTTATTTTATTTTGTGTATAATCAAACTTAAAGCACTAATGTGAAATAAAGCAACAAGGAATATATCAAATCTACATGGATTTCCAAAATCTAGCCGAAAGTATCATCAAAATAGGTTTAAAGAATGATTTTGATCTTGAAAAAAATCCAATCCAGAAAAGGGAAAAAAAAAGAAGATTTCCATAAATAAGTTTCGTTATCTAGCCAGTACTTGACTTTTAAAGCAAACATTAACTGAGCAACAACCTTTAATTAAAGAACACATAAATGAGAACTAAGGTTACAATTTTATGAGGGATTTGTAAAAATAACTTTTTGGGAAAAAAATTTTTGGGAAAAAAATTTTTGGTCAATGACTCTTTTTTTTAGTCAGTTTTTGACACAAAAAAATGCTTTTTAGATATCAAAACGGTTCTAGTTTTTTTTTTTATCCTGTTGAGGTTCCTTATCTTACTACAGTCATTTTCCTTATTTTTTTTGAAAAAAACTGGGGCAGTTTATCTGTACAGAAAAATGTGTTTTTTGGTTAAAAAAAAAGAGGTCATTTCCTCAATTCAAAATTTTTTTTGGCCCTTTCTCCAAATTCTTCCCAATTTTATAGAGGTCATAAACATGCCATGTACCAATTAGTGGATAGAACTTAGTTATTCAATGTACAACAACAAGTATTTGTTGCCTTGTTGGTCTAAACCAAGCGTAATAGTAAAAAAAGTATTCGAGAAAACGGTTAGAACTGAAAACATTGGTTTAAAAACTGTAATATGTGAGAGTTTTACATTGTTTGTTGGTTGGAATCAATAATTCTAACCAAAATGCTAAACAAAGTCAAAGTTAAATTGTTTAGTTCTCTACTCCATTAGGAATTCCCTCTATTCCTACCATACTCTAGCAATTGGTTGTTTCCACCATGTGGCTAGGGTTAAGCCCTGGGAGTTTTAGCACTTGTGTACCTAATTCTTTTGTAATTTGACACTTTCTTTATTAAAAGAAAAAGAATTATAGAGCGTTTGACAAAATCAGTTAAAATTCTTCAATTTTAACTCGAACAATGTAAAGCTTTTATATGCTATAGTATAAAACAAAAGTATGTTATAGTGTAGAGCTCTCACATGCTATAATGCTTTCAGTTGAAACTTTCAGTTTAGACTCACTTCTCAAATGTTCTATCAGTCCTTGAATTTCTAAAGCGGTAGGTAGTGACTCCAATCTTTGATGCAAATTAAATGTTACCTCCGTTTAATTGTTAACATGGCTGAAAAACGGAAGCTAGTTTAATTGTTGTTGATCTTTTATCTCTGTTTGGTGCTCAGGTTCACTTTTTGCTTAGCATCGATTGAGAAGAAATTTTAAAAGATAATTAATTGTAGAGGCATGTTTATTTCACATGGACCACACTTTATTAATGTGTTTGAATATATTGCAATGGGGCACAGTTAATTAGTTGAGTGGATTTAATCAGGGAATTTATCAATTTAAAATTGTATAAATAAATGTATTCACTTTTATTGAAACATTTGATTAAAAATTAGCTTTCCACACATAAGAACTTCCAATTAACAAGCACGTACTCATTTAGTAGACATTAACATTAAGGAAGCAAAGCAAACTAATCAAACACCAACTGCCCATTTGACAACATCATTGAATAAAATCCAAGAAACATACTAAATTCTAATTATCTTTTATTTAAAGAACACTATATTGTTAACTAATTATCCCCTTTCTCGTTTGTTAATTTGTGTTAATCTGAGGATATGTTTATTCATTTATTTATTTATTTTCAGGTAAGAGGAAATCTTTATTTTACGTGAATGGTAAATGGAAATTATAAAAAAAGCCCTTTCTGACTCAATATTCATGTATTCACTTGCAAAATGATGATTGTGATTTAATGGGGCCAAAATAATGTAGGGTCTTATCTTTCTATTAGTTAGAATAAACATCGAATTTTCTTGCATGCACTTATTAAGCTAGTTATTATTCAATCATGCACAAAGACATTTTAAATTATTTTTTTTTTTTTTTGGAAAAGAAACTGTCTTTTGATTAATACAAGAAAACTAATGAAAACAAGCAGAGAGTCTAACCAAACAGAATCAACGGATTACAAATAACAAAACTAGCTAAAAAATGGGCAACCGAATTCCCATTAGAAGACACATGACAAGCATGTTCGGGTCAATTAGAGAAGTACCACGTCTATGGAATTGTTTGTCAATTTTTATCACTTCTACGAGAAAGTTTAAAAATACTACTTTCAAAGAGTACAAAGACAAATAATTACAAATATTTTGAGTTAAGATAAAGTAAACAAGAGTCATCTAAGAATATTTTGTTCTTTTTAACTAAAAAAAATGGAATGAATCAAATGAAAAATAATAAATAATAAAACACAATAATAATAATAAATAAGTGATATACGACCTAATTTACTCAACATTTATACCATAAAATCTAGCCTATTAGAATCCGTAAGAGTCGAACCCATTAAAAGACACAGTCCCCAACACCCACTTATTATTTTCTATTTCTTTTCTTTCATTTTCAAACTCTCTACCTTTCTTATTTTGTTCCATTATGTAAGCCAATTTATTTTTTTTTAAGTTAAGTAAATACTAAAAAAGAATTGAAGATGAAATTTAATAAGTTGTTCTCTTGATTACCTAATTTAAGTTTTTGCAATGTGAAACTTTCTCCCCTCTCCTCTGTTTTTGTGTTGCCAACTGCAGCTAATTGGTCATTGTCAAAATTAATTTGTCTACGTCACCGTTGATTCCCTATTTCTCGTCGCTGCTAATTCATCACTTTGGCCACCGATTGTTCACCTTTGCTACCGATCTAGCTAAACTTCGATAAGAGATCTAATCCCATCTAAATAAACTATGAGCTGCCTATTACCAGCACATGGGGGTCAACATGGGTTTTATTGGGGTTTTTTAACTATTTTTTCTTGTGGTGACGATGCCGGCCCGAAGGGAAGTTCTCTGAGCCGCCAAGTAGAGAAATTGCTACCAAATTCGTCGAAGGTATGAGTTTGCCGGCGAGGCTGGGCCACGGCAATGTTATGAAGTGTGAGCAACTCTTATTTCCTCTTTTACCCTTGCATAAAAATTTTATTCACTTTTCTGCCCTTTACAAGGGCAATCACATGTTACTTGTCTCATTATAACTGTAGTACACATAATGCAATCTTCATCGTTGCGATGAAGTCAATGGTTCATAGTACGCGCTACGGATGGTGTGAATGTCATTATCACTATTGTAGACTCTCCCACATTATAGAGAGCAAAATTACAAAAATAAAAAACAAGCAAAAAACAAACACACAAATTTATAGTGTTTTATCGTAGATGTGAGATCTATGTTTACTTCCGGCCATTGTAACAAATTGACTGCAAAACAACCAATTTTCTTGAAAATTAAGTTTGTGAGGCCATAGAATCCACGATATAATATATACATAGAGATTACAGAAGTCTAAACAACAAGAAATTTATTTATCCTAGCTTAATGTTATACAATTTTAAAGTCATTGCCATATGGAATAAATTTTATGTTACTTCTTGAAACACACATTATTGATGTGTGTATATGTCTATACATATTAGCAGAAAAATATGTTGTACTTCTTGAAACACACATTATGTATGTGTGTATATGTCTATACATATTAGCAGAAAAATATGTTGTACATTAGAAGTCTTATTGCTAATGAGAACAAAAAAATATGCAAACAAAAAATAAATAAAAGTACATGAAATTTATTATGGTTCACCATCAATATGAGGACTACAGCTATTTTTAGCCGTTGTAGAATACTTCACTGTGATGATGAAGAAGTTTACAAGAGAAAAATTACACACTTTCTCAAAAAATTTTCTCTAACCTCTCTCTCTAAATATTCTGAGTTTCACTCTACAAAGAAAAGAACACAATCTATCCGTATATAGGTTTTTAAAGAATAGGTAATAAACCACAAAAAAAAAACGCAAAAAACACAAATCCATGCTCGCTGACATACATGGCCGCATGCTTTGCTTGCGGGACTGCATGAGATGATGCTTGCGCTGTGATTTTTGTAATTTTCTGGGCATGGCCGCGGCGCTTTTTTGTGCCCTTGCTCGTGGGCTCTGTCCCACTGCGCAGCCGCATGCGTCTCCTTGTGTTGGAATGTGTAATACTTGAAAGAATCCAAGTAAGGAATAAATATAGTTTATTAAGAATTTTTCCACAACTACAACATTAATTTCGTAAGAAGCATAAGTTTATAGCTTATGAGCATAGATTTCAGTATAGTAATTAAGTATTTAAACAGTTATACAGACAGAATCCAAGAATACGAGTCAAGGGTTTTCTTAAAAGACTCAAATAATTTATTTTATGCAAAGATTCATGTAATTTTATGATTTTTTGATTCAAAGTGAATTAGTGTAATGACCGAGAAAATCCTAGAATTTTAAATAATATAATTTACATATTTAAGTTAAGGATTTTTCTTAGAAAATGTCATGTGTAGATTTTTTGACTGAAGGATTTATAGAATTAATATAAATATTCTAAAGTTCTACAAAAAATATTAAAGTTAAATTTATTAACTTTTGTGATTAAATAATTCGATTGATAATTTCTATCCAATTTAAGGCGGAAGAAATTTTAATATGTAAATATCTAAAGAATTTAAATTATAAGAATTTTTAAGTGTGGCATGGTACCAATTGTGTACCAAGAAACACTCGAACATATAGAAAATCGTTAATTGCCTATTAGTTAAAAAATTGTAGTTATACGATTATCATTTTCGGTGAAAAATGATCTTCAAGTTTGGAAATTGCCATTGTCAAAGATATGTCAATACTGAGATAGAATGTAGAAAATGTTAGGAATATGTTAAGGAATAGATTTAAGATGAAAAAAAAAACAATTTAGTTTTTACGCGATTTAAAATTTATATTGTGTTGATTTCTACTGATATTAGTCATAGACTGTGTAGAGCAAGCTCGACAATACCAAAATTTCCTACCAACTAGTTAGTTTCCTTCAACCGGATGATATTTTATCTACTTTGGGAGAAACTTGGAGACAAAGTCTCCAAAAGTGAAAAAAATATTCACAAAAAATGGATCTTGTCTCCAAAGGGGACCTCACTTTTCACAATTAATTAAAGTTGGGCAATTGCTTAAATTAATGATAAATTATTCCTTTAATTCTCTTAGATGTTGGCGCCAACTAAGAGCTCCCTAAGCAAGATTTTTGTTTCTTTAAAGCTCACTTAGGAGCTTAGCAAATCATGACTTAAAAATTAAGTACAATTAATCTTGAGTCTATATAAAGCGATGTTATCACTAGGATGCCATTTTTCCTCTCATTTCTCTCCATTTTCTTCAAGAAACAAAAATTCTTCTCTTTGGTTTCTCTAACAAAACCATGGCTACCCCTCTCTTGCTCTCAAAATTTTCTTCCCACTCACTAGAAAATCACTAGTCAAAACTAAGTTCAAGGAGGAGACTTTGGTAGAACCACTCAAAGGTAGGCCTTCAAGGGTATAAATCTCAAAGCTTTTCTAATTTTAAGTTTGAGAAACAATTTATGATTTATTTTTGTAAAGTTGGCCTGGTATAAGTTTTATTTATGCTCAAGCTATGATTTTTGTACATTTATATGGATGTAGTTTTAGTTTGCGCATGTTGGGAGTACAAAGTTTAGATCTCGATTATGGTTTTATATTAAGAAAGATTTTCTACTCATTTTAAGCTTAAAAATGATCACTTTAAAGATTGGTTTCAATGAATTTTTAAACCTGAGAATTTCTAAGTCACAACAACATAAATGATTTTATTTAAGATATTAAATACTAAAATCATGACCCTACAATGATATTTCTAGCATCTTTTATTAGTTGTCACAGCAATTTTGCAGGAGATGTTGCAACATGGGTCACAACATCAGTTGCAACATCATAGTATAAAAGGCTTAAACGTTATATTTTTCTATTTGAAACCTTATCTTATTGTTTAATAAGACTTTTGTAGTAACTACATAACCACCGGTAGTGGTTATCAACATGTCGCACGTAATATTACAATATTGAGTTGCGACATCTATAGTGCAGAGTGGTTTCTATTTAGAAACTACTCAGTTTTATGCCTAGATGAGTTGAAACCACTCAATTTTGTGCTCCCCATGATTCTGTGAAACTGTAATTTAATCAGTAGTGATTTTAGAAACTTTTTCATTAAGTATCGCACGTGATGTTGCAATATGAGTTATGACATCAGTAGCATAGATGTCAAAACTATCTAGTTCCTTTTGATTCTTAAGGATGCAATGCGTAGCTTACTGTCTTACAAGGTTGTCACTGCAATTGTAGTACAATCTGTAGCTATTTTAGAACTATTTCTGTTAAATGTCACAGAGATTGTTGCGACATAATTGTATGACACCAATACTACATACAGTTTACGTTTTGGGTAAAATGACCTTCGAAAAGTCCAAATCATATATTTTGTAAAACACGAAAGTTTTAGGTTTTGATGAGATGAAGAGCTGTCATGAAGAAAACTTTCAAAAAATTCTACCTTTAAAAAGGATTTTTAAACAGATTTATAGAATGGTCAATTGGTAAAGTTTACAAAATCATTACAAACGGTAATGTAAAAGACAGAAAATAAATTTTTAGAATATACAAAACTTTTAATTCTTGAAAAAATAAGGAACTTCTATAAAGGAAGCTTTTATTAAAACTCTCTTTGACGTACGGTTTACGGTAGCTTTTAAAACTAACAGAAAGATGTCTTTTCAAAACTAGTTCCAAAACAAAATACCTATTTAGGGGCAAGATCACTATTTACGAGCGACAATAGAATTGTAGCACTCATAAAGTTATATGAGTCTTTAATTCATAGTCTTATCAAAATTTGAACATCAATTTAAGGTATGGTTTTATTAAATCCTTACATATAAAATTCTAAACAGATTTCAAAGAAACGAGAGATCGCGTGAAATATAAGTTATTAATCACTACGATAGCAAGTATGGGTCCAACACCCACATACGCTTAGCCAATTATTAGATTCAACTCTTTCGATAGTTAATGCTCAAATACCATAGAACGCTTTTAGTTCTAAAGAGCCATATTGAGCCTAATGAATTGAATAGTAACCAGACATAGGCTTATAGGCCCAAATAGTACTATTGATATTCAAATGGACTTATAAGTATAATAATGAGCCCAATATAAGTAATGAAAGAGATTAGTAAGTCAAGTTATAAGAAGAACATAATTAATTAATTAATTATCAACATTATCACGATTAAATTAAAGACAATTAAAGAAAATAAATTAGACAAGAATTATGAGTTATGAGGATTTAAATTTAATTAATCCTTTTAACTACCCAAATAGTTAGTTAGATAATAAAGGAAAGTTTCTAAGAAAAGATTTAATTTCCTTTTTATGATATGCTAAAATATTTAGCATAATGCAAATTAAGCTTATACTTTTATTGGGTATTTTTCCTCAAACTCTAGGAATAGTGGATAAGTACGTGGTGAGTTAGTAGAACCTAGCTCTAGAAACCAAGTAAGTAGGAATCTCACTTGTAGCATAAAAACTACGGTTTTCAATTTTAAGTGTTTAAAACTTTTTTTTTTATGAAAATCATGAAAATGCATTATCAAAATTATGTTATGTTATGTCATGTTATGTTTGGACATGCCATGCTTATGTTAAGTAATATATTGTATCCGAAGTATGCCATATAAAATTATATTGCATATTCATTTTTTCTTAAGAATAGTTATGATTTATATTATGTAATGATGTGTAGAAACATGCTATACTGTATATACACAAAATAAGACAAGTGTAACAAGATAAGTTAAGTTAGAGTGTTATACCAACCTCTTGACCTACGAGGAGGATTCAAGACCTCTTGACCTATGGGAAGACATCCAATTCAGTTTGTTTTATCGTTTAAGGTTGTTGGGGACCTTCGCAAACCCTAACTTCTCAATAATTGTGCGTAATGGGTACATACACATAAGGGCCTATTAAGGAAGACAAGTTAGACATATAGAACTTGTTCATAATAAACCATAATCTGCTCATGCATGATTTTGGTAAATGTTTTAAAATTGTTTTGCAAAAAGATGTCTCCTACTTACTGAGCAAAAGCTCACTCATATATGTTCATGCTGTAGGTAAGTAACTTGCCACAACTTGTGATGGATAGTAGCGAATGGTAGACAGATAGTGGAGATGGATATGGATACCGCTTACAATAGTATCTTTCGTAATAGTTCTAAATGTATAAGTGGTTTTACACAAGTATGATTTAAAACGAGAATTGTAATTTTATAATCTCAGTCTAGGTTATACAAGACTAAGTTGTAATATACTTATATCAAAAGTTTAAATAAGTTAATTTTAGTAATAAATAGTTAAAGAAAAGTTTTTAAAAGAATCACCTTAATTAAGGAATTGTCTTAAGGAAATTAATTTAAGTAATTAATATTAAGTTAAAAAATTGTTTCACAAATTTAGTATTTATGTTAAATCAAGATTAAAAATACGATTATGTAGTTAAATAATGACTATATAGGTAGGGTCGTTACGACTATGTAGGTAGGGTCGTTACAGGGTGCGCCTAACTACTTCCAAAACTTGTTTTTTCTTTCATTTTTTTATCTTTTTCTTGCACCTTTATAGTAAATTGCTGAAATTCTTTGCCTGTAGTGATATTTTAAAATGCGTTAAATTTGGCTATACACTTTTTAACAAAATAGTGCAGAAATAGGAGGAAATTTTGCATATGATAAGCAAAAGAGTGGCAGAAATTACTCTTAACCTTGCAGGAAAGAGAAAACATCATAGAAAGCGCGTAGGAAACAAGAATTTTGGGGGCTTTCTGTTAAAGACGGGTTTCTTTTTCTTTTTCTTTTTTTAATAGATAACTTGAATGAGTTTGATGTGGAACAACTGATAGAAAATTCGGATTTCTAAGTTCTTGACTCATGCATTGCTTTTAATATATTATAACAAGTAGGAAGAAGTAAAATCTTAAAATGCTTGTGTTTAAATATTCAAAAATAAACCAGTTGTGTACCTCTCATCGTGCGCAAGTTGACCAAGCTTTGAAATTAGCTGTGCAACACTAAAAAATAAAATAAGCAGAAAAATGATGTCAATTTATTAATTATAAAGTAAAGTTATTTGGGTGTTCTCAAGCCCTCTTATTTTTAAGAATGAGGTTAAGCATGTGTTTGTATATTGGTTCAACTCAATCAGTGTAGAACTTTTTATTGTTACATTACAAAGCAAAAGTGAGCTATATTATAAGCTCTTTGTTCTACAAGTGTAAAGTAAAAAAAACGTACAATTTAAAGCTCTTTATTGCTACAATATTTACCAATTGGTTCAACCTAAGGTTCTCAAAAGTCAAATAAGAGTATCTCCAATGTAATACTAAATTGATGTGTTAAAGGCAAATTTGGCATTTAGTGTAAAAAACACTATTCTATGCAATGCCCTTTTTAGTGTAAAATTTGTTATATGCTGAACTTGTGTATATCTACCCTTAAGTTTAGTATATAGTAAATTTGACATTTGATTATTTTTAGTTAATAAATTGACTTTTTGGCTTTAATAATTACAAAATTTTTACTTTTTACTTATTAAAATATTCAAAATTTACTTTTACAAATTTTAAGGTCTAATAATTAAGACAAAATACAGACATTTCAGATAGCAGTATGTATTGGAGTATAAAAAAAAAAAAATTAAATATGTTATTTTTATACTTTTTTATGACAAATATAGCATTAACCTTAACATTTATATCGGAGATAATATAATATTTAAGAGCTGTCCAAGTGTAAGTTTGAGCAAGTCAATACGCCTAACATACTCCTTCAAAACAAATAATAATAAGATTAAATTTAAAAATAAAATAAAAAACTTAACGCATAAATCAACATCAATGAAATGAAAAAAAAAAAATTGCTGAGATCATCTATTTCAAACAAGTGGACTCTTATTTTATTTATTTGTTATTATTATTATTATTATTATTATTATATTTATTTTGTAGCGTTGATTGAACAGTTCTGAGAACCGGTTAGAATAACAACAACAATAATAGACACTAAGCACAAGTAAAATATTTGCATTTAAGTAACTCCAAATTAACAAATACCTACTCTTTGAGTTCTTATTGATCAGTACAATGTAAAGAAAACTGGTCTATTGCCGCAAATGATCCCAACGGAGCAGGAAAAAAAAAAAAAAAAGACACAATATAGATTTGCATGTGGTAATAGAAACTGTGTTAGTTGAAATATGAACTGTTTGTTGGGATTGATGGTTGACATCCATGGAACAAATATACTTAAGAAATCAAAGGAGTTGGTGCAGGGGGGACAAACATAGCCTTTGGTCCGTTTCTGATCGGCGAAGGAGGTGGTATTAGGAGGACTCGCAGACTCCGCAGGGAGCGTAGTTTGACAGCTCCAAAATTGCCTTCTTCTTTTGCCGTAATCCTTCTCAACACGCCGTTGCAGTCGAAAACATACAACGATGAACCCTTCTTGTCACCTTCATGAAACAAAAAGATGATAGTGAATGAGTAATGTCAAAGGGCTCAAAGGAAACTTTAACATAAGAAAGCAGGAAAGTAAAATCCCAGAAGGACTAATGTGAGAAAAAACTACTTGAAAAGGTGAGGCATAAAAAGCCCTTTTCCCTAAACATGACATAGAGCCCATTTGCACAATTTTTACTTTGCTTTAGTCCGCAAAAAAAAAAGTAAAGCCATAACTTTTTAGCAAGTGTTTAGATTTATATTCTGTTAAAGAACAGATTTTGGGTGCACAAAAGCAAAAGCAGATTTCAGAAGTCATGCCAAACAGGCCCTATGGCGGGTGACAAACTTCAATCATGCTAAAAGCCAAAAACAACGAAGGCAATCAATCAAAAGAGAAAGAAAACTACCATGAGGATCAAGGAGTGTTGAAGAAGTAGCGTCATAAAAGCCAAGGCCCGAAAGAAGAAGCAGTGTAACTAGCTTTGCTGCATAAGACCTCATCTTTAGTAGCAGGAAATGGGAACTTGGAGAATCCTCTTTAGTCCCTTGGGGAAAGAAAACCATGACATCAAAAACCCAGGAGGATTTGAAGATATAGCTTGGTTTTTCAAATTGTTTTGGTTTATTTTATATCCACCATGGGTTTTTAATTTTTTTATATATTATAAGAGTTTGTTGACTTTGAGTCCAAACACACCCAACTTCCCCATATTTTCATGGAAAGAATCACAGGAAGGGAGAAAACTGACTTTGCATCCAAGGTTACTAGGTGCTTTTTTTTTTCTTTTTTTTTTCACACCATGGGAGGAATTTGCATTTTTTCATGTAAAATGTAAAAAAAAAAAACCGAGTCTTGCACATTAAAATACAAATACAAACATAACTTATAAGAACATTGGGCCTCTCTATTTAACATATTGACCTTTTAATATGGAAGTCCAAGCCTTTAGCAAGTTCAAATTTTATAAAATTAAAATGCGTAGGCTACAAACATTCAAGTGACTGTGGTTCAACCAAAGTTCAACAAAAGAAATCTATATTGGAGCGAAAGATGTCGTTTTTGTATGATAATAAGTACACGTTCACGTGACCGTGGTTCAACTGAGTACATGTTCTGTGAACCGGCAAGGATATTCAATTATACAACAGTAATGGAAACTAAGTACAAGTAAGGTACTTGCATTTAAAAACTCCTAATTAATCGAATAAAAAAAAAGATACCATTTGCCTATGGAAATAGAATCCATGTACAAAGATGAGATGACAAGCTGAAATATGGGAAGTATGAACTCTGTAGTTGGGATTGATAATTGATAGTCATGGAACAAAGATACTTAAGAAATCGAACGAGGTGGTGCAGGGCCATCCATAGTCGTTGGTTTGTTTCTCATCGGCGCGATAGGTGTTATTCGGACGACTCGTAGACTCCGGGAGGGTACCGGTTTGCGTTCAACAGCTCTAAAATTTTCACATTCAATGTTGTCGTCTTCTCTTGCTGTAATCCTCCTGAACACGCCTTTGCAGTCAAAAACATGAGACGGTGAACCCTTCTTGCCACCTTCATAAACAAATGATGATTAGTGAATGACTAATGCCAAAAGCCTCATGGGAAACTTAAGATAGCAGGAAAGTAAAATCTCAGAACCCATCTAGGACATAGGGGCTCGTCTGGCACAACTTTTACTTTGGTTTTAGTCAGTAGATTGAGAAAATGTAAAGTTGTGACTTTACTAAATGTGTTAGAAAATAGATGAAAATAAGCAATAGAAAACGAAGAATAAAAAACACACATATATACGTGGAAAACCCTAGGCAGAAAAAACTACGAGCATGAAAGAAGCAAATCCACCATATCTCGAAAATTGATACAAAAGGAGTCGAAATGATACATATATATATATAAATAGCAGCATAATCCTAACACAACGGGGTTCGTACTGTATCACCACAGACCCCAAAAAATTTTTCATAATTATAATTTATCATAAATGTCATACCGTGAATTTTCGAAACGAACCAAACAGAATTTAAATCACCATACTATAACAAAATATATGGAACCAGATTTTAAAAGAACTTAATGGATCTAATAAGCAATAGAAATATTAGAAAAAAGTTTATAAAATCTTATTGAAGCTTTAACACAAGTTTTAGAATCTATTCACTCCTTTTTAAAAAGACGCATGTCATGGTTTTAACGGAAAGCTCGAGAGCTAAAGCTCAGATCATCCAAATACTTTTAAAAGCAGTTTGTAGACTTATAAAAGCAGCTCTCATAATAACCATGCCAAACAGGCTCTATACCAACTGACCAACTTCAATAATGCTAAAATGCCTAAAACAGAAAAGAAAATCAATCTGCAGAGAAGAAAACTACCATAAGGAAGGAGTGTTGAAGAAGTTTCCAGACAAAATCCGAGGCCCAAGAGAAGAAATAGTGCAACGAGCTTTGCAACAGAAGAGGTCATCTTTAGTAGCAGGCAAATAAGATCTTTGGAGAATCCTCTGAGTCCCTTGTAGAAAGGAAAAAAAAAAAAAAAAACTTGAAGGCATATAGCTTGGTTTTTCTTTATGTTTAGGTTTATTTCATACTCCATCATGGGGGTTGTATATATTACAAAGTTTTGTTGACTTTGAGTCCTAACACCCAACTTTCACGATATAAACATGGAAATGGTGTGGAAAAAATTTGAAGACTTTGAAATCTAGGAAGAATAGAAGATGCTTCTTCTTTTCTTTTCTTTTTTTTCTTTTCTTTTCTCTCTTTTTTCTCTTTTTCACACCAATGAGAGAAAATTAAATTTGTTCAGTGAACTTTTCACCTGATAAGAAACAGTGCTTGGTGGACTCAAAAGCTCAAATACATATGAACACGATCTGGCTACAATATCGCTTGAAGTTAACGTTTTGTCAAGCTAAATATGTGAAATTTAAACGAAGAAAATTTAAACAAAATTTTCGCTTATTTTAAAGAAAAGAAAATCAGGCATTTGAAAGTTTGTGTCAATACATGGACTTAAATGTCAATGTCAGCACCCGAAATATACTACAAGCCGGGTATCTTAATGCCAGAAATACTCCAAACTAAGAATGTTTGGGAGAGTAGATTAAACCATCATTTTAAGTTTGAGAACTGTAGTATGTGAGAGCTTTACACTGTAAATTTTTACTGTAGTATGTGAGAGCTTTACATTGACCTTAAATTAATTTGTTTCTAACTGTTAGAAATTCTATTCCTATGAATTTTATGTTGGTATCTTATTATCAATTTTGTTTTATTTAGAATTATGGTTAATATTTTTATGAGAGTGTTTTTGAGTTTAATTGTAGTTTTTTTAAAAAAATTAATTGTAAATCATTTTGTGCTAATTTGGTTTCTAGAAAGTTTGATTTTTGAGTCAAATCTTTGTATTCCTCTTTTGGGGCTTATTTTGCGTATGGTTAATGACATCACTTATTAGAAAGAAGGGGGGAAAATATATATATATATATATATATATATATATATGCACACACACACATACTGTTAGAGTTGTTAGTGCTTTGAGCACGTTATGCATTTAGTCTAAATGCATTGAGCACTTAATTTTAGTGCTCTAAGCACTTGGTAAAATACTCTGCACGGCTAGTTCCCTCAATTTTTCTTTCTTTGTATACACCATCAATATTGAGTTGAGTGGAGCTGGAAGTTCCCAAGCAGGCAACAACATGGAGCTTCAAAGCAGAGGAAGAGCAAGGACGCTGAGAGCTTGGACTGCTCAATTGAAGGACGGCAGCAATCTTGGCAACCGGATGCACAGCGACGGAAGCAATGGCTGGAGGACTTTTTTGCCTTGCATGAATATCTGTGAAAAATATATTGTGTATGTAAAAGTTTTTTTTTTTTAATGATTTTGGGTTATTTTTAGGGACTTTTTGTTTAAAACTGTTAAAGTATGGTGACTCGAATTTAGTTTGGTCCGACTCGAAAAGTTTACAGTGCTCAATGCATTAACATTTATATTGGAGATAATATAATATTTAAGAGCTGTCCAAGTCGAAGTTTGAGCAAGTCAATACGCCTAGCATACTCCTTCAAAACAAATAATAATAAAATTAAAATTTAAAAAAGTAAAATAAAACACCTAACACATAAATCAACACGAATGAAATGACAAAAAAAAAAAAAATTGCTGAGATCATCAATTTCAAACAAGTGGACTCTTATTTTATTTATTTATTATTATTATTATTTTGTAGCGTTGATTGAACAAGTTCTGAGAACCAGTCAGGACAACAACAACAATAGACACTAAGCACAAGTAAAATATTTGCATTTAAGAACTCCAAATTGACAAATACGTACTCTTTGAGTTCTTATTGATCAGTACAATGTAAAGACAACTTGTCTATTTCCACAAATGATCCCAACAGAAGAGGAAAAAAAAAAAAAAAAAGAGAGACACAACACAGATTTGCATATGGTAATAGAAACTGTGTTAGTTGAAATATGAACTCTGTTTGTTGGGATTGATAGTTGACATCCATGGAACAAATATACTTAAGAAATCAAAGGAGATGGTGCAGAGGGGACAAACATAGCCTTTGGTCTGTTTCTGGTCGGCGAAGGAGGTGGTAGTAGGAGGACTCGCAGGCTCCGCGGGGAGCGTAGCTGTTTGTGTATGACAGCTTCAAGATTTTCACATCCAAAATTGCCTTCTTTTTTTGCCGTAATCCTTCTCAACACGCCGTTGCAGTCGAAAACGTACGATGTTGAACCCTTCTTGTCACCTTCATGAAACAAAAACATGATAGTGAATGAGAAATGTCAAAAGGCTCAGAGGCAACTTTAACATAAGAAAGCAGGAAAGTAAAATTCCATGAGGACTAATGTGAGAAACAACCCTTAACATGACATAGAGCCCGTTCGGCACAACTTTTACTTTGCTTTAGTCCGTAAAAAAAGAGAAGTAAAGCCATAACTTTTAGCAAGTGTTTAGATTTATATTCTGTAAAGAACAGATTTTGAGTGCACAAAAACAAAAGCAGATTTCAGAAGTCATGCCAAACGGGCCCTTTGGCGGGTGACAAACTTCAATCATGCTAAAAGCCAAAAACAACGAAGGCAATCAATCAAAAGAGAAAGAAAACTACCATGAGGATCAAGGAGTGTTGAAGAAGTAGCGTCATAAAAGCCAAGGCCCGAAAGAAGAAACAGTGTAACTAGTTTTGCTGCATGAGACCTCATCTTTAGTAGCAGGAAATAAGGTACTTGGAGAATCCTCTTTAGTCCCCTCGGGAAAGAAAACCATGACACCAAAAACCCAGGAGGATTTGAAGATATAGCTTGGTTTTTCAAATTGTTTTGGTTTATTTTATATCCACTATGGGTTTTTAATTTTTTTATATATTATAAAAGTTTGTTGACTTTGAGTCCAAACACACCCAACTTCCCCATATTTTCATGGAAAGAGTCACAGGAAGGGAGAAAATTGACTTTGCATCGAAGGTTACTAGATGCAATTCTTTTTTTAACGCTATGGGAGGAAATCGCATTTTTTCATGTGAAAGGTAAAAAAAATCCGAGTCTCGCATCATTAAAATACAAATACAAACATAACTTACAAGAACGTTGGGCCTCTCTATTTAACAAATTGACCTTTTAATATAGAAGTCCAAGTCCTTAGCAAGTCCAAATTTTATCAAATTAAAGTGCCTAGGCTACAAACATTCAAGTGACTGTGGTTCAACTAAAGTTCAACAAAAGAAATCTATATTGGGGCAAAAGATGTCGTTTTTGTATAATAATAAGTACATGTTCACGTGACTGTGGTTCAACTAAGTACATGTTCTGAGAACCGGCAAGGATATTCACCTCCAAAGTTGCGTTCTTCTCTTGCTGTAATCCTCTTCAACATGCCTTTGTAGTCAAAAACATGCAACGACGTACTCTTCTTATCACCTTTATAAACAAAAGGTATGTCAAAAGCCTCAAAGGAAAGTTGACATAAGAAAGCAGGAAAGTAAAATCTAAGGACCTATGTGAGAGACAACTTCTTGAAGTGCATAAAGCATAAAAAGCTCTTTCCACCATTTAGTACATAGAGCCCATTTGGCACAACTTTAATTTTGATCTGGTCAGTAGAATAAGAGAATCTACGGCTTTTCGGTAACTGTTTAGTTCCAAACACTTTTAAAAACAGCTTTTGGACTTATAAAGGCAAAAAAGCTTTCAAAAGCCACGCCAAATGGGCTCTATACTGTGCAATTAAAACAGAAAAGGTAATCATCAAAAGAGAAGAAAACCACCTTGAGGAAGGAGGGTTGAAAATGTTGACATGTTAACGCCGAGGCCTAAGAGAACAAATAGTGCAACCAGCTTTGCTGCAGAGGACTCTGATCTTTCGTAGCGGGCAACAAAAGCCTGGATAATCCTCTGAATCCCTTGTGAAAAGAAAACGAAAACCTAGAACCAAGTTTTAAACATACATAACATGGTTTTTCTATATGTTTAGGTCTATTTTATAGTCTATCATGGCTTAGAGTTCTAACACCTAACTCCCCTATATTTTTATGGAAATGGTGAGAGGGAGACATTTGACTTTGCAGTACATGAAGAATACACGAATCTTCTTTTATTTTCTGTTTCTGTCCGGGTGAGTGGAGTTGTGTATGTTTAGTAGACATCCATCTGATAAGAAACAGTTTTTGGTGGATTCAATAGCTCAGCAACATACGACATGATCTTGACAGTATCATTTTGTCAAGCTACATTTGGAAAATTAAAACAACAAAAAAATAAATACAAGTTGTGCATAAGAAGAAGATCCTGCAGACAAATGACTTACTAAGAGGCTACTGAAGTTGAACCAAGAAGAAAAGATTCTGTTAAGCTGATATTAGTAGATGCCTAGTCGATAATACGACACTAATACAGAACATTTAGGGGTGTATTAAGCGACGTAATTAGATCTAAAAGATGGAACAATTTTACACTGTAATATATGAAAGCTTTACACTGTAACCTATTGCTTTACATTATAGTATGTGAGAGCTTTACATTTTAGCCTCCTTTTGTTTTACACTATGGTTGTGAAAGCTTTACACTATAGCAGTTCCAACTATGTAATTGGAACAAGATTCCCAAAAGCACCACGGTGATTCGGATCAACTGAAATTCAACTGGCTCTTGGTCATTGCCTCAATATTGATCCTACAAGTTGGCAAACCAAACGCAAAAAATAGGAAGGCAGAGAGAGAAAAAAAGGGTCAGCTTGATAACTTTGGCTTATATAAAGGGCTCCTTGGTTATCTACTGAATCAGTGTGCTCAAACAAACCAAGGCATTTGAAATTCCTGTGTCAATGTAGGAACTGCATGTCAAAGTAAGGTCCTGAAATTGTGTAAACTTGCAATGTTTTACTGCAAGCTGGGCATCTTAATGCCAGAACATTCCAAATTTACAACTCAGTTTTGATAGATCCTAAATTTGCTTGTACAAGTTGAACAGAATTCATTTGCAGAAAGTAGTGAAACCAAAAAACTATTGCATACGTTTGTTGCTACCTTTTTTGTTTCATTAAATTCTTTTTAAAATTTAGTGAGAATTGTTGTTTTTCATACATTTGCAATGAGCATGTTGTGACACCCGTTATTCTCTTAACGGGTATTGAGGTAATTAAATTAATTTTTAATGTATAAAAAAAAATTGCTTCATTTAAATTTATTTTATAATATTTATTTTTATCTATTTTTAAATTTTTTAAAATTCTCCTATATTTATTTAGTATGATTACTAAAAAGCCTTAGAACTTCTAATAAATCTCAAAAATGTCATATTGGCATTATGTGTGTTAAAGTCTTTAGATGAGACATAAGGATATCTTTTCCAACTACTCTTGACCCTCATTTTCTTTATTTCCTCCGTGACATGCTTCAACATGTCTCCTCTATAATTGTTTCCATCACTTCTCTTCAAAGACTTCATCTTTTCTTCCTTTCTCTTCCACGGTTCCCACACTCTTCTTCTCATTTCTTTGCTGAAGCAAAATACTTAGAGAACTTCTTCAAGGCAGCCATAAAAATCAGCCACCATCACCTCCATTTGAGCAAGAATTTCAGTCATACCGAAGTAAATGAACCTGTTTTGAAGCCATTTCAAGCTTCCAACTAACCATAATCCGAGGTTAGAATCTTATGAACAAATTTAGTCTTTCATTTATAAATTTTCTTTTATACTAAAGGATTATTCAAATTTGCGTTCTTAAACCTAAGTATATGTTTGTTGCTATTTTGGAGCATATGTATGAAGTCTAAGTGTATATGCCCTAGACAGAAAATTTATATTGTTAAACTTTATAATACCTCTATGGGCAGTGGTTATTTCTTGAAATTCTAAGATTAAATTAAAATAAATTTTATGAATGTAGTTGTATGTTGTGCTTTAGTTTTAATTGTCCTTATGCACGCCTTAGGATCAAGGGAGTATGGAGCTAACGTTAATTGATTCCAGGATTAAGAGACTGTTGATAAGCTTGAAAGGTAGGGATTCTATTACTCATCTTTTGTGAGGTTTTTATAGAATTAAAATTGATTGTTTTGCCGCAATATATATATATCTATGTTGAACTGATATTATATGATTATCACATATGAAACTATGACATGGACTCGTCTTGTATTGTACGGCGAGGAACATAATGAATTGACACATGTTATAAATTGAGAAGCATGGTTAGGAAAACTAACTCTATTGATAATGATTCAATATAGAGAAATTGTGAGACATGAAAAGGGCGACGGTTACGTCCTTGGGCATGAATACCCTAAAAGGTAAAATAGGGGGAAGGTGATGACGCTTCCTTGGGTTGAAAGTCCCAGAACACACTGTACAGGAATTGATTTGGTGAGGACTCGGGGCTTGATGTCCCCTCACCGGAACACCCTTGGAATGTTTATAGGGTGATCAAGTGCGCCCATTTGGGTTTCGATGAGTTGAGTGATACTCAATTTAACATGGATACCTAGGAACAATGATGATTGGTAATATTTGTATAAATGTGTAATTATGACACTTGGTAATGATTAACTACGGTATCCATAAGATGTGATCATAATAAACCTCATAATCTGGAATATGATGTGACTTACTGACCATGCAGATTTTAATGTGGTAATGATAAAAACCTAAAGGTGAGTAATGGCTTTCTCTACTGAGCATAGTGTCGCTCATTCCCTTATGTTTATATCTTTTCAGGACTCACTAAGTGTGAGGTGGCTACGAGAAATATAGTTGAGGAAGTGATGTAGCTATATTACATTGGGACTGCTTCAATTGTAAAGAATGTTCTTCATGATAATGTAAGCATCAATTGTTACTTTCTGTGACTGTATTACAATGTGTTGAGGGTTAAAATGATGATGACAACAGTTTATATTATTAAATTTAAGGTGCTACATTTAAAACTGTGGTTTATTTATCGTTTATATTTTTATTTTTGAGTTGAGAGTTTTCATTTAAGTCCCGGGCAAATTTTATTTTTAAGGTTTTACTTTTATTATTTATTTTTATTTTATCTCATTAAAAACTGTTAACCCCCATATAGGGGCGTTACAGAATTTTTGGTATCAGAGCCTAGGTTCGGTTAACCTAGGGAGTGTAGCACCACTTTAAAAATATATTTTTGAGATGGTTTTGAAGCTGAATTTTCATTGTCATCATCAAAATGAACCTTCACATTGATTTATACAGTCTAGAAGGATGTAACATGGAAATGCCATAGAATGAAAATACTAATGGTTATATGAGTACAATAATTACATAGAAGGAAAGTATTAATAGTTATGGGGGAATGATAATTATATGGAATGAGTTTATAAGTAGAATGCTTATGAGAGATTCGTATAATATTTGGATCTATAAGCATATATAATTCGTATAAACGATGAGAAATTCGTGTAGATACGAGGATTTAATAGCCTTTTGTCTCGTGAAAAACAATAAGAAATATAAGGCTTGATTTATTGATTTTAAAGTTTGACATAGATATGCCAAATTTTTCGTAATTGATTCAAACCTAAGTAATGATTATGTGTGGATTCGATGGAGCACATAAGTGTCAATAACTTTTCTTAAAAGTTCTATTTATTTGAGGAATATGATATAAGTTGGGAATCATGGTATTGAATCTTGAGAGAGATAAATGTTAGACTTTTGGTCTGTTGAGACTGTGTAAAGTCTAGAATGCATGAATATCAAAATTGGAATATTTCGTTACGAACATTGTATTTAAGTGTATCAGTGAATCTTTTGGTTACCTAAGGTTTTGTTATATGAGGAAATTATATATTGTATGAGTAGAATTGTGGGGATTATAGATGTTCTTAAGTAGTAACATCAAGTGTCTTTGTTCATTGATATGGTCTACGTTGGAAGACGTAAATCGTATTGATTTCAAGGTTAGTCGCATTCTAAACCCTTGGTAGCAATGATGATGAATCCATTGATAGATGTTGAGTATTAGGAATAACATATGGGTGTATGTATTGTTCAATAAGGTTTTGATTAAAACAAAATTATTTGAGTTGCTGGATCATTCAAGAAGATCCTTGTTGTCGTTAAATTAGATTTGTTGTTTATAGTTAACTTTATCTATAGTGGACTTTGAATTGGGTTTAAGATTTATACAAATTGGTTTTCAATTTTATGTTTGTTATTTAACTCGTTCTAAATGTGTTAAGGCCCGAAGCAACCTGACCATTTTCAACTAAGAACATTTGGGCCTAGTTCAAATCTTAAATCAGTTTGATTCACATTATCTCTCCCACGTGGTTTCTATACGTGTCATATACAGTGGTTTAATCATTGTTTACATATATGTTTACTGTGCATAGGAGCTTATTTCTCCGAGTTCACTTTTTCTCTCTTAATTTGTTATTTTCTCTTTAAATCGCAAATCCTCTTCTTTTTCATTAAAAATTCTTCTTTTCCTCTAAAAGAAGAAGGAATTCTAGGATTCTGCAATTTACTATCTTAATTTTTTCTTTCTATTTACTCTTCTTTCATCTCATCATGGACCCAAAGTACCAACACCTGAGAAAGTATTTCCCATCACTCTCCCAAAAGATTCTCAGAAAGAAATACAAGGCTAGAATTACTCGGTTGTGGATTCTTATGCGTTTTGGTATCCCTTGTGATGTGAGAATGTTAATAGAGGGGAAAATCCGTCCGAGTGACTTTAGTCAAGATGTCGGTTTACCAGGAACAGGTACCAGTCGTAGTGCAATGAAAAGAAGAGCTCGTGCCATCGTGATCACTTGTAACAAATGTGGAAGACAAAATTGTAACGGTAAATGTACTTCACCTGGTTATATGTCTACGAATAGAGAGGATAAAATAAGGTTTTGTAGGGATGGACTTTCAAAGGAGAACTTGGATAGCATCCATCCTCCTCTCCACGGTCACCCTAGTGGATATGTTCAAGGAGCTATTTTTAAACTCTGGCCTAAATTTTATACAGAAAGACAACGCCTCAGGAATATGGTATTTCTAGATCCTGTTTGTCAAGCCATAAGAAAACTGGATGGGGAATAAGTCATCGCACTATAAAGGTTATTTAGTCTTTACTTATTTAAAGCAGTTTTAGCTGATGTTCAACAGTTTGTGTTTTTCTTTTACTCAGAATATTTGCTTTTGTGTTTGAAATAATTGTGATTATTAGATTGATACAGTAAGTGTTAATATCTTATTTAATTTATGATTTTCTTAAATATATATATATAATAAAATATATTATCTTATCAGACACGTTACATACGGTACAGTAATATGTTTGAATTTTGAAAAGCTTATCCAGATATTTCAAGATTTGTGTCTCAAATTTCAAAAGTTCTACAGTATTTGTCGTTTATATTAAATTTTTAGACTTGGTGTATATTTGTCAAAAAGTCTACAGTTGTGTCAAGAGGGTCTTCTGTCAAATTGTTCTCAATTGTCAAAAGTTATACAATTAGAGTCTAATCTTTTTCAAAAAGCGAATCAGATTTTCTGTAAACTATCAATCACCTTATCTTACTTTCTTATCCGCACAAGATTTTGTTTAAATCTTTGGATTACCTTTTCATTTCCTACTCGTCTATCTCTTTAGCCCTTTTTGTATATTTCTCATCTTTAAAATCTCATGTAGAACCCGAAGTCTAAGTGGAGCAGACATTAAGCAACCACTTCTATAAACCAAATATGTCTACCTCCCAGTCCACGAAGAAAATAAAGAATGTCTGTGTCTTTTGTGGTTCCAGCCTTGGAAAAGATAAAGCTTATTTAGAAGCTGCAAATCACTTAGGGCAAGTCCTAGCACACAAGAAGATTAACATAATCTATGGGGGTGGTAGTATAAAAATGATGGAAAATATGGCACTAGCAGCTAGGTCTAGCGACGCTACTGATGTAAGAATTTGGCCTCATATTCCAGTTGAAGGAAACCTTTGTAAGGAAGCCATAGGTAAGGGAGAAGGAGTCAGGAGTATCCCTAGAAATTTTAAAGACATAATCTATAATTCTGATGCTTTTATAGCATTACCTGGTGGTCTAGGTACTCTTGAGGAAATATTTATAGTTGCTTGTGGGCAATTGTTGGGCTTTTATTCCAAACCTTTGGGACTGCTGAACGTAAAGGGTTTTTATGACGGTCTTTTGAAATTTCTAGATTACGCTGTGGAAGAAAACATCACTACAGAATCGGAGAGACAAATCTTTGTTACTGCTTCAACAGCTGAGGAATTGATAGATAAAATGCAAATCATACATCCAGAATCCGACACTGCAACATCCAAGCTTGAATGGGAAAGGGAAAGCCGGGAGCGGCCAATTGATTTGAATCTCCATCTGTAATCTTTTTGTTTTATCTTTGGCATGTAGGCATGTGTGTCCGTATTTCGTGTGTTACGAATAACCGTTTGCCTTGTATTATGTGTTTCTTGTGGTACGTCGTTGTTAAATCTTTTAGATTCATTGAGCCTAATGCCGGGATGGCTGGATACGGAGTACTTGATGCTCTCGAAACGCATCCTTCTTAAGGTCCGATCTTTTGTTTATCGATGTTTTTGTATCCTCTAAGCATGCATGATATGGATAGCTGGTATACGGAGTGCCTTGTACTCTCGAAACGTATCCGTATCATGTTTGTAATGTGTAATATTCTGTTAATATTATGTGGAAGTACCAGAGTCAGTTACGGGGATATTCCATATGAAATATGAATATATTATTTGGGTTGAATGTTTGTGTCATGAGGATAGCTGTTTAATGAAAAATATGTCGGGTTTGTCTGCAACTCTGAGATTCCGTTTAATATCTCTATGAATAAGTTTAATGTATGGTTTTGAATATAAGTGTTTGTGATATATGTTTTATGATTATGTTTTAGTTTATTAGTTGAGGTATGAAATCAAATATATTTGACTTTTCCTTACTCAAAAAGGAAAAGGAACCTAAAGATGAAGTATATAAAATTTCTCTGGCAATCTCCTTAAATGTGATTGTAAATCACAGTCCATGGACAATGAAGGACCGGAATCATGATATGGTCAATATGTATGCCTGATCAGATTCTTAGACTATTACACGGTGTTATAAGTTGAAACTTGTCAGAAATACTCTCATTGAGGGATTTAGGAGTAAGATTTATTATGCAAGTAAATGAGTGGAGATACGATAACTTAAATTTGGAGGACAAACAACATTAACGGTTTAGACTCGAAATTGGAATCATAATGGAATTAAAATTTTTACTAGTATTGCTAGAATTGAAATTTCGAGGACGAAATTTCTTTAAGGGGGGTAGAGTTGTGACACCCGTTATTCTCTTAACGGGTATTGAGGTAATTAAATTAATTTTTAATGTATAAAAAAAAATTGCTTCATTTAAATTTATTTTATAATATTTATTTTTATCTATTTTTAAATTTTTTAAAATTCTCCTATATTTATTTAGTATGATTACTAAAAAGCCTTAGAACTTCTAATAAATCTCAAAAATGTCATATTGGCATTATGTGTGTTAAAGTCTTTAGATGAGACATAAGGATATCTTTTCCAACTACTCTTGACCCTCATTTTCTTTATTTCCTCCGTGACATGCTTCAACATGTCTCCTCTATAATTGTTTCCATCACTTCTCTTCAAAGACTTCATCTTTTCTTCCTTTCTCTTCCACGGTTCCCACACTCTTCTTCTCATTTCTTTGCTGAAGCAAAATACTTAGAGAACTTCTTCAAGGCAGCCATAAAAATCAGCCACCATCACCTCCATTTGAGCAAGAATTTCAGTCATACCGAAGTAAATGAACCTGTTTTGAAGCCATTTCAAGCTTCCAACTAACCATAATCCGAGGTTAGAATCTTATGAACAAATTTAGTCTTTCATTTATAAATTTTCTTTTATACTAAAGGATTATTCAAATTTGCGTTCTTAAACCTAAGTATATGTTTGTTGCTATTTTGGAGCATATGTATGAAGTCTAAGTGTATATGCCCTAGACAGAAAATTTATATTGTTAAACTTTATAATACCTCTATGGGCAGTGGTTATTTCTTGAAATTCTAAGATTAAATTAAAATAAATTTTATGAATGTAGTTGTATGTTGTGCTTTAGTTTTAATTGTCCTTATGCACGCCTTAGGATCAAGGGAGTATGGAGCTAACGTTAATTGATTCCAGGATTAAGAGACTGTTGATAAGCTTGAAAGGTAGGGATTCTATTACTCATCTTTTGTGAGGTTTTTATAGAATTAAAATTGATTGTTTTGCCGCAATATATATATATCTATGTTGAACTGATATTATATGATTATCACATATGAAACTATGACATGGACTCGTCTTGTATTGTACGGCGAGGAACATAATGAATTGACACATGTTATAAATTGAGAAGCATGGTTAGGAAAACTAACTCTATTGATAATGATTCAATATAGAGAAATTGTGAGACATGAAAAGGGCGACGGTTACGTCCTTGGGCATGAATACCCTAAAAGGTAAAATAGGGGGAAGGTGATGACGCTTCCTTGGGTTGAAAGTCCCAGAACACACTGTACAGGAATTGATTTGGTGAGGACTCGGGGCTTGATGTCCCCTCACCGGAACACCCTTGGAATGTTTATAGGGTGATCAAGTGCGCCCATTTGGGTTTCGATGAGTTGAGTGATACTCAATTTAACATGGATACCTAGGAACAATGATGATTGGTAATATTTGTATAAATGTGTAATTATGACACTTGGTAATGATTAACTACGGTATCCATAAGATGTGATCATAATAAACCTCATAATCTGGAATATGATGTGACTTACTGACCATGCAGATTTTAATGTGGTAATGATAAAAACCTAAAGGTGAGTAATGGCTTTCTCTACTGAGCATAGTGTCGCTCATTCCCTTATGTTTATATCTTTTCAGGACTCACTAAGTGTGAGGTGGCTACGAGAAATATAGTTGAGGAAGTGATGTAGCTATATTACATTGGGACTGCTTCAATTGTAAAGAATGTTCTTCATGATAATGTAAGCATCAATTGTTACTTTCTGTGACTGTATTACAATGTGTTGAGGGTTAAAATGATGATGACAACAGTTTATATTATTAAATTTAAGGTGCTACATTTAAAACTGTGGTTTATTTATCGTTTATATTTTTATTTTTGAGTTGAGAGTTTTCATTTAAGTCCCGGGCAAATTTTATTTTTAAGGTTTTACTTTTATTATTTATTTTTATTTTATCTCATTAAAAACTGTTAACCCCCATATAGGGGCGTTACACATGTACACCAATTTATAGGGATGAACCCAAAGTAGTCTCCTAAAACAATGATATGAGATCTGTTACAATGAAGTTATTCACACCTATGATATCTGTAGAAAATGGAAAGAATATCAATTAGTGATTACAAGAAAGCCTTGACACTCAACACACAGAAGGGTCAAGCTCCCATTTGTGAATATGATCCTGCTAAAACATCACTTGGAAAGTAACGTTTTGTCAAGCTATATTTGTGAAATTAAAACGACCAAAAATTAAACAAAAGTCGTGCAGCCAAATGAATTATTAAGAGGAGTTTTTATCATTTTTGTATCTTATATTTTAAAGGAAGCATCTTTGGCACTCTGTTGTTTGGAAAATATCAAAACGGTACCCTGAAGTTTTTGAAAAATATTATTTTGATATCCTAAGTCCTTGTTTTGTGGTGTGAAATTTCAAATTTATAAAAATTAATTTGAGGTTTATTAATAAAAGGATAAAAAAAAATTCACCTTTAAAAGAAACTTAAAGTACCAAAACAATGTTTTTGAAAATTACAGGTACTGTTTTGATATCTTTTTAATAACAGAATATCAATATAGTGTTTCTCTAAAACATGGAGCACTAAAATTATAATAACCCTGTTAAGAGGCTACAGAAATTGAACCAATAAGAAATAATTCTATCAAATTAAAATGCCTTAGCATATTACTATTGACCCACTATCTACAGAACATTCAGGTCATTGTGGTCAATTCAAGTTCAATAAAAGAAGTTTATATTAAAGCAAAAGATGTCGCTTCTGTAAAATAATATCTCAGAATTAATTCATATCTCTTGGTCGTCGCCTTAATATTGATAAGAGAAGAAAGGTCAACTTGAAAATTTTGGCTTATGTAAAGGGCTCGTTGGTTCTCTACTATGAATTGGTGGGCACAAACCAAGGCATTTGAAACCGTGTCAATGCTCGAACTTGAATATCAAAGTCAGCACCTGAAATCGTGTAAAGTTTCAATGGTTCTTAATAATGGAAAAAGTACATGTTATGAGAGCCGGAAGGGATATTCAATTAAACAACAACAATGAAATTAAGTACAAGTATGCTTCTTGTTAAGTTGTAGAGCGCAGAGGTTTATGAGTAAGGGTATTTTGGAGATTTTACACTTATAAAATTTGACTGACTCGATTTTTTTAATATATAAAAAGGGTGCCAAATTGGGGTTTGGTAGGATCGATTAGAGAAAATACATATAGTTGAATGGTATGTGATTTTTTCTAGTAATTTTTTTATCATAGTAAATATTCAGCAACAATTAAAAACAAGCGTAGCTCTCATATTGAAAATAAACCACTATAAATTTATGTATTTGTTTTTACTTGTTTTCTTTTTCATGTCCATGCACTCGATAAAATTAAGACGTCTAATTCTTAAGGGTTGGAATATAAACCATGTGCAAAGATAAGATGACTAAGTTGGAAGATAAAAATATTATGAACCCTGTAGTTGGGATTGGTAATTGAAATCCATGGAACAAAGATGCTTAAGAAATTAAAGGAGCTGGTGATGCACCGGCACTCATATCCTTTGCTTTGTTTCTAATCGGCGCAAGAGGTGGTATTAGAAGGACTCGCAAACGCCGGGAGGGTACTGGTTTGTGTTCAACAACTTCAAGATTTGCACATCCAATGTTGCCTTCTTCTTTTCGTGTAATCCTCCGCAACACGCCTTTGCAGTCGAAAGCATACGATGAACTCTTCTTGTCACCTTCATTAACAAAAACTAATAGTGAATGAGTAATGTCAGACGCCTCAAATGAAACTTTAACGTAAGAAAGCAGGAAGGTAAAATCTTAGGGATCTATGCAAGAGACAACCACTTGATGAGCATATAAGACCCTTTTCCCTCTTCTTGACATATAGCCCATTTGGCGCAGTTTTTACTTTGCTTTTAGTCTATAGAAGTAGAGAAAGTTGTATCTTTTTGATGAGTGTTTACGTCCAAATAGTTTCAAAAATTCGACTCAGACAGGCAAAAGCAACTCTCATAAACCATGCCAAAGAGGCCCTATTCCAAATAACCAACTTCAATAAAACTAAAATGCTTAAAACAGAATGACAATTAATCAAAAGAAAAAAAAAGGGAAAAGAAACTACCATAAGAAAGGAATGTTGAAGAAGTTGCCAGATAAAAGCCTAGGCCCAAGAGAAGAAATAGTGCAACAAGCTTTGCAGCAGGAGAGGTCATCTCTTTAGTAGCAGGCAATAAGCAACTTTGGAGAATCCTTAAAATCCCTTGTGGAAAAGAAAACCAGGACACCAAAAACCCAGAAGCAAGGCTTACAGATATATATATACATATATGTATAGCTTTTATTATTATGTTTGGGTTTAGTTTATAATCTATTATGGGCTTTTATATAGTATAGAAGTTTGTAGACTTTGAGTCCAGACACCTAACTTTCACTATTGTTTTCATGGAAATGGTGACAAGGAAAAAATTTGACTTTGCAATCTAGGAAGAATACAGATGCTTTTTTTTTGTTTTTTTCCTTCTCTTTCTTTTTTCTCTTTTCCCACACCAATGGGAGAAAATTGTATTTATTCGGTGAAATTTTTCTCCGATAAGAAACAAAGATTGGAGTCAAAGATGCCTAGGACTATTACAGACGCTTTATCTACAGAACATTAGATGACTCAGGTCAATCAAGTTCAGCAAAAGAAATCTATATTAGGGGTGCGTTTGCCAACCCCGTTCAACTATATAGTTGTTATAGTATAAAGCTCTCATATACTATAATGTAAAACAAAAGTATGTTATAATGTAAAACTCTCATATGCTGCAATAAAATCGTTTCAACTTTTAGTTCTAATTGCATTGTCAAACACACTCTAAATGTCGTTTTTGTACCATCTTTGTTTATACAGCTGGCTCTTGGTCTATCTTGCAAGTTGGTCTTAAGAAAATATATATATAAAAAAAAGGTCAACTTGATAATTTTGGCTTGTATAAAGGACCTGTGAATCAGTGGGCTCAAACCAGGCATTTGAAACTTTGTGTCAATCTATAAAATGTCAAAAAGTCTGCTCCCGAAATTGAGTTAATTTGCAATATTTTACTAACAAGCTGGGCAGGCATGTTATTGCAAGAAGACTCCAAACTTGGTATTACAAATTAGACGCCTTAATTCTATCGAGAGTAAAAACATGAGAAGCATGTAAGCAAAAATGGACATAAAAAATTTATAATGGTTTATTCTTAATATGAGATCTATGTCTACTTTCAGCCGCTGCAGAACCTATGATGAAGATGAACTACTCAACTCTTTTTTTCTCTAACCTCTCTCGTGGACCTCTAATCCTTTGCATAAGGCAAGGACGGAGGCAATGTACTATTATACAATACGGTGCTCTAAAAGAGTCCAATAGACATACTCAATATAAAATTCTGTTCTACCACTGACTAAACAATCAACAAAAGCAATGCCAAACGGGCTTGCTTAGCACTGAACTTGAGGAGAACATCACTGAACTCCTCAAAAACTATCACAGAAGAAAGAACATGCCATCCCAACATCTAAACGGCGTCCACATGTCAACATAACCATCAAACAAAGAGAAAATATGCACAAAAATGATAATCCTCAAGAACAGAATAGAACAAACGACACATTTGCATATGGTTATAGAAACAATACTCTACAATTTACATTCATGGAACAAAGATACTCAAGCAACCAAAGGAGGTGGGGCCGCAGATTTCATAGCCGTTTGCTTGTTTTTGATAGGCGGAGGAGGTGGCATTAGGAGGCTTCGCAAACTCTGGGAGGGTAACGGTTTGTCTTCTTCTCTTGCTATGATCCCACTCAGTAAGACTTCGCAGTCGAAAACATTCAACGATGAACTCTTCTTGTCACTTTCATAAACAAAAGATGATACTTAGAATGAGTCATGTCAAAAGCTTCAAAGGAAAATTGACATAAGAAAGCAGAAATATAAAATCTAAGAAACTATGTAAAGGAAAACCACTTGGAGAGGATAAAGCATAAAAGCTCTTTTTCCTATTCAGGATATGGAGCCTGTTTAGCACAACTTCTATTTCTCTTTTAACCAGGAGAACAAGAGAAATAAAGCTGTGATTTCTCAATTAGTGTTTAGATTCAAACACTTTTAGAAGCGGCTTTTAAATGAAGCAACTTTCAGAGGCTATGCCTAACGGGACACCCAAAATAAACAGAAAAGAGTGTCTTCAAAAGAGAAGACAACCAACTTGAGGCAGGAGTGTTGAAGAAGTTTCCAGATAAACGGCGAAGCCCAAGATAAGGAATAGCGCAAACAGCTTTGCTGCTAAGGACCTCATCTTTAGCAGCAGGTAACAAGAACCTTGATAATCCTCTGAGTCCCTTTTGGAAAGAAAACCGGAGCACAGAAACCAAGAAGCAAAATTCAAAGATCTATGGCATGGTTTTTCTTCATGTTTAGGTCTATTTTATAATCCATAATGTGGTTTTGTAAATTATAAAAGTTTCTTGACTGAGTCCTAACACCTAACTCCCTTATACTTTTATGGCAATTTGCAAACTATGAAGAGAACATGAATCTTCTTTTATTTCCTTTTCTTTTAGGTGAGAGGAAATTGTATTTGTTCAGTAAATTTCATCTGATAAAAAACCGTGCTTGGGGGATTTAAAAGTTTAGAAACATATGACATGATCTGGCTACACTATGTCATCAAAGACTTGCATCACTTGAAAGTAACGTTTTTGTCAAGCTACTTATGTAAAATCGAAACGACAAAAAAGTTAAACAAAGGTTGTGCATAAGAAGAAGACCCTGCAGAAAAACGAGTTATTAAGAGGCTACAGAAATTGAACCATCAAGAAACGATTCTATTAAGCTGATAATTTAAGATGCCTAGGCGTATAATTGAGACAATATCTACTGAACATTTAGGTGACTGGGGTCAACTCAAGTTCAAAAAAAGAAATCTATATATTAGATGTTGTTTTGGCATAATATTTTTGGTTATACAACTGGCTCTTGGACATTGCCACAACACTGATCCTGCAAGTTGGCAAACCAAAACCAAAAAACAAGGAAGACTGAGAAAGAAAAAAAGGCCAACTTGATAATATAAAAAGGGCTCGTTCGTTCTCTACTGTAAATCAGTGGCGCAGACCAAGGCGTTTGAAACTGAATAGCAAAGTCAGCACCCGAATTTGTGTAAACTTTCAATGTTTTACTGCAAGAGTGCAAGTCGGGCATCTTAATGCTAGAACACTCCATATTTACACCTCAGTTTGCATAGGTGCCAAATTTTTTCACACACGTTGAAGAGAATTCATCTGTAAAAGTTAAGAAGAGAAGTCAATAGACTCCTAACTAACTAGCTATGCTCAACAGTAGAAAGTAGTGAAACCAAAAAAAGTATTGTATATCACAACTTGAAATACAACCTTGCAGCTTGCAAACTAATATTTTCATAGTATAAAACTAGAAAGAAAGACAAGGAATTTGTTTCACAAAATTGGTATATGCACCAACTGAATTCAGGGGAGTCAAATGGTGGCCTATTTGGCATCGTTTTTTAGAAACTACTATTAGCTTCGTCCTTCTGAAGTCCAGAAGCTACTTCTCGGAGTGGCTTCTTAGAAAAACTCCACTAAGAAGACTTCAAAACTTATACCAAATTTAAATAACATTTTCTAAATCTCATTATAACATGTTGCTTATTAGTTAAACTATTTAATAAATTATTTCCAAATACACAGAGAAAAGCCATAACTTTTACTTTCTTTCTTCTACTGCATAAAGCATTAGGAAAAACATTACCAAATGGGCTTGCTTTGCATTTCAATTTTAGACTTCACAGTCACATTAAATAGCATGAACAGAATAAACAAACCAACCCATCAAGTTTACTCAAGGACAACTTCACTGAAAACCTCAAAACCAATCAAAGAAACATACCATCTCAACATCTGAACGGCATCCACATATCAACATAGCCCTTCAAAGAACTCGGAAGCTTCTCCTTCAACGCATCAAGATCCGGCAAATCAACAGTAAGAGCAACGGAGCTATCATCGGATCCTCCCCCTCCCTTCAGGGCAATGATCCAGGCTACCCCACTGTCCCTTTGACGATCACCCCTCTTGCCCAGAAGATCGGAGCTGTACAATCTCAGGGCCCACCCAACCCACCATGCGAAATGGGAGGTCCCGGTTTGAAATATACGGACACTTTTATAATGTGTTTGGGAAATTAATTGAAACTAATTTAAAAAGTTCCATATTATAACCTATTTTTGCTTTATGTTATTACATACAAGAGCTTTATACTGTAACAGTTGAAACGATATTGCCAAACAAAGCATTGCTATTTTAGTTCTATTGAAACAAAATTCTCTTAATTAGAAGGGAAAGTACATGTTCCAACACAGGCTCATACCAACAGCGAAAGACAAAAACCAAAGAACTACCAACGAAGTACTGATGTTATGTTACAAAGTGCGAAGCGCACAAAAACTACGGGGGGAAAAACAGAAAAATCTTTTCTCTAGTTAAGGATGATATTGTCTGCAGAGTACAAGTATTGGCATTCAACTGTGTAACAAACGAAATATTTCCTTTCTCATATGGTTTTACAGAAAAGGCTAAATAAGAGACATGAATGACTTGATTGCAATACCAAGTGCCCACTTGTTATGAAAACTTTGCCTTGATAAGCTTTCATCTTCATGAAAGATCTTTAACTTCTAGATGATACTAAATTAGAGATAATGAGCTGAAACTACAGACTTCTATGTGTCACGTCCCAGATGGATGGTCGACTCGCTACGGGTTCCTATTCTTCCATCTCGTCTTTAACCTCCCTGTCATGATAATAACAAAAAGGTATCCCTTGAATAACAAGTTCATTGTTCACAGATAAAAAGGTCGAAAAGGTTTCCGGTATTGCGATCAGTATCGCACAAGGTGGTTAAACTTTATAACCAGTGCCAAGGAGAAAAACAAACACAAACAGTTCATAAGCAGATGATATTACGAGGTTAATATTCAAATTTAAAATGAAATTTTGAAGATTCACCAAGTTCCATTATCAGCAGAGGTTTGAGGCAATAATTTGAGAAATGAAAACCAAGATGATTACGAACATCCTAGATATCAAAGATCAGTTTAGTTAGTTATCTGAAAAGTGTGACTTTGAAAAACTCACAAATTGAATCAATCTTGGTACTCTGGTTAAGGTTATAATTTATAGGAGGGGGAAAAAATTTACACAAAATTAACGGACACAAAAGCCTCACGTCGTCTCAGTTTTGACCACAGGATGAGTATCAGTATCAAAGCTTCTAATCCGAGGCTTCTCATCTTCATCAGGATCAGAATCATAATGTTCGCCATTCCAAATGCGCTGCTTTGGTCTTTGATTAAGGTCCTCTTCCCCCTACACCAAACAAATTTCAGACTCCATAGGACAAGACGGAAATGTTAAAGAGAAAATATGTTGAAAAAAGAGAGAATGGACTGCACCAAATACCGACCTCTTCTAGAACTTGCGTAGTAGATGGTGTTGTCTGAAAAGGTACACTGGGTGCATGTGGCAATCTAGAAAGTTGCTCCAGTAGTGTATTTCTGGGGGAATAGGAAGAGCAGTAATAAATTACAGAAAACTTGACATGGAACACAGGGATTATGAATCAACATGTCCTAAACAGGCCAGATAAAAGGGATTCCGCCCAAAAAGGCGTCAATACTGTTGGCAAATCAAATATCCGAAACCCAAAACAAATCAAAGTTCTGCTATTGCCAAACAAAAATGCACAATCTTATAACGACTCGTGAATTTGCAAAACTTTAAATGCTCTTGCGGCTCAGAGTCAACATGATGAAACCACATAGTTAGGCGAATACAGGCTTCTCAATATGGCTATAGTGTGATTATATTTTAAAGCAGAATATGAATATACCAAATATCACCTTATTTTGTCCATATCTTTGGGAGAGTTCATATTCTCCATATTGCGCGGTTCTACATGAAGAGTGTAATCTGGGCCAAAATATTCATAATATTCATTGTGTGGCAACTTATTATCTGGCTCAACTCCAACTGCAACCGCTGTCTGACACAGTATGAAATGCAACTTCTCAGAAATTAAATAAAAAAAACAATTTCCAATACTAGGGCAAAAAACTGATCAATACTGTTAAATTGGATGGAATAAAGGGTAAACCTCGTAGCACCAGCAACGGGCAACATTCCGTATTGTATATCCTCCGCCACCCAAGACCATCAGAGGAACATTAAAGGATCTCAGGAAACGAAGGCAATCAGCATGCCCCTTAACAGATAAATTGAAGCAACCTAACCGATCACCAGACAAGGAGTCTGCTCCGCATTGAAGAACAACTGCGTCTGGTTGATATACCTCCATTACTTTTTGAATGATCGGCCGAAACAGACCACGGAAACTCTCATCATCGAGTCCATCATTTAGCGGGACATTGAGAGCATAGTTCTTGCCGGGACCCACCCCAATGTCCTTAATGTGTCCAGTCCCTGGAAAGAACTCCCCAAACTTATGGAAGGACACAGTCATCACTCTGTCAGTGGTGTAAAATGCCTCCTCAACACCGTCTCCATGGTGAACATCGATATCCACATAAAGCACGCGCTGTGCAATGACAACGAAATAATTACAAAAAAAAAAAAAAAAAACGTTATCAATCTAAAATTTTAGACAAAATCTAGACTGAATTAGCATAAAGATATTGCCCAAAGTCACAAACATTCAGAACCTATAAAATTTCAGTACTACTACTATCAGATATGAATCATTCCAACTTTTTTGACATTGCATTAAACGAACCCTAGTATGCCAAAATTATCCTCAAGTCAATATAGCCCCTTTTTCTTCTTGATGAGACTAATTGGTGCCAACGTTCCATCACCGGTCAAAGAACTCCCCAAGCCGAGATGACCAGCTAGTACTAATCCAATACTAAAACACTAAAAATTGCTATAATATAACCCAAAAAAAATATAGCAAACCATTTGAAATAATTAAAAAACAAAAACAAAAAAACAAAAAAAAACAAGTCACAGTTGAACAAAATTTAGAACTCTATGACTAAAATTTCAAACTTTTCCAAAGAACGAAAAGGAAAAAGTACATCAAAACAATCCCAATTCTCAGTTAACCAATCGAACAGAATAAAAGCTTCACAATTAAAAGTTCAAAAATTTTCCAATAAAAAAAAAAATCTTACCCTATGAACCTTGAGCAGCTCGAGAATTCCAAGGACGATATCATTGACATAGCAAAAACCTGAGGCCTCGGACTTCTTGGCGTGGTGCAAGCCGCCGGCCCAGTTGATGGCGATGTCGGCATCGGAGCGGTTGAGCTTGACGGCGGCGCCGATGGAGCCGCCGGCGGAGGCCCGACAGAAGGCGAAAAGGCCGTCAAAGACGGGGCAATCCTCGCCGACATTGAAGCGTTTGAGGTGGCGAGAGAAGGAAGAGTCGGCGAGAGTGGCCGGAGAGACGGTGGAGAGGAAGTCAACGTAGTCAGGCGAGTGGAAGAGGCGAACGTCGGAGGGGGAGGCGAGGAAGGGGCGGCTGATCTCCATCCGGCGGTGGAGGCCATAGTGGACAATGAGGTTGTGGGCCATCCTGATCCGGTGCGGCTTCATGGGGTGGCCCTGCCCGTAGTAGTAGTCGCCGATCGTCGGCTCGTAGAAGTAGCTCACGCGCCGCTTCTTCGCGTCGGTCCCCACGGACGCCAGCGACGCCCCGCCGCCATCTTGCATGCCTCTCCCAAAAAATAATAACAAAAAAACAAAACAGCAAGCTTGTTTTGCTCACTCTCTCTCTCTCTCTTCTCTCTTTTCTCTCTCCCGTGTGGCGACGATGGACGACGAGGAAGGAGGGCCCCAGACCAGAGTTTTTTGGGTACTGGGTTCAAGTAGAGGTAGCCCAAAAATCATGTGGGCTAGAAAGGAGGCCCAATTAGATCAACAATGTGTAGAATCCAGTAGATTATCCCCGGTGATATACTAGATTATTTTGAATTTTTCACGAGGTCGTTTTCAGGCTAAGCCTTTTAGAGACAAGGGATGTACGTCGGTTAACAACCAACGGCTTTGGGATGGTCTGTTTCTGGAAGATGACACTAAGCATCGAAAAGCACCTAGCAGTTTGAATAAATTATCATATTCAAATAATTAATTATCTAAAATGTGAAACTTTACTTGACTAATTTTTTTAAAAAAAATTAATTAAACAAATTAATTCTCTGAAAATAATAGGCAATATTACTACCATACAATCTAATTGGACTGTGTTGTGTGCATCCTTCAAGCCTAATGAGCCCTAACCGTAATTCCTTTTGGATTATCCATAGTAATCAATCTTCTCTTAAGTTAGTGAGCTAATATTGGGACTCAATAAATATACATTATTAGGCTCTTTTAATTATAAATAAAATAATTTTTGGTTATTTCTTTATTAATTATTAACTTTGGTATCATTCCACTATTGATTAATAGTTGTACTCTTGTCAATATACCGTTTTAAGAGATTCCTATTAAAATTTTTTTATGATCTCTAATATTATGTGTATTTGCCATAGGTTATTTATAATTGACTTAAGACCCTCCTCAATACAAATACAATGCTAGTGTTATATTTGTCACTAGAAAGTATAAAAATGGCATAATTGATGTATTATTTTATTTTATGCTCTGATGCATAATGCTATTTGAAATGCCATATTTACATTGTCATAATTATTGAACCTTGAAGCTTGTATGTAAGATTTTTAATATTAAAATAATTAATATTAAATGTCATTGCATTGGAGAGTGTTTGTTCACACTTAAATGGCAAATTTGCTATTGGCACATTAATTTAGTATTGTTTTGGAGATTCTCTAAGGAGAAGTACTGTCTTACTTTCCTGATTATTTATACCAAAGTTTCATGTTTGTATCTTATTTCAAAAAAGAATCCATTCATAACAAGTACAAAATGGAAATCATTCGGTTACTAATTGTATCCAAATGATCAAGATCTTTTTTTTTTCAACTTCTTAAAAAATGCCTTTGAGAGGATAACATAACTTTTATTAAGGAGTTATGGATTTCATATTTGTAAATTATGCTCTTGTCGAATATAGATCATGTCTTCAACATACAGACAAATAATACCTTTGATCATCAAAAATCTTGCCTTCAGTATATCAAAAGATATAAGCTATAAGCATAGAGTTATGAACTCACTTCAAAATTTAGACAACACGTAAATAATTACCAAAGTGAATTGATTTATGTAAATGAAATTATTAATAAGATCAACTAACACTTTAGGTTTATTCTGATATATGATTATAGACGGTGGATCTACAATTAAATGTAAAAATTATGGATTGGGTTGTTAAAGTTCTGTTCAAGGAACTTGGGCCCTGAAATCACTGTTAAATGGACCTATTAGCTCAAGTTAATGTGCAAGATCAGAGTGAAATAAGCAAAATAATGCTGAAACAAGAATAACACGTGAGATTTATAGTGGTTGACTCTGCTAATGAATAGCTACGGCCATTGTAATGTACTATAATATTCTGTGTACGAATTACAAAAGAGCAAGAATATATGAGAAAGCAAATGAGTAGAATTTCTGTATCTATTTGTGTCTCTCGTACAATAAAACAACCATCCCCTTATATAGAGGGTGAGGAAGAATCGTGGCTTCCAACTATCTGGTGGAGTGGGATAATGTACTATAAGTAACTGCAATAGTGAGATACGTGTTGATTGGTGATAGACTGCAAGAATCATGCCTCCCCCACGTTTCGGTCCATGACTAGACGTGTTATAACCATCAGTTCGTGCTAATAACTGTCAACTCGTGGCAATCGATTTGGTTGAAGACCTGGGAAACGAGTACGAATTATACTGAGCGAGCGAGAAAATCGAATGCCTCCAACCACGCAGGTAATCAAACCAATCGAACAAAACGAATCGTCAATTTGATTGGACTTCAGTCAGTTGATTCTATTCGATCTATTTGATTTGTTTCAGCATTGGGCCGCCTAGGGCTTGTCAGCAATTTGAGCCCAACTAAATTACACCCCAACAATGATCTCTATTTAGATCTAGTATATGAGTGCATCAACCATGGAGTCAATCCTACTCCGACGGTCAAGACAACTGCCTCCTCATTTGTTCCCTATTACAGTTTTACCAAGAATAAAGTGTTCATCCTTGTTCCAAAAACTACATACTATAAATCTTGACTATTAATCTTGTGATTATATCTTTCCTTATTTAACCCCATATGTGTACTGATCTAAGGAAAGATATAATCACTACAATGTTATAAGGAAAGATATAATCACAAGATTTAAACAAGAATAATGCTTATATGGTCAGGTGCTTTCGTTTGCTTGTTATACAATTAATAATATGAAAGTAAATAGAACAATTTCTTATTGAGCAAAAAATATAACATTATTTTTTTCTAAACAAAATGTCTATTAAATACAAATTTAGTATTTGATAATTTAGTGCACTAATTCTAACACTTACTCGCGTTAGATGGTGTGGGAACTACATTTTAGCATATCTTTGTATATATATATATATATATATATATTCGCATTATTTAGGATAAATGTTTTTGCATTTGTTTTTATTAATAATTCATATAGTAAATTGCACCAACGCTTCATCCTCTAGTTATGTATGAATAGTTCATATGGAAAGGACACACTAAAATTAGCGGATATAGTTTAAATTATTGTTTACAATTGGAAAAAAAGTGGAACACTTTATTTTTAATGAGGTACTGTTTTCGTCTATTAGCGATGGAATAATATATTTGTAATATGTGTTAATATGATTATGTTTGAACCAGACCGCAAGAAGAATTTCTCTAAAGAGAATTTTTATTCTATTGTTAATGGCCGTTTCTAGACGGGCTCAATTTTGAGTGATTAATGGACTAAGTTTATAGAATGCATCTTTTTAAGTTGTCAATAGGTGTGTTAAATGAATGACCAATAAGGCATATTGGAGATTTAATTTTATATGTTTTTGGGAACATCTATTATGAAATCCATAACTTTGTAGAAGAAGTTTAATAATGTTCCCTCGAGAATTGAATCAGGTTTTGAATAAATAAGTTCTCAAAGCTATTGGATCAAAATGATATCAGATAAATCCAGTTACTGTATTTTCATTGGATCATATAAATTACACATTATAGAATCAATAGTGTTTAAGGACAAATATGAAAGATGTTTAACAGAAAATAACTTTGGTCTAGTTATAAATATTTTTATGGAAAGTCAACTTAAAATTAATGGTCATAGGTGAACGAGCAAAATAACATAATCTTGAGGGACAATAACAACATTAACAAAATAACAAGAACACTTGGAATTAAAAAAAGAAAAGAAAATGGTAGAAACAAAAAGAAAATCTCGAACCAACCCCATTATTCTCTTCCCCAAACTAAGTAAAAAACAAAAACAAAAACAACAACAACAACAACAAATCTATAAACAAACCTATAATTAACCCAACTTAAAACTCTAACCCCAATGCCCATAATCTTGAATAATGTATGCCCAACCCTTGTAAATCTTTTCACCTTCAGTGGCCCCAGACTAGAAAGCACCGCAAACACAAAACTATTAGCAAGCCAAAACCCAATAAGAGATTAGCTCAAAATATTTGCAAATGGGCAACCACTGCGAGCCAGAACGTTACATCATACTCGTCATGTGAGCTTCACGATCGATCGTTCTGATGCCGTGGCGAAGGCCATTGTGATAAGGACTGTGACAATCTAGCCACACTTCCCTCTCAACAGCGTGAACCATCCAAAACCTAGCAATTGACTGCACGATACAATCGAGTTTTTTTTTTTTTAAAAAAAAAGGAAGGAAAAGAAAAAAAGCCATAAATTTCATTCCCTAAAACCTTCTACCATTTACTACTTTTTTGTTTTTTTGAAGTGTCTATCATTCATTATAATTTCCGAGAAGAAATCTAAAAAAATTTCAATCGATGGGCCAAAATAGGCACCCTACTGCTTGCAGGGTTGTACAAGGGTTCGGCCCTTGGCCTCCAAGCCATGGCTATCATTAACAGTGTGAGATGAGAGTAAATTAGGTGGTATATTACTTCTTAATTATCATTGTCATATTCTACAACTTTTTTTCATACGATTCATCCTACTTCTTTTAGCTAAAAAAACTAAGGGCTCCTTTGTTTCGATACTCGAATCACGGTTCGAATCATTTTGCTACAGTATTTTCTCTCACCAAAATTTAAATCTTCATTCAAATACTTTATTCAAATACTCGAATCAAACGGGCCCTAAATAACACTTGTTTGTCTTACCCTAACTAAAAATGTTTATGAGCAATTATGTTTTTATATTTTTTGAAAGTGATATATTTTTGTACTTTTTGAAAGTGATATGTTTTAAACTTTCTTATAAAACTACTAACATTAAAAAATAATGCCATAAAAGTGGCATTTCTCTAACGGATGTCATGATGCTAGCACCACTAACGAGGTGTAATTATTTTTCTTTTTAAATATGGTTATAATCAAATTCAAAAATTGAAGTGGAGCAACAATAATGAATATAAGGATTAATTAAAAAATATTCAATTTACAAATGTAAGAGAAATTATAATACATCTCTTAAATGATGAAAGCTAAGTGTCTTACACAAAATAGAAAATAAAGAATTAATTTGAGTAAGAAAGATTAGTGTCGTAGCCATGGTTCTGGCACCACAAATAAACAGAGGCTTTAGTGCGGCGCCAGCCAATGTTTCCTGATTTTGATATTGTGAAATTTTTGGTTTAATCTGAGCCATTGTTTCAAACGATTGCCACTCTTCATTCGAAATTAGATCTATGTTAATAGATATGTCTATTGTAACAATTATATATGTTTATAAAAACACATCTTTTTCAAAAGCTTGCATGATTTACAACATTAGCATCTATTCATAAATGGACATGTTTTGGCTCTAAATACACGCTCCAGATTTTCAGTTGTATATCTTGTTCTGGAATTTAAAAATATTGCTAATTATTAAATTCATGGTTTGTTATATTTTTAGGTAATTTGTCACAAAAATCTTGTTAACAAAGGTAAATAAAATCTTGAGGATAGTAATTCTGTATGCCTAAAAACCAACTCCATTTTTCAGATTTTTTTTCCTTGCTTCCGTTTTAGATTTTTCTGCTTACATTTCTTTAACAACGACGACCATGTAAAACGGAACTTTACAAACTTTTTTTTGGAGCTGTAATTATTAGCTGCTTGAGACAGAACCGGCATAATTTCGGAAAAATCTTGGTCTAAATAACAACCTTACAAATTTATGTTTCTTTAAAAAAAAAAAAAACTTTATTATAAAATGGTCCAATATCAATGATAGATTATGGTCTATGCCGAAATTTTAACTTTTCCAGGCAACAAAATATTCGAAGATCTTTGACTTCTTAGATATCATGCAACAAAGAAATGATCTCCACTAGAAAAGATTTCTTTACAATCTCTAAAGACATATATTGTGTGCCTAGTGGGAATATACATTTCAATCATACAATTTGAAGATAAGTTGATAGACTTTATTGATTGTGTAAATATTTGTTCGATCGTTGAGCAAGCATACAAAAAGACTTTTAGCCTTTTAACATTTGGGCCGTATATCATTTTTTTCTAAAACCTTGGAAAAAATAAACATCCATATAAAAAAGGGAAAAAGGGAGGGAAGAAAAAAAGAAAGAAAACCATGTCACACATTTTACAACTTTTTTATGTGTGTCGGCTTATGTATGGATCTTAGTCTTGTTATGATTAAAGGGTAAATAAGATTTATAAGAATAGTAGGCTTAATTTGTGGACCAAATAGTACAACTAAAGGTGCTAGTTTAGTATTTATATTGGTGTCAAATATATATATATATATTTTGAGAGGGGAGTGGGGCGCGGGGGGGCGTTATCTATTGGAGACACTAACCTTTAATTAGGGTTTCTCCTTTATCCTTGTGATTAGACATGGAAGTTTTTGTTCTCAAGGCACCCTAATTGCAACTTTTGACTTGATTGTTGGTGGATTAGATGCATGGATGGACTCCAAAGGGGGACCAAGGAATCTTTTCAAAAGTATTCATTTTAATAACAAGTTGAAAACACCAAGCTATTAATAGCCCCATTTTGAAGTTAACTAAGGCAATTATGTCACAAGAAGTATTTTCCACTGAAATTATTAACAAAATTGTGGCTGAGGAGGAAAGAACCACAGTATCACTTTCTCGGCAATATTTTTTTTTTTAAATTTCCACTTAAATGTTAAGAAGTGTGTTTCCACTTAAAGAACCATAGAATGCCTTACGAATTATCACCCTATGCAAAGGATTATAGGGATGGAATGTACGTATGGAAAGTAGAAACTCGAAACGGAGTGAAAACATGCACAGCGTCGCCAACTGAAGGGCATGGCCACGCGATGTTGGGGCTGGATGAGAGAAGATTTTTTTTGGGTTTTTTTGTTTCCTCTTTCTTACAAATCTATAAATCGGACTTCATAGAGCTTATTTGTATAACTTATAAAATAGAGAGAGAGAGAGATCTAGATAGAGAGAGAGAGAGAGTGAGAGAAATCTAGAGAGAGAGTGTGTAATATTTTTCTTGTAAACTTCTTCATCATCACAGTGAATTATTCTAGAACGGCTAAAAGTGAACGTAACTCTCACGTTGAGGATGAACCACTATAAATTTTGTATGTGTTCTTGTTTATTTTTTGCATCTTATATTTTGCTCTTGGTAGAATTAGGGAGTTTAATTCACAACAATAAAATCTCTCTCTTGTGTCAAAACTATGAGTATGCAAGCGTAGGGTTAAGTTAATTCCAAAGGCTGCAAACATGTGTTTTTGGTACCTAATTTGTTAATTGTTGTGCATTGATATAGACCAAGACCATATTGTATTATACTATATATTACATTGTATAAATAGATATATGTTCTATAAAGATGTGGGGATGAGTTAATTTTTCTCATAATTAATGATATTCTTTTGTCAAATTTCACTTGTCAATGTGCAATTATATCAAACCGGTAGCTTGTCATGGGGTGTTGAGCCAAAGAAGTGATTATTTCGCGACAAGAAATATTCTTTTTATCTTTTCAACGGGGACCAAGCAAAAGTTTATCAAAGACCCCCCCATTAGGCAAAGGACCTAATCATTTGGGGGAAGGATGAAGGGAAAGAAATGGGTTTCCAAAGCTTTACTTTCACTATCATTTTGTGATCATCATCTCTTCAAAAGGAAGCTTTATTGTTGGTTGATTAAGACTCCTTTAAAAGGACAATCCCTTTCTGTAGGAAAATACGAGTAGTTTCCAATAATATATATATATATATGCCCCACTTTTAAAGGGTACTATATAATAATTTCACACTTATACATTACATAACAGTATATTACATGATGTGATTTGGTAGCACAAAACAGTGACTGATTCCTTCGGCGGTCCTTCATCAGAATGTACCCCGGTCGATCACAATCGTTGATGCACCTGACCTAAAATTGAGTCCATATAATCTAATTCAGATACAGCCACAAACACGTGTGCTCACCTTCTACACACAAACGAAAAGATCGTGCATGTATATGATAGAACAGAGTACTAGTGATAACCAGTTTAGCCTACCAATAATTTCACACATAATTCTACGATAAAGTGTAGAGTTTATATTTTTCTATGACAAGTTAAAAAATAAGATAATATAGTTTGCATTTGGTCATTCGCAAAGAACGGTTGTAAGATCGTCCTATTCTAACATGTAGCAGTGTCTTTTTATATAATAATATTTATTTTATATAACAACGACGTAAATATAATATTCAAGTGAGATAACTAAATTTTTTATTGTTACATCCCTGTAATTTCATTATTACACACAACAAAATAACATAACATTACGGTTCTCACTTTTACATGTGTTTCGTGAAGGACCCGAAAATTAGCATAATATCACAATTCACATGCAACTTTATTTCTTGTGTGTGTTAGTGATGAAGCGGTTTGTACAGCCAAGGTTGTAACTAATACCTCGAGAGGAAGCAACCAAATCTTTAATTTGAATAAAGAATTTTCATGTCCCTACTCCTTATTACAATGGAGCTGGTAAATAAATTATTGCTGTTGTCTCATAATAAAGCAGTGTTAATAAAGATAAGACAAAATTTTAGCTTCAAGGTACTGTTTCATATATATATATATATGTGTGTGTGTGTATAAACTCCACAGAAGTATAATATTTCTTTATATCAATCAAGATATTTGTATCCCAAATTTTTAATGGTTAATTAATTTGATCAAAAGGGGTCAATGTACATCATGATGTTTTTGCAGAGGCAAACTGTAGGAACAAATTTGATCATAATCTACCATGATCGTTCATGTCAAATTATTGAGAGGAATCATTCTGAATTGAGAAAGCGTACCTGAAACGCCCCTTGATACGGATGTCACAGATGTCGTTACATACTTACATTTGTACATGCATAAACATTAAACTTATAAATAGTATCAAACTTAATCATTACTATTGATTTTAAAAGTACTTAAACTTACATTACCAGGATCCATTCATACGTTTTTTTTTAAAAAAACTTATCATTGTTTAGAATAACAATGTTTAACTATTCCATATAATAATTTATTCAATTATACTTAAATTAAACATGAACTTATTTAATAGTATAGGTTTGTCAATCTGTAAAATCAGGACTTATAAAAATATATCACATTAAAACTCTTCGATCATCACATCAATAGAAATCCATTTGTTCCCACAGTTCGGCAGGCCGAACTTGGTACTACGGCAGGCCGAACATCATCGGAAGGCCGGGGATCCCTCAACCGGTAGGCCGACAGAGGCTTTGCAATTCGGAATAAAAATTCATCCATGTTCGGCAGGCCAAAAAATTAGATCGGCAGGCCGAACTTCTTGTCTTCAGCAGGCCAGCCATAGAGTTCGACAGGCCGTCCGAGACCAAAATTCCTTTGGAAAACTTAATTTAAAACATACCAACTTTGCGTAAAATATAGCGGAAGTTCATAATTCATAAAAAAAATGATAACATAACTTATAAAGCCATAATATAAGTATTCTTAAAAACTTAACATAAAAATATGTTCAAAAATATATAAAACTTGATTAATTCATAAAATCATTTTCTTGGCGTGCTTCCGGTTACAATTTATCGTTCATGTTGCTCACACGCCTTCCCATGTCCTCCTCCTATTCCATGACTCTCTTACCCTTATCTGCAACATGACATATAAAACATGATTAAGCTAACGCTTAGTAAGTACATATAACTCTCACAACTTAAAACATTTCATAAATATTATCATCATCATCATCATTGTCATCGTATCATAATAGTGCCTTAAGCACAATTTCATAGAACATATCTTTCGTAACGTTAACCATTTTAAAACTTAATCCATTTTATCTTAAGGGCCCAAGTGTTGCACCATAACATCATCATTGGCGCGCCGTCATGAGAGGAGAAGGGCAGCTAATCCCAAACCAAACATGACATCATAACATAACATTTCATAACATTAGGTGTGCAACACTTATTAGGTGATACATATATACATACTTTTCATACTTTGAAACATGTCATCATCATACATTGTGACACCCGTTATTCTCCTAACGGGTATTGAGGTAATTAAATTAATTTTTAATGTATAAAAAAAAAAATTGCTTCATTTAAATTTATTTTATAATATTTATTTTTATCTATTTTTAAATTTTCTAAAATTCTCCTATATTTATTTAGTATGATTACTAAAAAGTCTTAGAACTTCTAATAAATCTCAAAAAGGTCATATTGGTATTATGTGTGTTAAAGTCTTTAGATGAGACATAAGGATATCTTTTCCAACTACTCTTGACCCTCATTTTCTTTATTTCCTCCGTGACATGCTTCAACATGTCTCCTCTATAATTGTTTCTATCACTTCTCTTCAAAGACTTCATCTTTTCTTCCTTTCTCTTCCACGGTTCCCACACTCTTCTTCTCATTTCTTTGCTGAAGCAAAATACTTAGAGAACTTCTTCAAGGCAGCCATAAAAATCAGCCACCATCACCTCCATTTGAGCAAGAATTTCAGTCATACCGAAGTAAAGGAACCTGTTTTGAAACCATTTCAAGCTTCCAACTAACCATAATCCGAGGTTAGAATCTTATGAACAAATTTAGTCTTTCATTTATAAATTTTCTTTTATACTAAAGGATTATTCAAATTTACGTTCTTAAACCTAAGTATATGTTTGTTGCTATTTTGGAGCATATGTATGAAGTCTAAGTGTATATGCCCTAGACAGAAAATTTATATTGTTAAACTTTGTAATACCTCTATGGGCAGTGGTTATTTCTTGAAATTCTAAGATTAAATTAAAATGAATTTTATGAATTGGTTTGCATATTTGAAAAGTAGCATCTAGGCTTTCTAACGAGCTATCATAAACCTAAATCGGAGTTGTATTTTATTTTCTAAGAATTATTTAATTTTTGTATTGGAAACTAGTAAATCTACCAGTTTGTTATGGTATACCAGCTGCTAACCTGAACCAAGAACCCATCTTTGCTCACCACCTAATTCTTTAATGTCTTGCAACCTTTCCAATATTATCCTAAGTGATTGATGAATCTTATTAGGGACTAAAACATATAGATTACTTGTTCACATTTTATATTGTGTTAAGACAAAAATTGTTTACTGTGGTATTCAAAAGAGATTTATATAAAAGCTTTAATGGCATACTAGTAAGATAGGTTTACACATGATTTATTTATGAATGTAGTTGTATGTTGTGCTTTAGTTTTAATTGTCCTTATGCACGCCTTAGGATCAAGGGAGTATGGAGCTAACGTTAATTGATTCCAGGATTAAGAGACTGTTGATAAGCTTAAAAGGTAGAGATTCTATTACTCATCTTTTGTGAGGTTTTTATAGAATTAAAATTGATTGTTTTGCCGCAATATATATATATCTATGTTGAACTGATATTATATGATTATCACATATGAAACTATGACATGGACTCGTCTTGTATTGTACGGCGAGGAACATAATGAATTGACACATGTTATAAATTGAGAAGCATGGTTAGGAAAACTAACTCTATTGATAATGATTCAATATAGAGAAATTGTGAGACATGAAGAGGGCGACGGTTACGTCCTTGGGCATGAATACCCTAAAAGGTAAAGTAGGGGGAAGGCGATGACGCTTCCTTGGGTTGAAAGTCCCAGAACACACTGTACAGGAATCGATTTGGTGAGGACTCGGGGCTTGATGTCCCCTCACCGGAACACCCTTGGAATGTTTATAGGGTGATCAAGTGCGCCCATTTGGGTTTCGATGAGTTGAGTGATACTCAATTTAACATGGATACCTAGGAACAATGATGATTGTTAATATTTGTATAAATGTGTAATTATGACACTTGGTAATGATTAACTACGGTATCCATAAGATGTGATCATAATAAACCTCATAATCTGGAATATGATGTAACTTACTAACCATGCAGATTTTAATGTGGTAATGATAAAGGTGAGTAATGGCTTTCTCTACTGAGCATAGTGTTGCTCATACCCTTATATTTTTATCTTTTCAGGACTCACTAAGTGTGAGGTGGCTACGAGAAATATAGTTGAGGAAGTGATGTAGCTATATTACATTGGGACTGCTTCAATTGTTGAGAATGTTCTTCATGATAATGTAAGCATCAATTGTTACTTTCTGTGACTGTATTACAATGTGTTGAGGGTTAAAATGATGATGACAACAGTTTATATTATTAAATTTAAGGTGCTACATTAAAACTGTGGTTTATTTGTCGTTTATATTTTTATTTTTGAGTTGAGAGTTTTCATTTAAGTCCCGGGCAAATTTTAATCTTTAAGGTTTTACTTTTATTATTTATTTTTATTTTATCTCATTAAAAACTGTTAACCCCCACATAGGGGCGTTACAGAATTTTTGGTATCAGAGCCTAGGTTCGGTTAACCTAGGGAGTGTAGCACCACTTTAAAAAAATATATTTTTGAGATGGTTTTGAAGCTGAATTTTCATTGTCATCATCAAAATGAACCTTCACATTGATTTATACAGTCTAGAAGGATGTAACATGGAAAGGCCATAGAATGAAAATACTAATGGTTATATGAGTACAATAATTATATAGAAGGAAAGTATTAATAGTTATGAGGGAATGATAATTATATGGAATGAGTTTATAAGTAGAATGCTTATGAGAGATTCGTATAATATTAGGATCTATAAGCATATCTAATTCGTATAAACGATGAGAAATTCGTATAGATACGAGGATTTAAGAGCCTTTTGTCTCGTGAAAAACAATAAAAAAATATAAGGCTTGATTTATTGATTTTAAAGTTTGACATAGATATGCCAAATTTTTCGTAATTGATTCAAACCTAAGTAATGATTATGTGTGGATTCGATGGAGCACATAAGTGTCAATGTCTTTTCTTAAAAGTTCTATATATTTGAGGAATATGATATAAGTTGGGAATCATGGTATTGAATCTTGAGAGAGATAAATGTTAGACTTTTGGTCTGTTGAGACTGTGTAAAGTCTGGAATGCATGAATCTCAAAATTGGAATATTTTGTTACGTACATTGTATTTAAGTGTATCGGTGAATCTTTTGGTTACCTAAGATTTTGTTATATGAGGAAATTATATATTGTATGAGTAGAATTGTGGGGATTATAGATGTTCTTAAGTAGTAACATCAAGTGTCTTTGTTCATTGATATGGTCTACGTTGAAAGACGTAAATCGTATTGATTTCAAGGTTAGTCGCATTCTAAACCCTTGGTAGTAATGATGATGAATCCATTGATAGATGTTGAGTATTAGGAATAACATATGGGTGTATGCATTGTTCAATAAGGTTTTGATTAAAACAAAATTATTTGAGTTGCTGGAAGATTATGTTGTTATGAAATGATTTTAAATATCATTTAGGAAGATCCTTGTTGTCATTAAATTAGATTTGTTGTTCATAGTTAACTTTATCTATAGTGGGCTTTAAATTGGGTTTAAGATTTATACAAATTGGTTTTCAATTTTATGTTTGTTATTTAACTCGTTCTAAATGTGTTAAGGCCCGAAACAACCTGACCATTTTCAACTAAGAACATTTGGGCCTAGTTTAAATCCTAAATCAGTTTGATTCACACTGTCTCTCCCACGTGGTCTCTATACGTGTCATATACAGTGGTTTAATTAATGTTTACAAATACGGTTACTGTGCATAGGAGCTTATTTCTCCGAGTTCACTTTTTCTCTCTTAATTTGTTATTTTCTCTCTAAATCGCAAATCCTCTTCTTTTTCATTAAAAATTCTTCTTTTTCTCTAAAAGAAGAAGGAATTCTAGGATTCTGCAATTTACTATCTTAATTTTTCATTTCTATTTACTCTTCTTTCATCTCATCATGGACCCAAAGTACCAACACCTGAGAAAGTATTTCCCATCACTCTCCCAAAAGATTCTTAGAAAGAAATACAAGGCTAGAATTACTCGGTTGTGGATTCTTATGCGTTTTGGCATCCCTTGTGATGTGAGAATGTTAATAGAGGGGAAAATCCGTCCGAGTGACTTTAGTCAAGATGTCGGTTTACCAGGAACAGGTACCAGTCGTAGTGCAATGAAAAGAAGAGCTCGTGCCATCGTGGTCACTTGTAACAAATGTGGAAGACAAAATTGTAATGGTAAATGTACTTCACCTGGTTATATGTCTACGAATAGAGAGGATAAAATAAGGTTTTGTAGGGATGGACTTTCAAAGGAGAACTTGGATAGCATCCATCCTCCTCTCCACGGTCACCCTAGTGGATATGTTCAAGGAGCTATTTTTAAACTCTGGCCTAAATTTTATACAGAAAGACAACGCCTCAGGAATATGGTATTTCTAGATCCTGTTTGCCAAGCCATAAGAAAACTGGATGGGGAATAAGTCATCGCTCTATAAAGGTTATTTAGTCTTTACTTATTTGAAGCAGTTTTAGCTGATGTTCAACAGTTTGTGTTTTTCTTTTACTCAGAATATTTGCTTTTGTGTTTGAAATAATTGTGATTATTAGATTGATACAGTAAGTGTTAATATCTTATTTAATTTATGATTTTCTTAAATATATATATAATAAAATATATTATCTTATCAGACACGTTACATACGGTACAGTAATATGTTTGAATTTTGAAAAACTTATCCAGATATTTCAAGATTTGTGTCTCAAATTTCAAAAGTTCTACAGTATTTGTCGTTTATATTAAATTTCTAGACTTGGTGTATATTTGTCAAAAAGTCTACAGTTGTGTCATGAGGGTCTTCTGTCGAATTGTTCTCAATTGTCAAAAGTTATACAATTAGAGTCTAATCTTTTTCAAAAAGTGAATCAGATTTTCTGTAAACTATCAATCACCTTATCTTACTTTCTTATCCGCACAAGATTTTGTTTAAATCTTTGGATTACCTTTTCATTACCTACTCGTCTATCTCTTTAGCCCTTTTTGTATATTTCTCATCTTTAAAATCTCATGTAGAACCCGAAGTCTAAGTGGAGCAGACATTAAGCAACCACTTCTATAAACCAAATATGTCTACCTCCCAGTCCACGAAGAAAATAAAGAATGTCTGTGTCTTTTGTGGTTCCAGCCTTGGAAAAGATAAAGCTTATTTAGAAGCTGCAAATCACTTAGGGCAAGTCCTAGCACGCAAGAAGATTAACATAATCTATGGGGGTGGTAGTATAAAAATGATGGTAAATATGGCACTAGCAGCTAGGTCTAGCGACGCTACTGATGTAAGAATTTGGCCTCATATTCCAGTTGAAGGAAACCTTTGTAAGGAAGCCATAGGTAAGGGAGAAGGAGTCAGGAGTATCCCTAAAAATTTTAAAGACATAATCTATAATTCTGATGCTTTTATAGCATTACCTGGTGGTCTAGGTACTCTTGAGGAAATATTTATAGTTGCTTGTGGGCAATTGTTGGGCTTTTATTCCAAACCTTTGGGACTGCTGAACGTAAAGGGTTTTTATGACGGTCTTTTGAAATTTCTAGATTACGCTGTGGAAGAAAACATCACTACAGAATCGGAGAGACAAATCTTTGTCACTGCTTCAACAGCTGAGGAATTGATAGATAAAATGCAAATCATACATCCAGAATCCGACACTGCAACATCCAAGCTTGAATGGGAAAGGGAAAGCCGGGAGCGGCCAATTGATTTGAATCTCCATCTGTAATCTTTTTGTTTTATCTTTGGCATGTAGGCATGTGTGTCCGTATTTCGTGTGTTACGAATAACCGTTTGCCTTGTATTCTGTGTTTCTTGTGGTACGTCGTTGTTCAATCTTTTAGATTCATTGAGCCTAATGCCGGGATGGCTGGATACGGAGTACTTGATGCTCTCGAAACGCATCCTTCTTAAGGTCCGATCTTTTGTTTATCGATGTTTTTGTATCCTCTAAGCATGCATGATATGGATAGCTGGTATACGGAGTGCCTTGTACTCTCGAAACGTATCCGTATTATGTTTGTAATGTGTAATATTCTGTTAATATTATGTGGAAGTACCAGAGTCAGTTATGGGGATATTCCATATGAAATATGAGTATATTATTTGGATTGAATGTTAGTGTCATGAGGATAGCTGTTTAATGAAAAATATGTCGGGTATGTTTGCAACCAGAGATTCCGTTTAATATCTCTATGAATAAGTTTAATGTATGGTTTTGAATATAAGTGTTTGTGATATATGTTTTATGATTATGTTTTAGTTTATTAGTTGAGGTATGAAATCAAATATATTTGACTTTTCCTTACTCAAAAAGGAAAAGGAACCTAAAGATGAAGTATATAAAATTTCTCTGGCAATCTCCTTAAATGTGATTGTAAATCACAGTCCATGGACAATGAAGGACTGGAATCATGATATGGTCAATATGTAGGCCTGATCAGATTCTTAGACTATTATACGTTGTTATAAGTTGAAACTTGTCAAAAATACTCTCATTGAGGGATTTAGGAGTAAGATTTATTATGCAAGTAAATAAGTGGAAATACGATAACTTAAATTTGGAGGACAAACAACATTAACGGTTTAGACTCAGAATTGGAATCATAGTGGAATCATAATTTTTACTAGTATTGCTAGAATTGAAATTTCGAGGACGAAATTTCTTTAAGGGGGGTAGAGCTGTGACACCCGTTATTCTCCTAACGGGTATTGAGGTAATTAAATTAATTTTTAATGTATAAAAAAAAAAAATTGCTTCATTTAAATTTATTTTATAATATTTATTTTTATCTATTTTTAAATTTTCTAAAATTCTCCTATATTTATTTAGTATGATTACTAAAAAGTCTTAGAACTTCTAATAAATCTCAAAAAGGTCATATTGGTATTATGTGTGTTAAAGTCTTTAGATGAGACATAAGGATATCTTTTCCAACTACTCTTGACCCTCATTTTCTTTATTTCCTCCGTGACATGCTTCAACATGTCTCCTCTATAATTGTTTCTATCACTTCTCTTCAAAGACTTCATCTTTTCTTCCTTTCTCTTCCACGGTTCCCACACTCTTCTTCTCATTTCTTTGCTGAAGCAAAATACTTAGAGAACTTCTTCAAGGCAGCCATAAAAATCAGCCACCATCACCTCCATTTGAGCAAGAATTTCAGTCATACCGAAGTAAAGGAACCTGTTTTGAAACCATTTCAAGCTTCCAACTAACCATAATCCGAGGTTAGAATCTTATGAACAAATTTAGTCTTTCATTTATAAATTTTCTTTTATACTAAAGGATTATTCAAATTTACGTTCTTAAACCTAAGTATATGTTTGTTGCTATTTTGGAGCATATGTATGAAGTCTAAGTGTATATGCCCTAGACAGAAAATTTATATTGTTAAACTTTGTAATACCTCTATGGGCAGTGGTTATTTCTTGAAATTCTAAGATTAAATTAAAATGAATTTTATGAATTGGTTTGCATATTTGAAAAGTAGCATCTAGGCTTTCTAACGAGCTATCATAAACCTAAATCGGAGTTGTATTTTATTTTCTAAGAATTATTTAATTTTTGTATTGGAAACTAGTAAATCTACCAGTTTGTTATGGTATACCAGCTGCTAACCTGAACCAAGAACCCATCTTTGCTCACCACCTAATTCTTTAATGTCTTGCAACCTTTCCAATATTATCCTAAGTGATTGATGAATCTTATTAGGGACTAAAACATATAGATTACTTGTTCACATTTTATATTGTGTTAAGACAAAAATTGTTTACTGTGGTATTCAAAAGAGATTTATATAAAAACTTTAATGGCATACTAGTAAGATAGGTTTACACATGATTTATTTATGAATGTAGTTGTATGTTGTGCTTTAGTTTTAATTGTCCTTATGCACGCCTTAGGATCAAGGGAGTATGGAGCTAACGTTAATTGATTCCAGGATTAAGAGACTGTTGATAAGCTTAAAAGGTAGAGATTCTATTACTCATCTTTTGTGAGGTTTTTATAGAATTAAAATTGATTGTTTTGCCGCAATATATATATATCTATGTTGAACTGATATTATATGATTATCACATATGAAACTATGACATGGACTCGTCTTGTATTGTACGGCGAGGAACATAATGAATTGACACATGTTATAAATTGAGAAGCATGGTTAGGAAAACTAACTCTATTGATAATGATTCAATATAGAGAAATTGTGAGACATGAAGAGGGCGACGGTTACGTCCTTGGGCATGAATACCCTAAAAGGTAAAGTAGGGGGAAGGCGATGACGCTTCCTTGGGTTGAAAGTCCCAGAACACACTGTACAGGAATCGATTTGGTGAGGACTCGGGGCTTGATGTCCCCTCACCGGAACACCCTTGGAATGTTTATAGGGTGATCAAGTGCGCCCATTTGGGTTTCGATGAGTTGAGTGATACTCAATTTAACATGGATACCTAGGAACAATGATGATTGTTAATATTTGTATAAATGTGTAATTATGACACTTGGTAATGATTAACTACGGTATCCATAAGATGTGATCATAATAAACCTCATAATCTGGAATATGATGTAACTTACTAACCATGCAGATTTTAATGTGGTAATGATAAAGGTGAGTAATGGCTTTCTCTACTGAGCATAGTGTTGCTCATACCCTTATATTTTTATCTTTTCAGGACTCACTAAGTGTGAGGTGGCTACGAGAAATATAGTTGAGGAAGTGATGTAGCTATATTACATTGGGACTGCTTCAATTGTTGAGAATGTTCTTCATGATAATGTAAGCATCAATTGTTACTTTCTGTGACTGTATTACAATGTGTTGAGGGTTAAAATGATGATGACAACAGTTTATATTATTAAATTTAAGGTGCTACATTAAAACTGTGGTTTATTTGTCGTTTATATTTTTATTTTTGAGTTGAGAGTTTTCATTTAAGTCCCGGGCAAATTTTAATCTTTAAGGTTTTACTTTTATTATTTATTTTTATTTTATCTCATTAAAAACTGTTAACCCCCACATAGGGGCGTTACATACATGCACATCTTTAAAATCATGAAAATCTTTCATAAGAAATCCTTTAAGGAAAATCATCATAAAATCATCATGAATATCCTTGTAACATATCATCAAACCTTGTAAAAACATGTGTCATGTTGCAGGTGAAAATGTACTTACCTCAACGATAGCTTACTTAACCTTAAAAATGCACTTGGTGACGATGCCGCGGTCTCGATGTACTCGCTTCCTTGAGTGTTCATGCCATTTTATCATTTAAAGATGGAATTAAAATCAATACTTATCATGAACTATTCATACACATAACATTCATTCATATAATATTCACATATACATACACTCATGTATACATTCATCATATTTCAGACATATCCTATAATCATTATCATGAAATTATCATCAAATTATGCAAACGCTATTCATAACATGCTTCCTTAAAATCAAAATATTTCATACATTGTAAACATGAAAATCTTTTTGAAAAACATTTCCTAATAATTTAAAACACATATACTTAATTTAAAACTCCATACAATCATCATATTATCATGCATAAAATTATTTTATTATCATAAAATCTTTTATACATACATAACATTTCATAACAAAAATCCAGAGATAACATTTATTAAAACATTTTTCTTATTGAATTCCCATAACAATTTCATAACATATAAATAAAACACATTCATCTCACATACTCATACATATGCATATTATAACAACTTTTCATGAAAACATCATATTTACCCCTTGAATAATCATTACATTTTCATACTTTTAAAATTATACAGTAACATATTACTGTGAGGGGTAGAAGGCAGAAATATCATTTTTTATTAAAACATTGAAATGACATGAAACTTAGAAAAACATCATATAATATATACATAATATCATATATAAAAATCGAGACAAAATACAATACCTAACGAGGAGAAGAATTTCTTTTAAAATACCAAAAAACTGAGTTCTTACCTTGAAATTTCTTCCCAAACTCTTGATTTTAATCAACGAAATAAGACTTTTCTTTCAATATTTATAGAGAATTTTTGTGAGTGAGAGAGAGAAAGAACTCGTGAAGAAGAAGAGAAGAGGAAGATAGGGAAATCAGAAAATGTCTCAGACTTTTTGAGAAAGAGAGAGAGCGTGAGAGGAGAGAAAATAATAAAAAGAAGAAACGTTAATTTTTTTTTAACGTAATAAACATAATGAGCATTCATGGCCTTCATTAAGTCAGGAAATTCTGACTGTTGAGGGCATGAGGCGTGGGAAGAGGAAGAGAAGAAAAGGAAGGTCAAACATCATCAATCTTACCTTAATTTACCTTCTAAAAATAGGAAACCTCTTAAAATAATACAAATCAAATCCTTTAATTTCCTTAACTGATAAAAACATTCTATTATTATGCCAATTAATCACATTAATTCACCCAATTAATGTAATTAACTTAGCCTTAATTTTGGAGAAATTTCTGCTGACTGCTTGTCAGCCATGTTCGGCCTGCCGGTTTTCCCCCTTCGGCCTGCTGGTTCCAGCAAGTTCGGCCTGCCGGTGGGGTTCTTCGGCCTGCCGATCTCAGGTAGTCATTTCGGCCTGCCGATCTGTCATTAAATACCATACAATAAAACATTCATGCATTGTTGCATCATAAAATAAACATATTGCATCATAAATAAACATATACTTAGAATTTCACATGAACACTAGAGCACAACGATCCCATGCGGTCGTCACTTGTCACAAAACTTATAAAAAGTTAGTAACATGCACATCACATATCATATCATATCATATAACGTTATTTATTAATAACATTCCTTAATAACGTTACTAACTTAACGTGATCCGTTACATAAAATAGGCGGGTGTTACAATTCTCCCCACCTTATAAAAGTTTTGTCCTCGAAACTTAGAACAAATGCGGATACATAACTTTCATGTCATCTTCACGTTCCCATGTAGCTTCTTCAACTTGCTGATTTCGCCATAACACCTTGACCAATGGAATTTCTTTATTCCTTAAAGTCTTGGTTTTCCGATCGAGTATCTTCGTTGGCTTTTCTTCATAACTTAAATCTTCTCGTATCTCGATCACTTGTGGCTCAATCACATGCGTAGGGTCTGGAACATACTTCTTGAGAGCATGGAGACATGAAATACATCGTGCATTGTAGACATTTCAGAAGGCAACTTCAGCTGATAAGCTACTTTGCCTATTCGTTTAACAACTTCATAAGGACCGATGAATCTTGGGCTTAGCTTGCTTTTCTTTCCAAATCTCATAACCCCTTTCATTGGTACAACTTTCAAGAACACATATTCACGTATAGCGAACTCTAAAGGTCTTCTTCTTTTATCAGCATAACTCTTTTGATGGCTTTGAGCGGTCTCTATTCTTCTCCTTATCAACTTTATCATTTCTGACGTTTCATTCACAAAATCGGTTCTTTCAGCATCAACACTTTCCTTCAACTTCTTTTCACCAGCTTCGTGCCAACATATAGGTGACCTGCACTTTCGTCCGTACAGTGCTTCATATGGTGCCATTCCAATTGTCGCCTGAAAGCTGTTGTTGTAAGCAAACTCTGCTAACGGCAACATTTTACACTAGCTGGTCTTAAAATCGAGAGAACAAGCTCGTAACATATCTTCCAGAATCAAATTTGTCCTCTCTGTTTGGCCGTCAATCTGAGGATGAAAAGCAGCGCTGAAATGAAGCCTGGTTCCCATTGCAGTTTGGACACTCTTCCAAAACTTAGATGTGAACCTGCCATCACGATCTGAGATAATTGACTTGGGAATCCCATGAAGTCGTACAATCTCCTTAACATAGAGCTCCGCTAACCGTTCCATAGAGTAAATGATCTTGATAGGAATGAAATGCACCGTCTTCGTCAGTCGATCCACAACTACCCAGATTGCATCATAACCGTTCGTAGTTCTGGGTAAGCCGGTAATGAAATCCATTGCTATTTCTTCCCATTTCCATTCTGGTATTTGAATAGACTGTAGTTCACCACCTGGTCTCTGGTGCTCAGCCTTTACTTGCTGACATGTCATATATTTCTTCACATACTTTGCAACATCACGTTTCATTCCAAACCACCAGAAGTTACCCTTTAAATCATTATACATCTTCGTTGCACCTGGATGAATAGAGTAAGGAGTGTCATGAATTTCTGCCAAGATCCTTTCCCTTAAACCATCAACATTGGGAACACATAAACGGTCCTTCAGGTGCAGAGTTCCGTCATCTGCAATACGAAACTCTTGACATTTTCCTTCTTTTATTTCATGCTTGATCCTTACAAGGCTTATGTCGTCATCTTGCTTACTCCGAATTTCATCATACATCGTCGGAGCAAGAGAAAGTGCTGATAGTTGGCCTGCTATAAGTTCTAAACCAAAGTCTAGAATTTCCTTCCTTAATGGTGGAGACATTGCTTGCATCGACATCAACGTGGCAACTGACTTCCTACTTAAAGCATCAGCTACTCGGTTAGCTTTACCAGGATGATAAAGGATTTCACAATAATAATCCTTCACCAACTCTAGCCATCTTCGTTGCCTCATATTCAGGTCTCTTTGCGTGAAGAAGTACTTCAGACTTTGATGATCAGTGAAGATCTTGCATTGGACTCCATACAAATAATGTCTCCATATCTTCAACGCAAAACAACTGCTGCTAACTCGAGATCATGAGTAGGATAGTTCTTTTCGTAGTCTTTCAGTTGCCTTGAAGCATAAGCAATCACCTTTTCATTCTGCATCAATACAGCTCCTAGGCCCATCTTGGATGCATCACTGTAAATTACGAACCCATCATTACCCTCAGGAATTGCCAACACTGGAGCCGTCGTAAATCTTTTCTTCAGTTCTTGAAAACTCTTTCCACATGCATCCATCCATTCATACTTCTTTCCCTTGCGAGTTAAGTTCGTGAGAGGAGCTGCTATCTTGGAGAAATCTTCTACGAATCTCCGATAGTAACCTGTTAGACCCAAGAAGCTCCTGATTTCACTTGCATTCATCGGTTGCTTCCAATTAAGTACAGCTTCTACTTTAGCCGGGTCTACCATAATCCCATCCTTTGAAATAACATGTGTAACACCCGCCTATTTTGTGTAACGGACCATATTAAGTTAGTAACGTTATTAAGGAATGTTATTAATAAATAACGTTATATGATATGATATGTGATGTGCATGTTACTAACTTTTTATGTCAAGTTTTGTGACAGGTAACGACCGTATGGGATCGTTGTGCTCATGTGTTCATGTGAAATTCTAAGCATATGTTTATTTATGATGCAATGATGTATGAATGTTTTATGTCATGGCATTTAATGAAAGATCGGCAGGCCGAACTTTTAAGCTCGACAGGCCGAACTTCTTACCCGAGAACGGTAGGCCGAAGAACCCCACCGGCAGGCCGAACTTGCTGGAACCGGCAGGCCGAACACGGCTGACAAGCAGTCAGCAGAAATTTCTCTAAAATTATGGCTGAGTTAATTACATTAATTGGGAGAATTAATGTGATTAATTGGCATAATAATAGAATGTTTTAATCGGTTAAGGAAATTAAAGGATTTGACTTGTATTAATTTGTATTATTTTAAGAGGTTTCCTATTTTAAGAGGGAAAATTATGGTAGGATTGATGAAGTGATTTGACTTTCCTTTCTTTCTCTTCTTTCCTTCCAAGCCAACAGCCCTTAACAGTCAGAATTTTCTGACTTAATGAAGGGAATTGAATTCCCATAATGGTGTTTAATACGTTAAAAAAAATTTAACGTTTCCTTTTTCATTATTTTCTCTCCTTCTCACATTTTCCTCTCAGAAAAATTTCTGAGACGATCTTTCATTTCTTTTCTCTTCTCCACGAGTTCTTTCTCTCTCTCTCTCACGAAAATTTTCTAAGTACATTGAAAGAAAAATCTTATTTCGTTGGTTAATTCAAGGATTTTGAGAAGAAACTTCAAGGTATGAATTTAGCTTTCTCTGGTATTTTTGAAAAGAAATTCTTCTCCTCGTTTCGTCTACAATATCTTTCTATAGGTATTGTGTTTTGTCTCGAATTTTTAAATGTGATGTTATGCATATATGTTATGTGGTGCTTTCTAATTTCATGTCATATGAATGTTTTCTGAAAATATGATATTTCTATCTTCTACCCTCACAGTAATATGTTACTGTATAATTTTGAAAGTATGAAAAATGTAATGATTATTCAATGGGTAAAAATGATGTTTTCATGAAAAATTGTTATAATATGCATATGTATGAGTATGATAGATGAATGTGTTTTATTTAAATGTTATGTATGTTTAAAAGATTTTATGATAATAAAATAATTTCATGCATGATAATATGATGCTTGTATGGAGTTTTAAATTAAAATATAAATATATTAATTGTTCAAAAATGTTTTATTTAAAAGATAATTATATTCAAAATGTATGGTTTGTTTTATATGCTTAAGGTAATTTTTATGATTTAAGAAAAATCATAATAACATGTTTATGTGATGACGATTTTATGGTTATGAATTATGTTTATAATATGAGATGAGTGTATGGATAGTTCATAATAAGTATTGATTTTTTTATTGCATCTTTAAATGATAAATGGCATGAACACTCAAGGAAGCGAGCACATCGAGACCGCGACGTCGTCACCAAGTGCATTTTTAAGGTTAAGTAAGCTATCGTTAAGGTAAGTACAATCACACCTGCAACATGACACATTTTACAAGGATTGATGATATGTTTTACAAGGATATTCATGATGATTTATGATGATTTTTCCTTAAAGGATTTCTTATGAAAGATTTTCATGATTTTAAAGATATGCATGTATGATGATGACATGTTTCAAAGAATGAAAAGTATGTATATATGTATCACCTAATAAGTGTTGCACACCCAATGTTATGAAATGTTATGTTATGATGTCATGTTTGGTTTGGGATTAGCTACCCTTCTCCTCTCATGACGGCGCGCCTATGATGATGTTTATGGTGCAACACTTGGGCCCTTAAGATAAAATGGATTAAGTTTTAAAATGGTTAACGTTACGAAAGATATGTTTTATGAAATTGTGCTTATGGCACTTTTATGATACGATGACAATGATGATGATGATGCTGATGTTTATAAAATGTTTTAAATTGTGAGAATATATGTACTTACTAAGCTTTAGCTTAATCATGTTTTATATGTCATGTTGCAGATAAGGGTAAGAGAATCATGGACTAGGTGGAGGACATGGGAAGGCGTGTGAGCAACATGAATGATGAATTGTAACCGGAAACACGCCAAGAAAATGATTTTATGATTTAATCAAGTTTTATATTTTTTTTTGAACATGTTTTTGTGTTAAGTTTTTTAAGAACACTTATATTATGGTTTATAAGTTATTTTCTTATGAATTATGAACTTCCGCTATATTTTACGTAAAGTTGGTATGTTTAAAATTAAGTTTTCCAAAGGAATTTAGTCTCGGACGGCCTGCCGAACTCTGTGGCCGGCCTACAGAAGACCAGAAGTTCGGCCTGTCGATCTAATTTTTCGGCCTGCCGAACATGGATGAATTTTTAATCCGAGTTGCAAAGCCTCTACCGGTTGTGTAACGCCCCTATATGGGGGTTAACAGTTTTTAATGAGATAAAATAAAAATAAATAATAAAAGTAAAACCTTAAAAATAAAATTTGCCCGGGACTTAAATGAAAACTCTCAACTCAAAAATAAAAATATAAACGACAATTAAACCACAGTTTAATGTAGCACCTTAAATTTAATAATATAAACTGTTGTCATCATCATTTTAACCCTCATCACATTGTAATACAGTCACAGAAAGTAACAATTGATGCTTACATTATCATGAAGAACATTCTCAACAATTGAAGCAGTCCCAATGTAATATAGCTACATCACGTCCTCAACTATATTTCTCGTAGCCACCTCACACTTAGTGAGTCCTGAAAAGATATAAACATAAGGGAATGAGCAACACTATGCTCAGTAGAGAAAGCCATTACTCACCTTTAGGTTTTTATCATTACCACATTAAAATCTGCATGGTTAGTAAGTCACATCATATTCCAGATTATGAGGTTTATTATGATCACATCTTATGGATACCGTAGTTAATCATTACCAAGTGTCATAATTACACATTTATACAAATATTACCAATCATCATTGTTCCTAGGTATCCATGTTAAATTGAGTATCACTCAACTCATCGAAACCCAAATGGGCGCACTTGATCACCCTATAAACATTCCAAGGGTGTTCCGGTGAGGGGACATCAAGCCCCGAGTCCTCACCAAATCGATTCCTGTACAGTGTGTTCTGGGACTTTCAACCCAAGGAAGCGTCATCGCCTTCCCCCTATTTTACCTTTTAGGGTATTCATGCCCAAGGACGTAACCGTCGCCCTCTTCATGTCTCACAATTTCTCTATATTGAATCATTATCAATAGAGTTAGTTTTCCTAACCATGCTTCTCAATTTATAACATGTGTCAATTCATTATGTTCCTCGCCGTACAATACAAGACGAGTCCATGTCATAGTTTCATATGTGATAATCATATAATATCAGTTCAACATAGATATATATATATATTGCGGCAAAACAATCAATTTTAATTCTATAAAAACCTCACAAAAGATGAGTAATAGAATCCCTACCTTTTAAGCTTATCAACAGTCTCTTAATCCTGGAATCAATTAACGTTAGCTCCATACTCCCTTGATCCTAAGGCGTGCATAAGGACAATTAAAACTAAAGCACAACATACAACTACATTCATAAAATTTATTTTAATTTAATCTTAGAATTTCAAGAAATAACCACTGCCCATAGAGGTATTACAAAGTTTAACAATATAAATTTTCTGTCTAGGGCATATACACTTAGACTTCATACATATGCTCCAAAATAGCAACAAACATATACTTAGGTTTAAGAACGCAAATTTGAATAATCCTTTAGTATAAAAGAAAATTTATAAATGAAAGACTAAATTTGTTCATAAGATTCTAACCTCGGATTATGGTTAGTTGGAAGCTTGAAATGGCTTCAAAACAGGTTCCTTTACTTCGGTATGACTGAAATTCTTGCTCAAATGGAGGTGATGGTGGCTGATTTTTATGGCTGCCTTGAAGAAGTTCTCTAAGTATTTTGCTTCAGCAAAGAAATGAGAAGAAGAGTGTGGGAACCATGGAAGAAAAAGGAAGAAAAGATGAAGTCTTTGAAAAGAAGTGATAGAAACAATTATAGAGGAGACATGTTGAAGCATGTCACGGAGGAAATAAAGAAAATGAGGGTCAAGAGTAGTTGGAAAAGATATCCTTATGTCTCATCTAAAGACTTTAACACACATAATGCCAATATGACATTTTTGAGATTTATTAGAAGTTCTAAGGCTTTTTAGTAATCATACTAAATAAATATAGGAGAATTTTAGAAAATTTAAAAATAGATAAAAATAAATATTATAAAATAAATTTAAATGAAGCAAATTTTTTTTTATACATTAAAAATTAATTTAATTACCTCAATACCCGTTAGGAGAATAACGGGTGTCACAGGTTGAGGGAATTCCGGTCTGCCGATGATGTTCGGCCTGCCGAAGTCCCAAGTTTGGCCTGCCGAACTGTGGGAACAAATGGATTTCTAATGATGTGATGATCAAAGAGTTTTAATGTGATATTTTTTTAAGTCCTGAATTTAAAATTGACAAACCTATATTATTATATAAGTTCATGATTAATTTAGTGTATAATTGAATAAATTATGAGAAGGAATAATTTAAACAATGCCTTTCGAAACAATGTTAAGTTTAAATAAAAAAAAAAGTATGAATAGATCCTGGTAATGTAAGTCTAAGTACACTTAAAATCAATAGTAACGATAAAGTTTGATATTATTTATAAGTTTAATGTTTATACATGTACGAATGTAAGTATGCAACGTCATCTGTGACGTCCGAATTAAGGAGCGATACAGGCTTTGGTATCAGAGCCAATCTTCCAATTACAATTCATATTGCCACACGTCGATCCAAGTCCTCCAAGTAAGTGTGTTATTAAGTTAGATATATAGATGCAAGTATGATGATAAGATTAAGGTTTGAATGATTAATGATTGATGATAGAGTAGTGAAAACTTGCCTCATAAATGGAAGATTATTTCTAAATCCTAATTATTTTAGGAAATTACGATGGACGGCCACAGAAGAATGCAGACCCGCACCCAGACTAACGAGAGACTTATGACGATGATCGCTGAACTGCAAAGGCAGTTGAAGGATCAAAGAAGGGAGATTGCTGCATTAAGGGCCAATGGCCAGAATGGTGAACCACGAGGCAATGATGTGCCTCCTCCTCCTCCGCAGCCACAAGCCCAAGTAAATGAAGTCCCAGCTCCTGCTGCTGAACCAAGAGCGGCCTATCAGGAACCTCTTCTGGTCAGATGGAAGAGAGTCAAGCCAGCTGACTTTGAGGGTTCAAAGGACCTGTTGGTCGCACAAGGATGGTTAAAGACAATTGAGGCCACCTTACGACTCATGGATTTCACGGACAATGAAAAGGTCCTCTATGCCTCGTATTGCCTTACCATGAGGCCAGAATTTGGTGGGATGGCATTGAACAGAGCAGAAATATTGAAGAGATGTCATGGGCAGACTTTGTTCATGAGTTCAACACAAAGTTCTTCCACATGAATGTCACGAGGAAGCATTATGAGGAGTTCGAAAGCTTATGCCAGGGGGATATGATAGTCACTGATGTGGTGACAAAATTTGACCAGCTTGCTCGTCTATGCCCAGGGATGGTTATGCACGAAGATGAAAGGGTCAGAAGGTTGATCAGGGCCCTTAGACCGGATATTGCTGCAATTGTTGATGGGGCTAGTCCGCCAAGGACCCAAGAACAGGTTGTCATGAGGACCCAACGTGCTGAGTTCCATTTGTCAAAGTTAAGAAGGAATCAGCCTCAGCCCAACCAGCAAGCCAACAACGCCAACAACCAAAACCGTCCTCCCCACAGGAACAACAACAACAGCAACAACAACAACCAGAACTGGAGGAACAATAAGAGGAAGGGTAATCCTCAACAACAGCAGGGCCAAGACAACAAAAGGCACAATGATGGTCAGCGCAACAACAATGACAGGCGATTCCAACCATGTGCCAAATGTGGAAAGAAACATCCAGGGGAATGCTGATTGGGGACCAACCAATGTTTCATATGTGGGCGTGAAGACCATTTCGTTAAGAACTGCCCTAAACTGATGAATGCTAATGCCCCGCAGAGACCTCCTCCTCAAGGCCAACTGCATCAGATGCAAGCCTCCCTTGAAGGGCCACTAATTAGTCAAGGGAGACTTGAAGCCCCACCGACCAACGCCCAAATCTATGCCATGACAAAAGAACAAGTGGCTACTGAAGCCTCCAATGTGGTCACAGGTCAGATAACCAGCTTATGTAATGATGTTTATGTTCTTTTTGATACGGGTGCTACGCATTCTTTTGTATCTATGTCACATGCTAAGAAGTTAGGGGTTCGTTTAGAGCCAATGAGACAGGGATTCACTACGACACTACCCTCAGGGGAAGTGATATTATCCACGCATTGTTTACGTACAGTACCCCTATGGATTTCTAATAGGGAACTTTTCGTCGACCTCATTGTGATCGACATGCATGACTATGACATGATTCTTGGGATGGATTTCCTAAGTAAGTATAATGCCTCAATCGAATGCCGAAAACGAAAGGTGATCTTCCATCCTGAAGGTGATCAGAAATTCATATATGTTGGCGAGACCAGAAAGAAACCCCACATGTTTCTATCGGCAATGAAAGCAAGGAAGCTTTTAGCAAGTGGCTGCATGGGTTATCTGGCGAACGTTGTAGACAAAAGCCAAGAAGGAAAGACAAGAATGGAAGATGTTCATGTTGTTCATGAATATGAAGATGTGTTTCCTGACGACCTAACGAGTCTACCGCCAGAAAGAGAAGTTGAATTCGAGATTGAGCTAGCTTCAGGCACCGAACCAATCTCTAAAGTGCCTTACAGAATGGCCCCGGTAGAATTAAAAGAGCTTCACACACAATTAAAGGAGCTACTGGACAAGGGATTTATCAGGCCAAGTCACTCACCATGGGGTGCTCCAGTCTTGTTTGTGAAAAAGAAGGATGGCACTATGAGACTCTGCATCGACTACAGAGAACTGAACAAGGTGACAATCAAGAACAAGTATCTGTTGCCTCGAATTGATGATTTGTTTGATCAGCTCAAGGGTGCATCGATGTTCTCCAAGATTGATCTACGATCAGGGTATCACCAGTTGAAGATTAAAGAAGGAGATATCCCCAAGACAGCTTTCAGGTCGAGGAATGGTCACCATGAATTTGTGGTTATGCCTTTCGGTCTGACGAATGCACCTGCTGCCTTTATGGATTTGATGAACAGGGTATTCAAGGATTTCCTCGATAAATTTGTTGTTGTATTCATCGATGATATTCTTGTCTACTCTAAGAATCAAGAGGAACATGAGGAACATTTAAGGATTGTGCTGGAGACTTTAAGAAGACACCAGCTATATGCTAAGTTCTCTAAATGCGAGTTTTGGCTTGAAAAAGTGTCATTTCTGGGGCATGTTATTTTAAAGGATGGGATTATGGTGGACCCTGCTAAAGTAGAAGCTGTACTCAACTGGAAGCAACCGATGAATGCAAGTGAAATAAGGAGCTTCTTGGGTCTAGCAGGTTACTATCGGAGATTTGTAGAAGATTTCTCCAAGACAGTAGCTCCACTCACAAACTTGACTCGCAAAGGAAAGAAGTATGAATGGACGGATGCATGCAAAAAGAGTTTTCAAGAACTGAAGAAAAGATTAACGACGGCTCCAGTGTTGGCAATTCTTGAGGGAAATGATGGGTTCGTAATCTACAGTGATGCATCCAAGATGGGCCTAGGAGCTGTGCTGATGCAGAATGAAAAGGTGATTGCTTATGCTTCAAGGCAACTGAAAGACTATGAAAAGAACTATCATACCCATGATCTCGAGTTAGCAGCAGTTGTTTTTGCGTTGAAGATATGGAGACACTATTTGTATGGGGTCCAATGCAAGATTTTCACTTATCATCAAAGTCTGAAGTACTTCTTCACGCAAAGAGACCTAAACATGAGGCAACGAAGATGGCTAGAGCTGGTGAAGGATTATGATTGTGAAATCCTTTATCATCCTGGTAAAGCTAACCGAGTAGCTGATGCTTTATGTAGGAAGCCAGTTGTCACGTTGATGTCGATGCAAGCAATATCTCCACCTTTAAGGAAGGAAATTCTAGACTTCGGTTTAGAACTTATAGCAGGCCAGCTATCAGCACTCTCTCTTGCTCCGACGATGTATGATGAAATTTGGAGTAAGCAAGATGACGACGTAAGCCTTGTAAGAATTAAGCAAGAAATGAAAGAAGGAAAATGTCAAGAGCTTCGTATTGTGGATGACGGAACTCTGTATCTTAAGGACCGTTTATGTGTTCCCAATGTCGATGATTTAAGGGAAAGGATCTTGGCAGAAATTCATGACACTCCTTACTCTATTCATCCAGGTGCAACAAAGATGTATAATGATCTATAAGGTAACTTCTGGTGGTTTGGAATGAAACGTGATGTTGTAAAGTATGTGAAGAAATGTATGACATGTCAGCAAGTAAAGGCTGAACATCAGAAACCTAGTGGTGAACTACAATCTATCCAAATACCGGAATGGAAATGGGAAGAAATAGCAATGGATTTCATTACCAGTTTACCCAGAACTACGAATGGTTATGATGCAATCTGGGTAGTTGTGGATCGACTGACGAAGACGGCACACTTTGTCCCTATCAAGATCACTTACTCTATGGAACGATTAGCAGAGCTCTATGTTAAGGAGATTGTACGACTTCATGGGATTCCCAAGTCGATTATCTCAGATCGTGATGGTAGGTTCACATCTAAGTTTTGGAAGAGTGTCCAGACTGCAATGGGAACCAGGCTTCATTTCAGCACGGCTTTTCATCCTCAGATTGACGGCCAAACAGAGAGGACGAATTTGATTCTAGAAGATATGCTGCGGGCGTGTTCTCTCGATTTTAAGACCAGCTGGTGTAAAATGTTGCCATTAGCAGAGTTTGCTTACAACAACAGCTTTCAGGCGACAATTGGAATGGCACCATATGAAGCGCTGTATGGAGGAAAATGCAGGTCGCCTATATGTTGGCATGAAGCTGGTGAAAATAAATTGATGGAAAGCGTAGATGCTGAAAGAACAGACTTTGTGAATGAAACATCTGAGATGATAAAGTTGATAAGAAGAAGGATAGAAACCGTTCAAAGCCGTCAAAAGAGTTATGCTGACAAAAGAAGAAGACCTTTAGAGTTCGCTGTAGGCGAATATGTATTTTTGAAAGTTGCACCAATGAAAGGGGTTATGAGGTTTGGGAAGAAAAGCAAGCTAAGCCCAAGATTCATAGGTCCTTATGAAGTTGCTAAATGAATAGGCAAAGTAGCTTATCTGCTGAAGTTGCCATCTGAAATGTACGCAATGCACGATGTATTTCATGTCTCCATGCTCAAGAAGTATGTTCCGGACCCTATGCATGTGATTGAGCCACAAGTGATCGAGATACGAGAAGATTTAAGTTATGAAGAAAAGCCAATGAAGATACTCGATCGAAAAACCAAGACTTTGAGGAATAAGGAAATTCCATTGGTCAAGGTGTTATGGCGAAATCAGCAAGTTGAAGAAGCTACATGGGAACGTGAAGATGACATGAAAATTATGTATCCGCATTTGTTCTAAGTTTTGAGGATGAAACTTTTATAAGGTGGGGAGAATTGTAACACCCGCCTATTTTGTGTAACGGACCATGTTAAGTTAGTAACGTTATTAAGGAATGTTATTAATAAATAACGTTATATGATATGATATGTGATGTGCATGTTACTAACTTTTTATGTCAAGTTTTGTGACAGGTGACGACCGTATGGGATCGTTGTGCTCTTGTGTTCATGTGAAATTCTAAGCATATGTTTATTTATGATGCAATGATGTATGAATGTTTTATGTTATGGCATTTAATGACAGATCGACAGGCCGAACTTTTAAGCTCGACAGGCCGAACTTCTTGGCCGAGAACGGCAGGCCGAAGAACCCCACCGGCAGGCCGAACTTGCTGAAACCGGCAGGCCGAAGGGGAAAAATCGGCAGGCCTAACACGGCTGACAAGCAGTCAGTAGAAATTTCTCCAAAATTATGGCTGAGTTAATTACATTAATTGGGAGAATTAATGTGATTAATTGGCATAATAATGGAATGTTTTTATCGGTTAAGGAAATTAAAGGATTTGACTTGTATTAATTTGTATTATTTTAAGAGGTTTCCTATTTTAAGAGGGAAAATTATGGTAGGATTGATGAAGTGATTTGACTTTCCTTTCTTTCTCTTCTTTCCTTCCAAGCCAACAGCCCTTAACAGTCAGAATTTTCTGACTTAATGAAGGGAATTGAATTCCCATAATGGTGTTTAATACGTTAAAAAAAATTTAACGTTTCCTTTTTCATTAATTTCTCTCCTTCTCACGTTTTCCTCTCAAAAAAATTTCTGAGACGATCTTTCATTTCTCTTCTCTTCTCCACGAGTTCTTTCTCTCTCTCTCTCACGAAAATTTTCTAAGTACATTGAAAGAAAAATCTTATTTCGTTGGTTAATTCAAGGATTTTGAGAAGAAACTTCAAGGTATGAATTTAGCTTTCTCTGGTATTTTTGAAAAGAAATTCTTCTCCTCGTTTCGTCTACAATATCTTTCTATAGGTATTGTGTTTTGTCTCGAAATTTTAAATGTGATGTTATGCATATATGTTATGTGGTACTTTCTAATTTCATGTCATATGAATGTTTTCTGAAAATATGATATTTTTATCTTCTACCCTCACAGTAATATGTTACTGTATAATTTTGAAAGTATGAAAAATGTAATGATTATTCAAGGGGTAAAAATAATGTTTTCATGAAAAATTATTATAATATGCATATGTATGAGTATGATAGATGAATGTGTTTTATTTATATGTTATGAAATGTTATGTATGTTTAAAAGATTTTATGATAATAAAATAATTTCATGCATGATAATATGATGCTTGTATGGAGTTTTAAATTAAAATATAAATATATTAATTGTTCAAAAATGTTTTATTTAAAAGACAATTATATTCAAAATGTATGGTCTGTTTTATATGCTTAAGGTAATTTTTATGATTTAAGAAAAATCATAATAACATGTTTATATGATGACGATTTTATGGTTATGAATTATGTTTATAATATGAGATGAGTGTATGGATAGTTCATAATAAGTATTGATTTTTTTATTGCATCTTTAAATGATAAATGGCATGAACACTCAAGGAAGCGAGCACATCGAGACCGTGACGTCGTCACCAAGGCATTTTTAAGGTTAAGTAAGCTATCGTTAAGGTAAGTACAATCTTACCTGCAACATGACACCTTTTACAAGGATTGATGATATGTTTTACAAGGATATTCATGATGATTTATGATGATTTTTCCTTAAAGGATTTCTTATGAAAGATTTTCATGATTTTAAAGATATGCATGTATGATGATGACATGTTTCAAGGAATGAAAAGTATGTATATATGTATCACCTAATAAGTGTTGCACACCCAATGTTATGAAATGTTATGTTATGATGTCATGTTTGGTTTGGGATTAGCTACCATTCTCCTCTCATGATGGCGCGCCTATGATGATGTTTATGGTGCAACACTTGGGCCCTTAAGATAAAATGGATTAAGTTTTAAAATGGTTAACGTTACGAAAGATATGTTCTATGAAATTGTGCTTATGGCACTTTTATGATATGATGACAATGATGATGATGATGATGATGCTGATGTTTATAAAATGTTTTAAATTATGAGAATATATGTACTTACTAAGCTTTAGCTTAATCATGTTTTATATGTCATGTTGCAGATAAGGGTAAGAGAATCATAGACTAGGTGGAGGACATGGGAAGGCGTGTGAGCAACATGAACGATGAATTGTAACCGGAAGCACGCCAAGAAAATGATTTTATGATTTAATCAAGTTTTATATTTTTTTTTTGAACATGTTTTTGTGTTAAGTTTTTTAAGAACACTTATATTATGGTCTTATAAGTTTTTTTCTTATGAATTATGAAATTTCGCTATATTTTACGTAAAGTTGGTATGTTTAAAATTAAGTTTTCCAAAGGAATTTGGTCTCGGATGGCCTGCCGAACTCTGTGGCCGGCCTGCCGAAGACCAGAAGTTCGGCCTGCCGATCTAATTTTTCGGCCTGCCGAACATGGATGAATTTCTGAGTTGCAAAGCCTTTGCTGGCCTGTCAGTTAAGGGAATTCCGGTCTGCCGATGATGTTCGGCCTGTCGAAGTCCCAAGTTCGGCTGCCGAACTGTGGGAACAAATGGATTTCTAATGATGTGATGATCAAAGAGTTTTAATGTGATATTTTTATAAGTCCTGAATTTAAAAATTGACAAACCTATATTATTATATAAGTTCATGATTAATTTAGTGTATAAATGAATAATGATAAGGAATAATTTAAACAATGCCTTTCGAAACAATGTTAAGTTTTAAAAAAAAAACGTATGAATGGATCCTGGTAATGTAAGTCTAAGTACACTTAAAATCAATAGTAAAGATAAATTTTGATATTATTTATAAGTTTAATGTTTATACATGTACGAATGTAAGTATGTAACGTCATCTGTGACGTCCGAATTAAGGGGTCTTACAACATGTCCCAAGAATGATACTTTTTCAAGCCAAAACTCGCATTTAGAGAACTTAGCATATAGTTGGTGTCTTCTTAAAGTCTCTAGCACAATCCTTAAATGCTCCTCATGTTCTTCTTCATTCTTAGAGTAGACAAGAATATCATCGATAAATACAACAATAAATTTATCGAGGAAATCCTTGAACACCCTGTTCATTAAATCCATAAAGGCAGCAGGTGCATTCGTCAGACCGAAAGGCATAACCACAAATTCATGGTGACCATACCTCGACCTGAAAGCAGTCTTGGGGATATCTCCTTCTTTAGTCTTCAATTAGTGATACCCTGATCGTAGATCAATCTTTAAAAACACCGATGCACCCTTGAGCTGATCAAACAAATCATCAATTCGAGGCAACGGATACATGTTCTTGATTGTCACCTTGTTCAGTTCTCTGTAGTCGATGCAGAGTCTCATAGTGCCATCCTTCTTTTTCACAAATAAAACTCGAGCACCCCATGGTGAGTGACTTGGCCTGATAAATCCCTTGTCCAGTAGCTCCTTTAATTGCATGGGAAGCTCCTTTAATTCTGCCGGGGCCATTCTGTAAGGCGCTTTAGAGATTGGTTCGGTGCCTGGAGCGAGCTCAATCTCGAATTCAACTTCTCTTTCTGGCGGTAGACTCGTTAGATCATCAGGAAACACATCTTCATATTCATGAACAACATGTACATCTTCCATTCTTGTCTTTCCTTCTTGGCTTTTGTCTACAACGTTTGCCAGATAGCCCATGCAGCCACTTGCCAAAAGCTTCCTTGCTTTCATTGCCGATAGAAACATGTGGGGTTTCTTCCTGGTCTCGCCAACATAAATAAATTTCTGATCACTTTCAGGATGGAAGATCACCTTTCGTTTCCGGCATTCGATTGTGGCATTATACTTACTTAGGAAATCCATCCCAAGAATCATGTCGTAGTCATGCATGTCGATCACAATGAGGTCGACAAAAAGTTCTCTATTAGAAATCCATAGGGGTACAGCACGCAAACAGTGCATGGATAATATCACTTCCCCAGAGGGTAGTGTCGTAGTGAATCCCTGTCTCATAGGCTCTAAACGAACCCCGAACTTCTCAGCATGTGACATAGATACAAAAGAATGCGTGGCACCCATATCAAAAAGAACATAAACATCATTACATAAGCTTGTTATCTGACCTGTGACCACATTGGAGGCTTCAGCTGCCACTTGTTCTTTTGTCATGGCATAGATTCGGGCGTTTGTCGGTGGGGCTTCAAGTCTCCCTTGACTAATTACTGGCCCTTCAAGGGAGGCTTGCATCTGATGCAGCTGGGCTTGAGGAGGAGGTCTCTGCGAGGCATTGGCATTCATCAGTTTAGGGCAGTTCTTTACGAAATGGTCTTCACGCCCACATATGAAACATTGATTGGTCCCCAATCGACATTCCCCTGGATGTTTCTTTCCACATTTGGCACATGGTTGGAATCGCCTGTCATTATTGTTGCGTTGACCATCATTGTGTCTCTTGTTATCTTGGCTCTGTTGTTGTTGAGGATTTCCCTTCCTCTTATTGTTCCTCCAGTTCTGGTTGTTGTTGTTGCTGCTGTTATTGTTGTTGTTGTTGTTCCTGTGGGGAGGACGGTTCTGGTTATTAGCATTGTTGGCTTACTGGTTGGGCTGAGGTTGATTCCTTCTTAACTTCGACAGGTGGAACTCAGCACGTTGGGCCCTCATAACAACCTGTTCTTGGGTCCTTGGTGGACTAGCCCCATCAACAATTGCAGCAATGTCTGGTCTAAGGGCCCTGATCAACCTTCTGACCCTTTCACCTTTGTTCATAACCATCCCTGGGCATAGGCCAGCAAGCTGATCAAACTTTGTCACCACATCAGTGACTGTCATATCCCCCTAGCGTAGGCTTTTGAACTCCTCATAATGCTTCCTCGTAACATTCATGTGGAAGAACTTCGTGTTAAACTCATGCACAAAGTCTGCCCATGACATCTCTTTAACATTTCTGCTCTGTTCAATGCCATCCTACCAAATTCTGGCCTCCATGGTAAGGCAATATGAGGCACAGAGGGCCTTTTACTCGCTTTGATCGTCTTTAACCATCCCTGAGCGACTAACGGGTCCTTTGAACCCTCAAAGTCAGCTGGCTTGACTCTCTTCCATCTGACTAGAAGAGGTTCCTGGTAGGCTGCTCTTGGTTCAGCAATAGGAGCTGGGACTTCGTTTACTTGTGGCTGCGGAGGAGGAGGAGGCACATCATTGCCTCGCTGTTCACCATTCTGGCCGTTGGCCCTTAATGTGGCTATTTCTCTTCGTTGATCTTCCAACTGCCTTTGCAGTTCAGCGATCATCGTCATAAGTCTTTCGTTAGTCTGGGTGCGAGTTTGCATTTTTCTGTGGCCGTCTATTGTAAATTTCCTAAAATAGTAAGGACTTAGAAATAATCTTCCATTTATGAGACAGGTTTTCACTACAATATCATTAATCATTAATGATTCAAACCTTAATCTTATCATCATACTTGCATCAATACATCTAACTTAATATCATACTTACTTGGAGGACTTGGATTGACGTGTGGTGATATGAATTGTAATCGGAAGATTCGCTCTGATACCAAAGCCTGAAACGCCCCTTAATACGAACGTCACAGATGTCGTTACATACTTACATTCGTACATGCATAAACATTAAACTTATAAATAGTATCAAACTTAATCATTACTATTGATTTTAAAAGTACTTAAACTTACATTACCGGATCCATTCGTACGTTTTTTTTTTTAAACTTATCATTGTTTAGAATAACAATGTTTAACTATTCCATATAATAATTTATTCAATTATGCTTAGATTAAACATGAACTTATTTAATAGTATAGGTTTTTCAATCTGTAAAATCAGGACTTATAAAAATATCACATTAAAACTCTTCGATCATCATATCAATAGAAATCCATTTGTTCCCACAGTTCGGTAGGCCGAACTTGGTACTTCGATAGGCCGAACATCATCGGAAGGCTGGGGATCCCTCAACCGGTAGGCCGACAGAGGCTTTGCAATTTGGAATAAAAATTCAACCATGTTCGGCAGGCCGAAAAATTAGATCGGCAGGCCAAACTTCTGGTCTTCGGCAGGTCGGCCATAGAGTTCGGCAGGCCGTTCGAGACCAAAATTCCTTTGGAAAACTTAATTTGAAACATACCAACTTTGCGTAAAATATAGCGGAAGTTCATAATTCATAAAAAAAAATGATAAAATAACTTATAAAGCCATAATATAAGTATTCTTAAAAACTTAACATAAAAATATGTTCAAAAATATATAAAACTTGATTAATTCATAAAATCGTTTTCTTGCGTGCTTCTGGTTACAATTCATCGTTCATGTTGCTCACACGCCTTCCCATGTCCTCCTCCTATTCCATGACTCTCTTACCCTTATCTGCAACATGACATATAAAACTTGATTAAGCTAACGCTTAATAAGTACATATAACTCTCACAACTTAAAACATTTCATAAATATCATCATCATCATTGTCATCGTATCATAATAGTGCCTTAAGCACAATTTCATAGAACATATCTGTAACGCCCCTATATGGGGGTTAACAGTTTTTAATGAGATAAAATAAAAATAAATAATAAAAGTAAAACCTTAAAAATTAAAATTTGCCCGGGACTTAAATGAAAACTCTCAACTCAAAAATAAAAATATAAACGACAAATAAACCACAGTTTTAATGTAGCACCTTAAATTTAATAATATAAACTGTTGTCATCATCATTTTAACCCTCAACACATTATAATACAGTCACAGAAAGTAACAATTGATGCTTACATTATCATGAAGAACATTCTCAACGATTGAAGCAGTCCCAATGTAATATAGTTACATCACTTCCTCAACTATATTTCTCGTAGCCACCTCACATTTAGTGAGTCCTGAAAAGATATAAACATAAGGGTATGAGCAACACTATGCTCAGTAGAGAAAACCATTACTCACCTTTATCATTACCACATTAAAATCTGCATGGTTAGTAAGTTACATCATATTCCAGATTATGAGGTTTATTATGATCACATCTTATGGATACCGTAGTTAATCATTACCAAGTGTCATAATTACACATTTATACAAATATTACCAATCATCATTGTTCCTAGGTATCCATGTTAAATTGAGTATCACTCAACTCATCGAAACCCAAATGGGCGCACTTGATCACCCTATAAACATTCCAAGGGTGTTCCGGTGAGGGGACATCAAGCCCCGAGTCCTCACCAAGTCGATTCCTGTACAGTGTGTTCTGGGACTTTCAACCCAAGGAAGCGTCATCGCCTTCCCCCTACTTTACCTTTTAGGGTATTCATGCCCAAGGACGTAACCGTCGCCCTTTTCATGTCTCACAATTTCTCTATATTAAATCATTATTAATAGAGTTAATTTTCCTAACCATGCTTCTCAATTTATAACATGTGTCAATTCATTATGTTCCTCGCCGTACAATACAAGACGAGTCCATGTCATAGTTTCATATGTGATACACATATAATATCAGTTCAACATAGATATATATATATTGCGGCAAAACAATCAATTTTAATTCTATAAAAACCTCACAAAAGATGTGTAATAGAATCCCTACCTTTCAAGCTTATCAACAGTCTCTTAATCCTGGAATCAATTAACGTTAGCTCCATACTCCCTTGATCCTAAGGCGTGCATAAGGACAATTAAAACTAAAGCACAACATACAACTACATTCATAAAATTTATTTTAATTTAATCTTAGAATTTCAAGAAATAACCACTGCCCATAGAGGTATTATAAAGTTTAACAATATAAATTTTCTGTCTAGGGCATATACACTTAGACTTCATACATATGCTCCAAAATAGCAACAAACATATACTTAGGTTTAAGAACGCAAATTTGAATAATCCTTTAGTATAAAAGAAAATTTATAAATGAAAGACTAAATTTGTTCATAAGATTCTAACCTCGGATTATGGTTAGTTGGAAGCTTGAAATGGCTTCAAAACAGGTTCCTTTACTTCGGTATGACTGAAATTCTTGCTCAAATGGAGGTGATGGTGGCTGATTTTTATGGCTGCCTTGAAGAAGTTCTCTAAGTATTTTGCTTCAGCAAAGAAATGAGAAGAAGAGTGTGGGAACCGTGGAAGAGAAAGGAAGAAAAGATGAAGTCTTTGAAGAGAAGTGATAGAAACAATTATAGAGGAGACATGTTGAAGCATGTCACGGAGGAAATAAAGAAAATGAGGGTCAAGAGTAGTTGAAAAAGATATCCTTATGTCTCATCTAAAGACTTTAACACACATAATGCCAATATGACATTTTTGAGATTTATTAGAAGTTCTAAGGCTTTTTAGTAATCATACTAAATAAATATAGGAGAATTTTAGAAAATTTAAAAATAGATAAAAATAAATATTATAAAATAAATTTAAATGAAGCAATTTTTTTTTATACATTAAAAATTAATTTAATTACCTCAATACCCGTTAGGAGAATAACGGGTGTCACAGCTCTACCCCCCTTAAAGAAATTTCGTCCTCGAAATTTCAATTCTAGCAATACTAGTAAAAATTTTAATTCCATTATGATTCCAATTCCGAGTCTAAACCGTTAATGTTGTTTGTCCTCCAAATTTAAGTTATCGTATCTCCACTTATTTACTTGCATAATAAATCTTACTCCTAAATCCCTCAATGAGAGTATTTCTGACAAGTTTCAACTTATAACACCGTATAATAGTCTAAGAATCTGATCAGGCATACATATTGACCATACCATGATTCCAGTCCTTCATTGTCCATGGACTGTGATTTACAATCACATTTAAGGAGATTGCCAGAGAAATTTTATATACTTCATCTTTAGGTTCCTTTTCCTTTTTGAGTAAGGAAAAGTCAAATATATTTGATTTCATACCTCAACTAATAAACTAGAACATAATCATAAAACATATATCACAAACACTTTTATTCAAAACTATACATTAAACTTACTCATAGAGATATTAAACGGAATCTCAGAGTTGCAAACATACCCGACATATTTTTCATTAAACAGCTATCCTCATGACACAAACATTCAACCCAAATACTATACTCATATTTCATATGGAATATCCTCATAACTGACTCTGGTACTTCCACATAATATTAACAGAATATTACACATTACAAACATAATACGGATAAGTTTCGAGAGTACAAGGCACTCCGTATACCAGCTATCCATATCATGCATGCTTAGAGGATACAAAAACATCGATAAACAAAAGATCGGACCTTAAGAAGGATGCGTTTCGAGAGCATCAAGTACTCCGTATCCAGCCATCCCGGCATTAGGCTCAATGAATCTAAAAGATTTAACAACGACGTACCACAAGAAACACATAATACAAGGTAAACGGTTATTCGTAACACACGAAATACGGACACACATGCCTACATGCCAAAGATAAAACAAAAAGATTACAGATGGAGATTCAAATCAATTGGCCGCTCCCGGCTTTCCCTTTCCCATTCAAGCTTGGATGTTGCAGTGTCGGATTCTGGATGTATGATTTGCATTTTATCTATCAATTCCTCAGCTGTTGAAGCAGTAACAAAGATTTGTCTCTCCGATTCTGTAGTGATGTTTTCTTCCACAGCGTAATCTAGAAATTTCAAAAGACCGTCATAAAAACCATTTACGTTCAGCAGACCCAAAGGTTTGGAATAAAAGCCCAACAATTGCCCACAAGCAACTATAAATATTTCCTCAAGAGTACCTAGACCACCAGGTAATGCTACAAAAGCATCAGAATTATAGATTATGTCTTTAAAATTTTTAGGGATACTCCTGACTCCTTCTCCCTTACCTATGGCTTCCTTACAAAGGTTTCCTTCAACTGGAATATGAGGCCAAATTCTTACATCAGTAGCGTCGCTAGACCTAGCTGCTAGTGCCATATTTACCATCATTTTTATACTACCACCCCCATAGATTATGTTAATCTTCTTGTGTGCTAGGACTTGCCCTAAGTGATTTGCAGCTTCTAAATAAGCTTTATCTTTTCCAAGGCTGGAACCACAAAAGACACAGACATTCTTTATTTTCTTCGTGGACTGGGAGGTAGACATATTTGGTTTATAGAAGTGGTTGCTTAATGTCTGCTCCACTTAGACTTCGGGTTCTACATGAGATTTTAAAGATGAGAAATATACAAAAAGAGCTAAAGAGATAGACGAGTAGGTAATGAAAAGGTAATCCAAAGATTTAAACAAAATCTTGTGCGGATAAGAAAGTAAGATAAGGTGATTGATAGTTTACAGAAAATCTGATTCACTTTTTGAAAAAGATTAGACTCTAATTGTATAACTTTTGACAATTGAGAACAATTCGACAGAAGACCCTCATGACACAACTGTAGACTTTTTGACAAATATACACCAAGTCTAGAAATTTAATATAAACGACAAATACTGTAGAACTTTTGAAATTTGAGACACAAATCTTGAAATATCTAGATAAGCTTTTCAAAATTCAAACATATTACTGTATCGTATGTAACGTGTCTGATAAGATAATATATTTTATTATATATATATTTAAGAAAATCATAAATTAAATAAGATATTAACACTTACTGTATCAATCTAATAATCACAATTATTTCAAACACAAAAGCAAATATTCTGAGTAAAAGAAAAACACAAACTGTTGAACATCAGCTAAAACTGCTTCAAATAAGTAAAGACTAAATAACTTTTATAGAGCGATGACTTATTCCCCATCCAGTTTTCTTATGGTTTGGCAAACAGGATCTAGAAATACCATATTCCTGAGGCGTTGTCTTTCTGTATAAAATTTAGGCCAGAGTTTAAAAATAGCTCCTTGAACATATCCACTAGGGTGACCATGGAGAGGAGGATGGATGCTATCCAAGTTCTCCTTTGAAAGTCCATCCCTACAAAACCTTATTTTATCCTCTCTATTCGTAGACATATAACCAGGTGAAGTACATTTACCGTTACAATTTTGTCTTCCACATTTGTTACAAGTGACCACGATGGCACGAGCTCTTCTTTTCATTGCACTACGACTGGTACCTGTTCCTGGTAAACCGACATCTTGACTAAAGTCACTCGGACGGATTTTCCCCTCTATCAACATTCTCACATCACAAGGGATGCCAAAACGCATAAGAATCCACAACCGAGTAATTCTAGCTTTGTATTTCTTTTTGAGAATCTTTTGGGAGAGTGATGGGAAATACTTTCTCAGATGTTGGTACTTTGGGTCCATGATGAGATGAAAGAAGAGTAAATAGAAAGGAAAAATTAAGATAGTAAATTGCAGAATCCTAGAATTCCTTCTTCTTTTAGAGGAAAAGAAGAATTTCTAATGAAAAAGAAGAGGATTTGCGATTTAGAGAGAAAATAACAAATTAAGAGGGAAAAAGTGAACTCGGAGAAATAAGCTCCTATGCACAGTAAACGTATATGTAAACAATGATTAAACCACTGTATATGACACGTATAGAAACCACGTGGGAGAGACAGTGTGAATCAAACTGATTTAAGATTTGAACTAGGCCCAAATGTTCTTAGTTGAAAATGGTCAGGTTGTTTCGGGCCTTAACACATTTGGAACGAGTTAAATAACAAACATAAAATTGAAAACCAATTTGTATAAATCTTAAACCCAATTCAAAGTCCACTATAGATAAGTTAAGTATGAACAACAAATCTAATTTAACGACAACAAGGATCTTCCTGAATGATATTTAAAATCATTTCATAACAACATAATCTTCCAGCAACTCAAATAATTTTGTTTTAATCAAAATCTTATTGAACAATACATACACCCATATGTTATTCATAATACTCAACATCTATCAATGGATTCATCATCATTGCTACCAAGGGTTTAGAATGCGACTAACCTTGAAATCAATACGATTTACGTCTTTCAACGTAGACCATATCAACGAACAAAGACACTTGATGTTACTACTTAAGAACATCTACAATCCCCACAATTCTACTTATACAATATCGAATTTCCTCATATAACAAAATCTTAGGTAACCAAAAGATTCACTGATACACTTAAATACAATGTACGTAACGAAATATTCCAATTTTGAGATTCATGCATTCTAGACTTTACACAGTCTCAACAGACCAAAAGTCTAACATTTATCTCTCTCAAGATTCAATACCATGATTCCCAACTTATATCATATTCCTCAAATATATAGAACTTTCAAGAAAAGTTATTGACACTTATGTGCTCCATCGAATCCACACATAATCATTACTTAGGTTTGAATCAATTACGAAAAATTTGACATATCTACGTCAAACTTTAAAATCAATAAATCAAGCCTTATATTTCTTATTGTTTTTCACGAGACAAAAGGCTTTTAAATCCTCTTATCTATACGAATTTCTCATCGTTTATACGAATTAGATATGCTTATAGATCCAAATATTATACGAATCTCTCATAAGCAATCTACTTATAAACTCATTCCATATAATTATCATTCCCTCATAACTATTAATACTTTCCTTCTATATAATTATTGTACTCATATAACTATTAATATTTTCATTCTATGGCCTTTCCATGTTACATCCTTCTAGACTGTATAAATCAATGTGAAGGTTCATTTTGATGATGACAATAAAAATTCAGCTTCAAAACCATCTCAAAAATATATTTTTTTAAAGTGGTGCTACACTCCCTAGGTTAACCGAACCTAAGCTCTGATACCAAAAATTCTGTAACGCCCCTATATGGGGGTTAACAGTTTTTAATGAGATAAAATAAAAATAAATAATAAAAGTAAAACCTTAAAAATTAAAATTTGCCCGGGACTTAAATGAAAACTCTCAACTCAAAAATAAAAATATAAACGACAAATAAACCACAGTTTTAATGTAGCACCTTAAATTTAATAATATAAACTGTTGTCATCATCATTTTAACCCTCAACACATTATAATACAGTCACAGAAAGTAACAATTGATGCTTACATTATCATGAAGAACATTCTCAACGATTGAAGCAGTCCCAATGTAATATAGTTACATCACTTCCTCAACTATATTTCTCGTAGCCACCTCACATTTAGTGAGTCCTGAAAAGATATAAACATAAGGGTATGAGCAACACTATGCTCAGTAGAGAAAACCATTACTCACCTTTATCATTACCACATTAAAATCTGCATGGTTAGTAAGTTACATCATATTCCAGATTATGAGGTTTATTATGATCACATCTTATGGATACCGTAGTTAATCATTACCAAGTGTCATAATTACACATTTATACAAATATTACCAATCATCATTGTTCCTAGGTATCCATGTTAAATTGAGTATCACTCAACTCATCGAAACCCAAATGGGCGCACTTGATCACCCTATAAACATTCCAAGGGTGTTCCGGTGAGGGGACATCAAGCCCCGAGTCCTCACCAAGTCGATTCCTGTACAGTGTGTTCTGGGACTTTCAACCCAAGGAAGCGTCATCGCCTTCCCCCTACTTTACCTTTTAGGGTATTCATGCCCAAGGACGTAACCGTCGCCCTTTTCATGTCTCACAATTTCTCTATATTAAATCATTATTAATAGAGTTAATTTTCCTAACCATGCTTCTCAATTTATAACATGTGTCAATTCATTATGTTCCTCGCCGTACAATACAAGACGAGTCCATGTCATAGTTTCATATGTGATACACATATAATATCAGTTCAACATAGATATATATATATTGCGGCAAAACAATCAATTTTAATTCTATAAAAACCTCACAAAAGATGAGTAATAGAATCCCTACCTTTCAAGCTTATCAACAGTCTCTTAATCCTGGAATCAATTAACGTTAGCTCCATACTCCCTTGATCCTAAGGCGTGCATAAGGACAATTAAAACTAAAGCACAACATACAACTACATTCATAAAATTTATTTTAATTTAATCTTAGAATTTCAAGAAATAACCACTGCCCATAGAGGTATTATAAAGTTTAACAATATAAATTTTCTGTCTAGGGCATATACACTTAGACTTCATACATATGCTCCAAAATAGCAACAAACATATACTTAGGTTTAAGAACGCAAATTTGAATAATCCTTTAGTATAAAAGAAAATTTATAAATGAAAGACTAAATTTGTTCATAAGATTCTAACCTCGGATTATGGTTAGTTGGAAGCTTGAAATGGCTTCAAAACAGGTTCCTTTACTTCGGTATGACTGAAATTCTTGCTCAAATGGAGGTGATGGTGGCTGATTTTTATGGCTGCCTTGAAGAAGTTCTCTAAGTATTTTGCTTCAGCAAAGAAATGAGAAGAAGAGTGTGGGAACCATGGAAGAGAAAGGAAGAAAAGATGAAGTCTTTGAAGAGAAGTGATAGAAACAATTATAGAGGAGACATGTTGAAGCATGTCACGGAGGAAATAAAGAAAATGAGGGTCAAGAGTAGTTGAAAAAGATATCCTTATGTCTCATCTAAAGACTTTAACACACATAATGCCAATATGACATTTTTGAGATTTATTAGAAGTTCTAAGGCTTTTTAGTAATCATACTAAATAAATATAGGAGAATTTTAGAAAATTTAAAAATAGATAAAAATAAATATTATAAAATAAATTTAAATGAAGCAATTTTTTTTTATACATTAAAAATTAATTTAATTACCTCAATACCCGTTAGGAGAATAACGGGTGTCACAATATCTTTCGTAACATTAACCATTTTAAAACTTAATCCATTTTATCTTAAGGGCCCAAGTGTTGCACCATAACATCATCATTGGCGCGCCGTCATGAGAGGAGAAGGGTAGCTAATCCCAAACCAAACATGACATCATAACATAACATTTCATAACATTGGGTGTGCAACACTTATTAGGTGATACATATATACATACTTTTCATACTTTGAAACATGTCATCATCATACATGCATATCTTTAAAATCATGAAAATCTTTCATAAGAAATCCTTTAAGGAAATCATCATAAAATCATCATGAATATCCTTGTAACATATCATCAACCTTGTAAAAACATGTGTCATGTTGCAGGTGAGAATATACTTACTTCAACGATAGCTTACTTAACCTTAAAAATGCACTTGGTGATGATGCCGCGGTCTCGATGTGCTCGCTTCCTTGAGTGTTCATGCCATTTTATCATTTAAAGATGGAATAAAAATCAATACTTATCATGAACTATCCATACACATAACATTCATTCATATAATATTCACATATACATACACTCATGTATACATTCATCATATTTCAGACATATCCTATAATCATCATCATGAAATTATCATCAAATCATGAAAACGCTATTCATAACATGCTTCCTTAAAAACAAAACATTTCATACATTGTAAACATGAAAATCTTTTAGAAAAACATTTCCTAATAATTTAAAACACATATACTTAATTTAAAACTCCATACAATCATCATATTATCATGCATAAAATTATTTTATTATCATAAAATCTTTTATACATACATAACATTTCATAACAAAAATCCATAGATAACATTTATTAAAACATTTTTCTTATTGAATTCCCATAACAATTTCATAACATATAAATAAAACACATTCATCTCACATACTCATACATATGCATATTATAATAACTTTTCATGAAAACATCATATTTACCCCTTGAATAATCATTACATTTTCATACTTTCAAAATTATACAGTAACATATTACTGTGAGGGGTAGAAGGCAGAAATATCATTTTTTATTAAAACATTGAAATGACATGAAACTTAGAAAAACATCACATAATATATACATAACATCATATATAAAAATCGAGACAAAATACAATACCTAACGAGGAGAAGAATTTCTTTTAAAATACCAAAAAACTGAGTTCTTACCTTGAAATTTCTTCCCAAAACTCTTGATTTTAATCAACGAAATAAGACTTTTCTTTCAATATTTGCAGAGAATTTTTGTGAGTGAGAGAGAGAAAGAACTCGTGAAGAAGAAGAGAAGAGGAAGATAGGGAAATCAGAAAATGTCTCAGACTTTTTGAGAAAGAGAGAGAGCGTGAGAGGAGAGAAAATAATAAAAAGAAGAAACATTAATTTATTTTTTTTTTAACGTAATAAACATAATGAGCATTCATGGCCTTCATTAAGTCAGGAAATTCTGACTGTTGAGGGCATGAGGCGTGGGAAGAGGAAGAGAAGAAAAGGAAGGTCAAACATCATCAATCTTACCTTAATTTACCTTCTAAAAATAGGAAACCTCTTAAAATAATACAAATCAAATCCTTTAATTTCCTTAACTGATAAAAACATTCCATTATTATGCCAATTAATCACATTAATTCACCCAATTAATGTAATTAACTCAGCCTTAATTTTGGAGAAATTTATGCTGACTGCTTGTCAGCCGTGTTCGGCCTGCCGGTTTTCCCCCTTCGGCCTGCCGGTTCCAGCAAGTTCGGCCTGCCGGTGGGGTTCTTCGGCCTGCCGATCTTAAAAGTTTGGCTTGTCGATTTGTCATTAAATACCATACAATAAAACATTCATGCATTGTTGCATCATAAAATAAACATATTGCATCATAAATAAACATATACTTAGAATTTCACATGAACACTAGAGCACAACGATCCCATGCGGTCGTCACCTGTCACAAAACTTATAAAAAGTTAGTAACATGCACATCACATATCATATCATATAACGTTATTTATTAATAACATTCCTTAATAACGTTACTAACTTAATGTGATCCGTTACATAAAATAGGTGGGTGTTACAGTACCTTGATTCATGATCTTGGATCGTTGTGGGCTATCGTCTCGGGCTATCGTCTCGGGCTATCGTCTCCCAATTCAATACGTATTCCTTGAAATCTTTTCTGAAGATGGGATTTCAGAAAAGCAAGGATATCTGTAAATTTTTTGAATAATTAATACATATGAAGTTGGGGACCATAACCAGAATAAATAACTTTCTTTAGTTGTTTTAATGTATTTTTAGTTTTGCCCATCATAAAATCTAGAAATTATAAATTGGTATCCATACATATAATAATAATAATAATAACTCATATATTATATTAATACCCGAAAAAAAAGCCCTTTAACTTTATCTTAATTATATCACTTTAATTTAAGCTTTCCTTAAGATAGCATTAAACAACACATTTAATTACATATGTAGGCCCACATGAAAATTATTTTCCAACACAAACTTCTTGATAGGGCTGTACAAAAACCGCCTCGCACCCGCCCATCTCAAAAAAAGCGGGTTTACGTTAGCAACCCACTGATGGGCAGGTTTGGTTTTAAGTTTTTGAGGGCGGGTTCAACCCGCACCCGCCCGCCTATATATTTTTTTAAAAAAACTTATCATTTATTTGATTTTGTTCTTATTTTAGAGATGATTAAACAATCCAACATTTCAAGCATGGGCTCGGCTGCCTCTTGACATATTAGAAACTGGAAATTCTCCTATTATTTTGTGAAGTGATCAAAATTCAAATCAAGTAAGTTAGTAAAAAAAGCCCTAAAAGAAAAAGAACACTTGACTTTGTTCATCATTTCATTTGTAGCATTCTATTATTTTCGAACCCAGTGAATAGGCTTTAATCTTTATGGACTCTTGACTTTGTTCATCAATTTATATGTAGTTGATGTTTCTTGTTGCAGTGAATGATTATGTTTCTTAATTTGTACTTTTGAATATGGTCACTGTCTTTAAGCATCAAACTTGTTGGGAATGCTTTATGTATTATCATCTTATATTTTCTACAAATTTTTTTCACTTTCTAAAAAAAAGGTCCAAAAAATTACATTGGGCAATAGCATAGGTCTAAACCGTCTCAACCCACCCGCACCCGCCCGCAACCACCCAAAACCAAACCAAAACTGCCCGTCATGTGGTGGGCGGTTTGCGGGTTGGTTAATCGCCAACCCGTCATCCAAAAAAACCGCACCGCACCCGCCCAAAAACCATCAAACTGCCCGCCGTTCACCCCTACTTCTTGATCATCAAATGAAGAAACCATGCATTATTAATAAAAAATATATATTTGTATTATTGTTTTCCCTGTTTCAAATTCAGTCATAATTCAAGGGCAATTTTTGTTGTACTTGCAGAAATAAAATAAAAATATATATATCTTCAGTAATCTTAGAGGGACACGAGTCATTGTGTTATTGGATTAAGTTGCCCTTTATTTGATTTGTCAGTATTTGTTGACCATTATACATCTCATACAAAAATACAACACCATTTTATGCAAGTTAATAGAATTGGGTCGGTATACATTATATGCACAATTTATATGATTTTGCCAGATTATATATATATATATACATATATAGCTTAAAATCCAATTTATCCTAATTATTTATTGATGCACAATTTTTTTTCTTTCTTGGGCCATGAAAGAATCAATTCATTTGCTGACGACAAAAACCATAGCCAGTGGTGATCATTTGCGCATGGGGCAATGATATGCCGAGACTTTAGCCTATCTAATTCTGCCACACACATATTTATGTGCATTATATATATAAAATAATAATAATAATAATTTTAGAATATTCCAAAATCAAAGGGAAATTAGATAACATAGGGGAAAACTCTTTTAGGAAATCTTTAACTTTATCTATATGCTAAAAAGTTCTTTTATTTGTGATAACAGGTATAGCTGCCTCAATTTCATACCTAACCTCATTAATGAAACAAAGTTTAAAAAAAAGTCTTTCACTTGATCAATGTCTCATCATGTAGCAATTGATAATTATGTGTTAGTTTGTACCTCTTTACTTAGTGATATGCATTGTGTTACACACACACACACACACATACATATATATATGCTTGAAACTGAAGCAATTTCTATTTGACATATATACCAAGATTAGTCGAAATATTATGTCAATATTATATGACCACAAACTCGCAATTAGTTTTGATCTAGTACTAACATTACTCAAAGATGCTTGTCGCTCATGATTACCTCCTTTGATTAATTTCCCTTAAACATGTCATGAAAGTGAAATCATCCGTTTTTCCTACCCAACAAAAAGAGAATTACTACTTGTTGATTAAACTAGAGATATATAAATAGATGAGAGAGAGAGGACAGAGAAAGGACGTGCAGTGGACCATGAATGAGGTGTACAATGTCGGGGACATATGATGACGTAGCCACACAAGAGCTCTTACGTGTCAGTACACCAAGCAAAAATATGGGCAGCCGCAAGATAAATAAATATATATACAAATGCATATTTTCTGTCTATATATAGAAAGAGAGAGAGAAGATAAATTGAGAATAGATATAGATCAGATGTCGGGCGTATCAATTAGGTGACGTTACAATACTAGGGCTCTGAGAAGTTTTGGAGTGCTTGATGGGTACATTTCTATATAGCCCTTAGATTATATATATATATATATATACACACACATATATACAGTTTTATTTACAAGGACAGCCTATTGTATGTGATCACCACAAAAGAGGACATCGATCACGACCATTTACACGCTCACATCAACATATACATTTGATTAGACACAAAACAATTTGCATGCCATGAGTTGCGCTATATAGGCCAGCAATATCCAACTAACTAGTACTCCCCTTTTATTTTTTATTTTTTTTAATTTTCTTTGAATTCAATTTCAAGATCATGCTAGTTCCAGCATAATTATAAGCTAGACAGATTCATTTATTGCAAGGTCATGTATTATTTCCAAGTCTTGTACTTGTCACGCACAAAATCTCTGATCCCAAACTCGGATTATATGCTCCAGATCTCTTGCGCAACCCTACTAGTTGTATCATAGACTCAAATGGTACGTGATATTGTTCGCGATTTTGTCTGAAAAAAAAGTTAAAATTTTAAATTTTAATTTGTTATTATATAAAATTTTTATATATTACAATAATTTGTAATGATATAAAGTTTAAATTTTAACTTTTTTTTCAAACTTAGTGTGCATCGTTTTTTGCCGATGAGAGGAGACTTACACTATCACGCGACAATTGGTATTATTTTTAAGTGATAACTTCTGCGGAAGAATATTATTGTTTACTTTAAACTACGTAATCTTGACATCATCAGCAAAGATTAATCATGGTGGGCCAGTTTTTAGGAAATGATTAAACGTCACCCACCTATTAAATCAATCTGGGTTTGCAGGAAATGAGCCAAATAACTCCCCCATGTGCCCCCTAATTGAGCCACTAAGTTAAGCCTTTCATATCCTCTACATCTTTCTCAAATCACCTTTTGATCTACATATATAACAGCAATCATTCATGATCTGGTTTTTGTTCAGGTAAAAGAGACAAGGCATGGGGGATATTTTGACAATTTTTAAAGTTACTTTTTTCAGTAAAGTTCATTAAACAAAACGCTAAGTAATCAACACTCCAAGAATAGAAAAAAAAAATTGTAGTTTTTTTTTTTTTTGCTGACCAAAAAACAAGATTGTACGTCAGAGATTACTAGAAGGGGACCCTAATATAGCCTATTAAAAAGGTTTCCGTATCAAAACTATTTCCTTCTTGATCTCTGATAATAATCTTTTGAAACTTTTATCAAAACAATCTTTTGGGACCCAAAAATGAGGTGTCAAAATTTATGTGGTAGTACTTATTTTCTAGCTGATTTTATGCTGCACTTAATTATCTTGTTTAAGGGCATGCATTGTCTATTTAATGATTAGATTTACACATATACTGCTAGAGTGAAATTATGTTTTTAAGTTCCAATTTTAATCAAGTGAGTAAATATGAGATCCCTTTTGGAGGGGGAAAAAAACAAGCAAAGGTTAAGCAGCATAAATATATATTGTACCTTGTAAGCATATAAATCTCGGTTTTAAATTTGCCGACTCTATTGACATATCGTATATATAAAAAATCATGTCGAATTATTGTCCTTCTAGCTAGCTACTTCCTCTTAATATACGCTATGTTTTTTATTATGTCAAATTGCTTTCAAAGCTTGTACTATATATTAATATTTATTGCACATAATAAAATGATACGTACGATATTATCATAATCTCTTTGAAAAAGAAATATAAGATGTCAGCTGGCATATATTCGATGTATGTGAAGATATTTTTTTTTCTTTTTATTTCACAAGTAGATATATATTTTTTTAAGGAATATATATTTGTTTTTTGTTTAATATGTCCTTTTTTTAAAACCAAATTTGGATCTTAATTAAATGCTAATAAAAAAATATGGTTGAAGAAACTTTATGCATATATTGCACATCATATGTACACAAGTTCCATAGTTTTGCGTGAAAATTTTTTTATATCAAATCAAACAATGCTTTGGTTTACGAGAGAATGTAAGTTTAAACTAAAGGGATTAAGAAACTTGGAAAGTAGCTTTAGAAATTTGGAAAAAAAAAAAAAAAAAAAAAGAAGTCCTTAAAAAAAGTCAAACTTAAAAGTTATTTTTCGTATCATTAAAGTTACAAAAAGTGTTTTGCCACGAGGAAATGCCGTTAGGGAAAATTTTTCATTTAATCTTATTTATTTATGTCAAGCAGTCCCATATGTTTAGCACTCTTAACAAATGGATCTAAACTAATCCTTCTTAATGGTATAACATTATTTTAAATTTAGGCCAATAATCATTAGTCAATTCCAACCAATTAACATAACGACATTAATAATGCGATTTGATTAACTATTTTATTAACAAAAACCCTTACACCGACGACGAAACACTTCCGACAAGCGACAAATTAATTCTCACGTCACAATACCCCTCAAATTAAAGATTCCCTCCGTGTGTCTTATTTAAACCATTTTTCTAATCGCCTCATGGTTTGTTTGTTTAATGATCACAGAAATTTGCTCTCTTTACGTGCATATTCTTGAATATATGTCAAAATTAAGAAAATCCAAAATATTAGCTCATCAAATCCCAAAATTTGTTCTTCATCTAAACAAAGTCAAACAGCAAGGAGAGGTGGTATCTAGAATAAGGGAATCCATAGAAGGTTAATCATAATTAATAAGAATACTAATAATAAAGCTAATAGTTAATAATGGAGGTGAAGAGAATATGGAATCTGTTTTGGCTGTGACCCCTAGAACGATCACAGACAGACAAGAAAAGTTGTAGGGCAATAGAAGTCCTGTACACAAAATTGGTAGTATTATATGGACGTGAATGGCAGTGGGTAAAAGAAGTGTGTCGCTGGCTGCGTATTTTCCAAGATATAATATATATATATATATATAATGCAATTAATTTATAAATCTCATATCCTACGTGTAACTGTCGGTAATGGTAACGTCTATCAAACCCTACAATCATTGAGACTTCATTCAAGTCAGGGATGTAATACAGTGTGGCCAATCCTATTGTGATTTGATGTACATGCCACATGGCAGACAAATAGTAAGAGATGGAAGCCCCACTTTTTTTTTTTTTAAAAAAAAAGTCCGAGAAAAGGGTAAATAGCATTGGCATATCGACTAGACGTTATTAAAGCGACGCTGTTTTGTTAAAGGTTCTGATGTTGGGCCATATCCCTTGACGAATAGCGTGTCACCTGAGCTTTATCGAATGTGTTCGAAGTAAGGAAATATGAGGATGCAGCATTAGACACCTTACTACTATATCAATAAGCGTAAATCTTCATATTTAAGATCTTTAAAGAAACACAACTCAGTATTTGAACCTTTGATCATAGACCTAGGTACCAGCAATCTATTATCATCCGACCATTTGGCTCGGTGCTGATGAAAGCCTTGCTTAATTAGATTACGGAAAACTTCACTACCGTGCTAATCTGTGCCCTTCATATGCTGTGATGTTAATAATAAAATGTGTGATTTTGGTTATAAATCTTATATATATGGGTCATGTGGGGAGGTAAGTAAATCTTCTGTAAATCTTTTTTTTAACCTTTTTCCAATAAATTTGCTCCTAGAGGACCTGCCTCTTATTTTCTTTTCGTTTAAATCCTGTTCATTTGCCGGAAAAGATGACAGAAGTGGGACTTTATTGTTTTTTTTCTTTTTTGTTTTTAACCAAAGTGGCTAGCTAGATGTTGACAGAAATGTTTGCTAAAAGCCGTATTGTCGGGCCCTACCCTTTGACAAAAACATATCATCCCTGCTCCACTGAATGAACCGGTAGTAAAGATACATGGATATGGTCCTAAACACTTTGGTACTACTCTAACAAACGCAAACCCTTTACATTTTAAACCTTCAAAAAATAATCACCTAACACTTTGAACATTTGATCATAGACCCATCACGATAATCCATCACCGTTGGACTATCTTACTCAATGGTGATGAAAGCCCTACTTAGATAGTTGATGGAAAACTTTATTATCATGCTAATCTGTGCCCTCTACATAATATGGTGTTAATCTTTGATTACCAAAGTGAGTGATTTTGGTTATAAGTTAGTTATATATAGATCATGTGGGGAGACAAGTAAATCTTCTTTAAATCTTTTTTTTTCTTAATCTTTTTTAATAAATTTGCTCTTGGTGGACCTCCCTCTTATTTCCTTTTCACTTAAATTCCTGTTCATTTATTGGAAAAGATGACAGAAGAGGGACTTTATTGTGTTTTTTTTTTAACCCCTTGGAAAATGCACAAGAAACTGTTATGTTTGGGACCATTTTTGCACAACTTGTGTACCCATCAATTCTCAACTTTTTTTGCCTGCCCTGGAGCCAGCTAAAAACATAGTGGTAAAATTTTGGAACGAAATATATAATTATCTAGATATATTCATCAGGGAATAAAACTATTCTACATAAAATCTAGATGAATTCGATATTTTTGCTGCTTTAGTAAATAATGAAATGTCTTTCAGTTAGCCAAAAAAAAAAAAAAATCTTTCATGTCAAAATAGCAAGTAATTAGTAAATTCAAGGACTTTTGCATGCAGTTTTAACCTTTTTCTTTTTAATTACAATATGCAGTTTTAACCTTTTTTTAACTTATAAGTACTGTACAATCCGTGGTCATAATTGACAAAATATGCTTAAAAAAGCGATTCAATGAATGTATTGATGATCAAGAAAAAAAAAATAAACAGAGAGAGAAAATTATTAAGCACTTTATTTTGTTTTATTTTATTTTTATTTATTCGGTTTCTTGTTGGAAAAACTTATCCCATTATGACTAAGAACAGTACTCCAAAGTAAAAAAAAAAAAAGGAAATTCTTCATTGACTATTTTATCTTTATCTTTCTTTCTTTTTCATCTTTTATTTTTTTCTCTCTGAAATGAGTCATTTTCTCTTTTCCCTTTCTTATTTTCCTTTTCTTTGTCGATTTACCGTATTTTGTTTCAATGTTGTCCCCCCTTATCATAAGAGTCATATATATATATATATATATATGGAGCCCACAGCTTTTGTTGTAGCGGTGTCGGTTGATTTTAGATCCCAAAATATTCATTGAAAAAATGTTATTAACAACATACTTTATTATTAATATTATATATTATTTTTCCATGCCTCAAATTGCATTATGAACTGCTTACAGCAACTGGCAAGCAAGCCTGAAAAAATACTATTTAATTTTAATTCTATAACTTTCTATATGCGTGTTTCAGACCAAACAATTATTTTAAATAAAAAATATAAGATAAAAATAAAATGCCCTATTTTATTACAATTTTAGAAACGTATATATATATTATATAACTTCCTGTTTCTTCTGGTAATTTCTACTTTCACACGTATATTAAGTTATTGAGTTAGTTCATATATTGTCCATTTCAACATAAATATTTCGTGAATTTCAAACTATTTTTTTAAAAAAAAAAATCATATGGTTCAAAACCATACTCAACACTAGTAGGCCTCAGTACTTAATTAATTAACTAAGTGAGTGGTTCTAAATATGCATACACAGCATAATTATTAATTAGCACATGTGATCAATTAAATTAAACGTCCTAAAAGGTCTTCTATTTTTGCAAGCAATTCTAAATGAAGGGTCCCCTTTTTGATTAAGTCATGTTTTTGCTTCCCCTATTTAGAAATCTCACTTTTACAACTGCGATATAATACGAAGAAAAAAGATCCACTTATAATCAAAAGAGTTCGTTTGACACTTCAATTTAAACTGAAGTTTTTAGTTCCAGAACTGTAGTATCTAAAAACTTTAGACTGTAATAACTTTTTACTCTTTATTATAACTGCTTAGAGCTTTACATTATAGTTAGTTAAAATTGATGAATTAAAAATAAAGTATCAAACGAGTACAAAATTACATCAAATTAAAAAAATATTAATTTCATAAAATTTTAATAAAAATTTGACGGTTTATAACTGAGCCAATCAATGGAAAAGTCAGTAGAGAATTCTCTTTTAAGGGTGTTTGGAAAGGTAGTGAGAACTATTGGTTAGAACCTTTTTTATTGTAGTATGTGAAAGCTTTACACTGTAGCGATTTTTTTTATTGTTACTGCAGCATATAAAAGGTTTATACTATTTATAACTAAAAAAATGGTGTGAACCACTTTTGCCAAAATCTTTATACATCCCCTGCAAATATATATACACATACAAACAAGAAGTACACGTTTATATAGTTGTACTCGTTTAAAACACACATAGACCCTTCTTTTTTCTTGCCCATTACTTAATTTTATTTCATTTTTTAATTCTCTAGATATGATCATCATAGAGATATCTTAAAAACCAATCCAGTCCAATGCAAAAGCAGCACCAGATTTGCGTAAAACCCACTTGATTGTTTCACATTCCTCTATTCTCATTCTTTCTCTCTCCCTCTCTCCTTCTTTCTCTCTCCATGACTTGAATTCTAAGTATGATTTATCCCTCTCCCCTTTAAAATCATAACAAACTATTCTTGATTTTTCCACTTCTAATTTCTGTCACAAGACATAGACATATATTCCCCAAAAACCTTCTCTCTCTCTCTATCCCCCATTTCTCTCATGTCCAGCTAGCAGCTACTACTACTTCTTTCACGGTTACCTCAAACTTTCATATCACAAATATATACATACATAATATATTTATATATATATATATATATAAATAGAAACACACACATCGTTTTCCTTTATAGTAGTACAAGGAAAGGAGAAAAAAAAAAAGGAAGAGAGAAGAAAAAAACATGGGACGTCACTCTTGTTGTCTGAAGCAGAAGTTAAGGAAAGGTCTTTGGTCACCTGAAGAAGATGAGAAGCTCTTCAATTACATCACTCGATTCGGCGTCGGCTGCTGGAGTTCAGTTCCTAAGCTTGCTGGTAAAGTATTTTATTTTATTTTTCTAGAAATTTTAATTTGTGCCCACTAAATATTTATAGTTCTTGTATATGTGCATGATCAAATTAAACGATTTAATGTTTGGTTAATTGGTTAATTTTGTTGATAATTTTGCAGGGTTGCAAAGGTGTGGAAAGAGTTGTAGATTAAGATGGATAAACTACTTGAGACCTGATTTGAAAAGAGGAATGTTTTCACAACAAGAGGAAGATCTCATTATTAGCCTTCATGAAGTTCTTGGCAATAGGTATTTAAACTAATATATATATATATTAAGATGTTTATATATAAATAATCGAATAAAATTTGATTTTTTTTTTTTTTGGGGGCAAAATTTTGTAGGTGGGCACAAATTGCAGCACAATTACCAGGAAGAACAGACAATGAGATAAAGAACTTTTGGAATTCATGCCTAAAGAAGAAGCTAATGAAGCAAGGGATTGACCCAACGACACACAAGCCGATAAACGACATGGAAGTAATCAAGGACAGCAATAGTAGCAACAAGAATGATATGATGATGAAGAGCATTATTTGTAGAGACCAAATTAAGGATCATCATCCTAATTTGCCAATAGTAGTACCTCACCAAGCTTCATCACTTCCAAATCATCATGTCTCTTCAACATTGGCCTCCCATGGACCGGCATTCCTCGTCTCCGATTCTGCTTACTTCGAATCCTCCGCCGCCTCGGCCGCCGCCGCCGTCGGATCAAGCTACAATTCACTATCCTTCTCTGATCATAGTAGTGCTATAAATGAGGCCTATAATACCAATTGTGAAAATCTCAACATTTTGCAACTCAACACCTCAATTAGACCCTACAAGTGCTATGATCACCACCAAACAGCATCAAGCGGCTTCAACACTGGTTTCACTTCAATGCCGAGTTTAGCGAGCTCCGACCGTGGAACCAACATGTCGGCAACCGCCGCCGCCACCGTGGACTTCTCTGACAACAACAACAACAACAACAACTTCTTCTTGAACGAGGTTAAGGAGACCAATTCAAGCAACAGCTCCAACGTTAGCAACTATACAACTTTCCAAATGAACAACAACTACAATGGAGGTTATTGTTGGGACGCCGACAACAAATTGGACACGTTTTTTCAACAGTTTCAGGCGATGAATAATGGGATCATTAAAACTGAAGAAACAATGATGAGAACAACTACAAGTAGTTCATCATGGCAAGATCAATCATCAGAGCAACTTCATCATCTTCAAACAAGCTTATCTCATGTTGATCATATGATCAGTAGCTATCCGTTAACGTCGCTGTCGGAAGATTTAACAGGTGCTAATTTTGATGTTTTCCAGCATATATCATGAAAATCAGTGTAAATTCATGATTCTTTTTTATTGCTCTTTTTTTTTTTTTGGGGTTATCTATACAAGTATACGCAAGTCACCAAAGATGTTGATAGTAACAGGAAATTCATGTGAAGGTTTGAGAATTGAAGGGCTTTTTTTTCTCTTTTATTTTTTTTCTCTCTCTTTTTTACATGACCAGGCAATGATCAAAAAGTAAAAACTATAGGGTAGCTCATTGTTTTTTTTTTTTTTCTTTTTGCTTTTTGAGTTCTTGAATCTTTGTACTATTTTTCCCTTTTCCCCTTTTTTTATTTACTTTTGTAATTGTTTCAAGAGGAGTTGAAATAATGTGATGAGTGTAACTAATTCTTGGGTTAATTATCCTAATCTTTTATCTCTCTCCATGTTGTCTAACTAATTATCATTATTTCCTTTGTGCAGTAATATATGTTGCTTCTTTTCTTTTTTTCCTTATTTTCTCTTTCATGCCTGTCTTTTTCCAAACTTACCCCCATTTATAAGTTATTTTACATATAGCCTATAGGAGCTTATAACATGATGCAAATTTTAATCCGAGCCCACAATTTGAATTTTTTTTCTTTAATTTTTTTCCTTCTTTCTTCTAAACTGAATTAAGTAGAGAAATAATTATAGCCCCATACCCATTTGGGCGATCATCATTTAAACTATTTTAATGTGAAAAATAATACATTAAATTGGATATGTCACATATCACAATAGATGGGTGGGGTTGAGTTGAGATTGTGACATTTTTGAAACGCTGGCATAGTTTTAATATGAAAGAAGATTATTCGACCCAAATTAAAGTCACAGATTATGCTGATTTCCTGGAAAATATATGATCCATATGCGGGCTCCATTTTTCTCCATGCATTGAGTCCTTCCAAAAGGCTTAGTACTTGGCTGGCCTCTTCATTATTGGAGAGAGAGAGAGAGAAGAATATTGTAGGGTCTTCTTTTACAGAAAACAAGAAAAGGGTCCAAATTTGTTTAATCAACTTTGATTGTTTTTTTTTTTTCCCCTAAAAACTTTGATTGTTTTGATCAAATTCAAATGTATTGAGACGAAATTTCATAGAGGGCACTCCTATAGGGACATAACAAAAAACAAGGTGGCAGGCAGTCACGGGCAAAATTCAAAGCCCAATCATATTGTCCAATAGTACACGCGTGTGGGTATAAACATATTTATGCACCACTATTAAAAAAATAAAAACCCTAAAAAGACTAATAATAGTAATTGATATGTATAGCAAACTTTATTGACCTCTCATCATAATATTAATATATGTCATTAGACCACAAACTTTTTATAATTATTCTCAAATCTAACCCCTCCCAAATACAGAGACTAGAATTTAAACTTCAATATGTGAATATACGATCTCAAAATATGTTCCTTTTAATATACATAATCATGTAGGTAAAGTCTCAGTCAGGCATGGTGACTAATCTGTTACTCATAATTTATTTTTTTAATTCACCAGTGTAACATCATTTTGCGTCGTGTAACATTTAAATCACTTAAATATAACCCTCAATATTTTGAGTGCTTGACTACATTTATCAAGTATTACACTATAATAAATTGAGTGTTATATATTCAAAAGGAAAAAAAAATCATATGTGACCGGAGGCAATTTCTAATAATGTATTTTAATATATATATATATATGTAACATATATATAATATCGATGGAGTACAAAGCTTTTCGGAGTTTTTGACATACATATATCAAGCTTCTATTCCTATTGTGGCTGCAAAAGATACCTTAAAAGAAAGAGGGAAAAGTTGATATTTGAGCATGCATGTCAAGAGAATCATATGTATATATATACACAGACACGCATACAGATATAGGGATATAGTGGGTTAAATAATATGTTACCTTTTACATAGCCCTAGTAGTTATAATAACAATTATAGGTGGTGGTGGGTCAATCTGAATCACAGAAAGCTGCTCCAAATTTTTTTGTATCCCATGAGACAACGACAAGGTTTTTGAACTCCTCTAGACTTGGAATAGCCTCGGTATCAGGGCCAACAATATATTTTTGCAAACTCTTTTGTATCTTTTGTTGCCATGCATTTGGATCCATATCATTCCAATGCACCAAATTAGGACCATATATATTTGGATGTCGTTTTCGTCTCCATTCATATATATATATATATATATATATATATATCTGTGTGTCTCCGTGTGTGTGTGTGCGTACATTTTGGTCGTCGTAAGAGCAAACTTTTGAGAAATTGTGAACCAAAACTAAAGAAAACCCACATAAGACTTCTTTATGTACTGTGCTTGAATTCCATTAAATATGCAGGGAAAACGATAGGTCGGCAATACCTAACTATTGCATCAACCTTATCTTAAATTAAAGCAGTTTCTCCTGAAATTTTGACAAATAAACTAAAAGAAAGAAAGGCACAAAAATTGGTTTGCTCGCATTAGCAAATTCTTAAAGTGTTGGAAAGCTTTATTGCAAGTTTCGCATCACCGGCGGAGTCATTTAGGGACAAGATGGGTGGCCGTCCCTTTAGACTTTTTTTTAATAATTTTATATATGAAATTCTATAAAAATTTTACCCTCCTCCCCCTAAAATTAATTTCACCTCATTAGTTTAGACGTCACACCTCAGCCTCCCTTCACTAATTTTTCTAGCTCTAACTCTATTTGACTCATTGGTTAATTGGTTTTAGTATAAAACTCTTATATGCTATAATGTAAAATAAAAAACAACTACAATGTAAAGCTTTCACAAGCTAAAGTCTTTGAACCAATTTTTTCCGTTCAAAGTGGTTTGCCAAATACCCTATTATTAAAAAGAAGAATAAAAATTGCCCACCAGCAAAAAACTGCACAAACTAAAGTGCTTTCCACAATTTACATGAATTTAGTTTTGTAAACGTTAATTCCTGCCTCCATAATGTGCTACAACAACATATTCAAACTGAACCCATTTTTAAAATTTTTTTAACCTCAAGTTTTGGTCATGCTTTTATGGTGGTGAAAATGAAAAGTCAATTTAGGTTGAAAACTGTCTTTTGTTGACATAGACCCCAAATAGAATTAACGTGAACAAGAAAGAGATATATTTGCAGTTCTTAATCATCAATAAAACAATCTATAAAGCTTCGAATTAGAGCACATCCAAAAATGCATCTCATTTTTCAATAATTGAATAATGAAAAATAAAAATAATTTGAGTCGCTAAAAATACAGTCAGATCTCCCCCGAAAAAAGTTAAAAAGTTTCATCAAATAAAGTCGATGCTGAAATTTGAGTAACATATATATTTCAAACAAAAAAAAATATTCCTCAAAAACTTAAAAAAAAACTTTCTACGCAAATTAAGAATTGAATTTACAATTTATTCTAAAATGATGAAGTGCAAGAAAAAGCAAAAGTTGTGATTATTAATCGGATGCAAGAATTTAGTGCTTATGTGTTGTTTCTTTCAATCAAATTATTTCATTATTTGTACAATCAAATTATTTACTAATTGAATCCAACGTGTCAAAATCAAATTAATATAAATACTTTTAACATTTTATAATCAAGAAGATGCAATTATTTAGTATTTATGTGTTGTTTCTTTCAATCAAATTATTTTGTTTTTAGTACAATCAAATTATTCTATAACAACTAAATGAAACGTCTCAAAATCAAATACTACAAATACTTAACATTGCATATACTTTTTTATTACTTTCTTGTTACTTATCCACTGGCAAAATACGACTCCAAAGTATGCCGACATTGTAGTGCGGGAGGGTCAACCCTGAATTCAACATTCATGAACAAAAAAACGAATCAACTTTCTTTCTTTTCAAAAAAGCAAAAGAAGCAGAAGGGAAAGACATTACGGAATTGTATGTGTAAGACTAGGGTCCCTTTGATCCGTAGGCTTGAATGAGTGTGGTATAAAATTTTATGGTTTAAATTATATATTTTAAATTGTATGATTTAAACAGTGATTTAGACCTAACATTTAGAATGTAAAAGTTTAAAATAAGAATAAAATATTACATCAAGTTTAAAGCGAGAACTGGTATTAAAAAACTATAGTTTATCAAGAAAAACTATGTGGACTTACGGAGACAAAGTTTAAACTTTAAATTATGGATGTTTTGACCAGTTTAAGCTCACTTTTATAATTTAAACTGATTTTAATTATTACTCTTTCACCATAGTTTGAATCGGCTTAAACCCATATCCTAAACGCCACATAAAGTGGCCTAGTGCCAAGTAGGGAGATTTTAAAAAATGGCTTTTTGGGAAAAAAAATTTTGGTCAATGGCCTTTTTTTTGGACAATTTTTGACACCAAAAAAAGACTTTTTAGACATAAAAATGATTCTATTTTTTTTTTCATCATGTTGAGATTCCTTATTCTGTTACAGTTATTTTCTTTATTTTTTAAAAAAAATTTGAAACAGTTTATCTATAAAAAAAAAAAAGAAACCTTTTACTCAATTTTAAATTTTTTTTTTTGTCCCTTTCTTCAAAATCTTCCAAGTATAATAATATGTACGTCTTTTTATCATGGTCAAACAATGGCGTCAGACATGTTTCATTTGGCATGCTTTGGTTGAAAATTTTGAAATTATGGCTTTCGTTTGAGACATTCCAGATTGTACGAACACTACCACCGACACAACGGCCTGTCTTATGATAATGTCCAAAAATTACCAAGTTAAATAATACAGATGAGATTACCATCACCATGCATGCACGGCTTAATTTAATTAGTTTGGTAAATTAAGGAAATTATACAAATACAAAAAGAAGAAAATGAAGAACAGGATTAGATTTAGGATTTGGGGGATTTTACCTTTTTATAGGTTTCAATTAAGGAGATTTGTATGGTGGACCTGGAAAACATTCACTACTATTATGTTTTTACTACTTTATGTTTTTCAACTGTAAGATCTATGTTAGAAGCAATTTGACTTATATACTTTTTTATCTTTATGTGATTTTAACTAGATATAATGCTATTGATATAAGACCCTATCTAGAAAGAGCCTTTAATGAATTAGCATAAATTCAGCTCAAGGATTAATTTTAGAGAGACTAAAATTTTGTGAGATGTCAAATAAATTTAACTATTTCGACAAAGAGTGACTTATAAGAACGTCTTTATGTACTAAAAAATATGGCAAAAAGATAATTAAGAGACTAAGTGGTTGTTTAGCTAAGTGGTCGGAACTGTGGTTTTTACCACAAGCTCAGTTACAGTGTAAAGCTCTCATATACTACAATAACCCTAAAAAAAAACTACAATATAAAGCTCTCATATGCTACAATAAAAATAGTTTTAACTAACAGTTTTTATCGTCGTTCTAAACACCACATAAATTTAGAAAGCTATGAGTGTCCGAAAATAAATTTTGTAAAAATCTAGCCAGTCAAGGACCGAACTAAATTAAAGAAAGGGAAAAAAAAAAGTTTAGGGACATGTGTAATAAATTTAACTCAAAAAGAAAATGAAGAGAATATCTATGTCAGTAATGACGTGAGCCAAAAAATGGCATCTGAGTTTGATGGGCTTTTAGACTTTTAATAGGCCCCTCGTGGCAGAAATTATGGCCACCTAACGTTTTTTTTTTTTTAGAGCCACAATATTCTATTAAATCTCATTCAAGTTTAATACTCAAAAAAGGTCGCCTGCCACTTCAAACATTTGATCATGAACCATTACTAGCGCTAGACTACTCTCTAAATACTTTTATTTTTATGTAATTTTAACCATATACAATAGTTAATAAAGTACGCTATTGATATAAGGTCTTGCCTAAAAAGACCCTTCAATTAATTAACATAAATTCAGTTCAAGGGCCAATTTTAAAAGGACAAAAAAGGTTGTGAGATGTCAAATAAATTCAACTCTTTTGATTAAGAGTGAATTAGGAGAACATCTTTCATGTACTAAAAAACGTGACACAAATGTAATCAAAAGACTAAATTTGGAACATCTTGCGCGTTCAAAAATAAATGTTGTAAAAATCTATCCATTCTTGTATCGGCCTAAATTAAAGGAAAAGAAAGTTTATGGACATGTAATAAATTTAAGAGCAATCCTATTTAATCCGATAGGTTATAACCCCGCTAATAACAAAAAAGTAAGGTCTAATCTAAAAAGTACCTTATATATTAAGTTAGGGCATACAGCTTTATAAGTACTGAGATTACAGCCTATAGGGTAAACATGATTTTTCTAAATTTGAAGAACATCTATGTCAATAATGACGTGAGGCAAAAAATGGTATATAGTTTGATAAGCTTTTAGACTTAATTGGCCTCCTCGTGGCAGAAATTCTGGCCACCTAACCTTTTTTTTTTTTTTTCTTCTTCTAAGGGCCACAATATTCTATGAAATCTCATAAAAGTTCAATACTCAAAATCCGCACATTTATTTTACTTTGCCACTGAGATTTACGAATTGAAAGATATTGAAAATGTGATCATTAGTCCATTTCAATGATTTTCAGAAATATTCTTGTTTGACTATGAATGGTTGGAATTCAATGTGCTTTTATACAAAGTTAAAACTAGTTACGCAAAGACATTGTACTCTGTGAGCAGCTAAAAAAAATCAAATGATAAATTTGAAAACATATATGCAAATGTCAACCACTTTAAATGGTAACTTTGCAAACACAGGAGTGATTTTGGTGGGTTTAAGATTCTAAAATGTTATAACTCCTAATTGGATGATTGGCTTGGCAGTTATAATAATGGCCTTAAATACATGAAAAATGAAACGAGAAAGAAACTTAGGTAAAGATGAAATAATAGTGTGTTTCGAAATATAACTGAAACTATATAATTGGAACTAAAATATTATAGCATGTGAGAGTTTTATATCATAGGATATTTTTGCGTTACTCCGTTGCATATGAGAGCTTTATACTTTAACTGTTATAAGTAATAAATCTAACTATCTTGCCAAACAAAGCTAAAATAAAATAAAATAAAAGTGTTTTCTTAAGTTTAAAGGCTCAAGATAGCTTCTCATTAAAGATAAAGCTACTATGAAAAAAGTGTTCTCATGTCTCATTGGTTGCCTTTGTCTCGTCGTTTTCAATCAGAGGAGAATTTGGTTATGTTTTTTTATGATTGTCTGATCTACACTTAGACTAGGAAGAAATCGCTTCCCTAATTTTCACTCCATTGTCATTCTTGCAGTTTATTATTTGATTATAAAAAGTTAGGTGAAACAAGAACCTTTTTTTTTTTCCAACATTAGGAGTGCTTTCTAGGACCTTGCTTATAATCAAAGACAAGAAATGATTAAAGAAAGAATGGGTCTCTCTTTGGACTTGTAAAAGGGGAGAAAAGAAAAAGAAAGAGTAACTCCAATGTCTTCTCTTTTTGATTTACAGGTTTTAATGGCATGTGGGCAAGTTATAAACTCAGCTTATATTGGTGAGAGGTTATAATCACACCAGTTCTTAAACAATCCACTAATCCAATTCAGTAAATCTCAGCGGTTAGAACATTATCTACCAAGTAATAATTTGAGAGGAAAAACTTCATATTGGAGATTATTATAACCTTTAGTTATCTTTCAGAGTTTTCTTCTGCCCGAATTTTTCTGCAATTCAAAGTGCATTAATAATTTTAGAGGAAAAACTTCAGACTGGAGACTATTGTAACCTTTTGTTGTCTTTCAAAGTTTTCTTCTGCCTGAATTTTTCTGCAATTGAAAGCACATTCTATCCTCTTAAATTCTGCTGTTAGTTTCCAAATGATTATTTTGTTTTTGCTTACTTTGCATATATGAAGTTTTGCCTTCTTTCATATTTCTATAACTATTTATTGGTTGGGAAAAAGAATGTCACGCTGCATTTTGAATCTGAATAGAAAAACAGTAAAATGGCAAGTTGTTACAAGCACATCGGGTATAACTCATTCTTGCAAAACCAGCTTTCATCGAGAGGGAACCCAAGGGCTTATAAATCCACTAATTATCCTATAATCTTTCCATGTCCGTCACGTTTCGCAACCGTCTCCACGGTCGCCCATGTTCCCAGCAAGGTGACTTCACAGATCCCCGCTTCCATTTAGTAGCAAACCCTCCCCAGGTTGCCCCATCCATAAAATGGGTCCACCTATGCATGTTAATCCAACTTATAACACAACCATTTCGACTTGAACCTACGACATGGCGGTCCAGCTCCAATACTAATTTTTACAAGCCTATTGGGTAGAACTCATTCTTGCAAAATCAACTCGCAAAGGGAGGGAACCCAAAGGCTTATATACCCACTAATTATCTTATAACTCCCTGTGGGCCTGTTGGTATAAATCACAAATTGTTCATTTCTGATCAAATCATGCAATGTTTTTTCTTCAAATTGTTAACTAAAGAAATAATCTCAAGGTTTTGGAAGAAAGTTTGGTTCGCCCCCCGGCCCCAAGGCACTAAACCAATAGTGAAGATTGGTTCAGCTGTTAGATGCCCAGCCCAAACGCCAGGCCCAGTCCATCATGAACAGAAGCTAGGCCACTTGTCGTTCAAACAAGAGAGGTGAGAAATTTGCACAGAAGAACAATCCGTGGAACTTGTGTCGTTTTTGTCGAAAGATCAGAAAGACGGTCCATAACTGTACCAATCAAAAAGCCCGGAGGGTCCTTTGAGTAAGACTCAAAACTCAACGCCCAAATTTGCGACTCTTCTTGTGTTGTAATATAATTGCTCCCATGAAATGAATAACGCCTAAGATGTATTGTGTATTTCAATCTGGCTATGGTATGGACACCCACACACGACGGCTATACATAAATAAATAACATGTATTTGTATTATACGCAAAAATTATTAGAAAATTGGGAAAGACCCTCATATACCAAATCCATCACCCAGCATGTTGTCTGCAGAATCATTCAGTCGCCTGTCAAGGACAGAAACTGGACACCTTTTAATTCTTGTGCACATAAACAGCAAATACATATTGCCTATTGCAGAGGCAACTTTTTCACTCTTAGGTTCAATATCCCTCTTCTTCTTTTCACATCACCCACAAATGAAGTAGAGTTCTTTTTGTTTTTGTTCCCCCTCCTTTGTTTCTTCTTCAGTTTTTCTTGGTAGCGGTTTGTCCTCTTTTGAACCGACAGTGATTATGGCATGGCATAATCATTAACCACAAGATGTTTGACAAGAATTATTCTGCTAACAGAACAAGTTAGATTAATTCAGGAAAAAACACAGTTTGCTTGGTCCCTATCAACCAAACGGAACATCATAGGCAAATAACACACACACACAAACACATGTTGATGGACCGAAACAAGTGATGCTGATGAAACTGCATGGCAAAAGGTACAGAAATAAAAAAGAATCTTCCAGAAAGGGAAGACAGATCATTATACTAAGTTAGCAATAAGCATGTGAAAGCATAAACTTGAGCATATAGGTATGGAGTTGCAACTTAGAGAATCTAGTTAGCCAGCGCAGCAAAGATAAACAATGACAAAACAGAATAGGGCAAGGGAGCAAAAAGTGCGGTTTTAGGAACAAAAGGGACAAGAGACGCCTAGAAACGGTAAGGATTTACAGGATGCTAAACTGATTGTTGAAGCTTTATGAAAATTCAAACATATGCATTATTAATTAAAGTAACTAAATTTCCATTAATATGGCCATAGTTTTTAACAAAGCTGGGGAATAATGATTATGATTTAAGTCATCATTGAAAACAAGATGATGAAGAGTTTCAACAACTTGCAGAAACGGAAAACTTGGTCAGCAATGTTCAGCTTAACCACTGGCTGCTCCAGAAGGCCAGTCTATTCAAAAGACAAACACAAAACGCACCAAGTATAGCAAAATAATTACCAACTTTAGATTTATAAATTTCCAGTCACTAAGAAAGATCATAGTTAATGAAATTTTGAAAGCTAAAACTAATTTTTGGGGGTGAAAAGGGAAAAACAAGACAAGGAGAAACATGCTACTATGGCCTAGGAGAGAGTAGACAACAAGAAGATGGTTATTCTTTAAAACCAAAATCCTCAAAACTACACCAACAAAATTCTTCCTAGATATGCAAAATTTACTGAATATAGACATAAACTTATGAAATACAGACATTCAAACATCTCATCCAGTTTTAGACAACTAACTTGATGCAATGCAAGTAAATGGTTGATCAATCAATAATCTGATTAACCATCTTGAATGATTGATCAGTCTTCCCATTAGTTAAATACTATTACTTCTCATCAAACATTGAATTTCCTCTAATTAATTTACTGTCAGTTATCTATTACATGTTACAGTCCGAGATTCACTCACATGATCAAAACCGCATAACTCATGTTGCATACGATTGCCGGTGGGGGTGAGCTCCAGGCTGATAAAGAGCGAGATGGTGAATGGCTTTGGGGAACAACTCCCTTAACTCGGCATTTTGAGCTGCAACAGAACGGGCCCCCTCGAGGGCACTCAAGGCGCGGGCTTGTTCAAGAGCCATGCTGTTCCCAACGTGCAACGCAAGGTGACACAGCAGTTTCATGGCTGGAACTTGAGCCCGGCAATCAGGCTTAAGCAATCTCATCAAAGGAGGAACACCCTCGAATTCAATAATAGCCTTTGAGTGCTCCACGCGATTGAAATTCTCTGGAGACACAAACTTTGCCAAAGCAACAGCAGCCTCCGCGGCCACATCAACATTCCTATCACTGAGGCGCGACACCAACGGACTGACAATCCGAGTCTCCCTTGCAGGAAAAGTCCGAGCCAGGCACCCAATTGACTTAATCACAGCCATTTGCAATGTCGGACTAGTCTCCTCTCGGATGACCCTCAAAAGCTGATCTAGAACAGCCTTCGCAGCCGGTGAATTAGTCTTAAAAGCAGCTCGTCTAAGGTTGGAGCTTGTTTCCGCGACAGCGGCTATCTCCATCACTGTCATTATGCAATTATACTGCAATTCCCCTTTCTCCTCCTCAATAATCTTAGCCAAACAAATCATCCCTTTGGTGTCTGTAACTTTTCGACTGTTGGTTAAACTATCTTTACAGAGTTTCCACAGAGCCTTAGAGCAACAAACTTTAAGCTTAAGTTTCATCTCAGGGGTTTCAGCCTCTCTATCCTTCCTATGATGGATTCCGCCTCGACTACTCCCATCGGAATGGTGATGAGAAGAGAACGACGAAGTCGTCGTCAAAGTCGAAGAATGGCCACGAGAATTATGTGGTTTACCAGCTAATTCCTTATTAATCTGAACAATTGAGTGAATGCTAGTCTTACCGGAGTTTAGCTTCGGGTCGTCCAGAATTGTGTCCATGGAGAGCAACGACACAAGCGGTCTCATGACGTTCTCTCTGGCAAACTCCTCCTGAGCGTCGGAATCGAGCTCCGCCATTCTCGAGACGAGTTTCACCACCGAGACCTGAACCCTAATCGGCGAGTCGTTGAGGACCTGGACGATAATCGGAATCCCTAGGGCTTCAACGACGAAACGGACTCTCTCGAGGTCGGTTGCGACGTTGTAGAGCGCGTTAGCGGCGGTGATTTGGGCCTCCGGGGAGGAGCATTCCTTGAGGAGCTTCAACAACGGCGTAATTCCGCCCTCGTCGACGATGATCTTCTTGGTCCGGTCGTTATCGCGGGCAAGGGAGGCAAGCTCGTTCGCTGCGTCGATCCGGGGCTTGATTTGGCCCATCTGTACGGTGGCGATTGAGGACCAGACCCAGGACATGATCGGATCGTTGCTGGCGATTGGAGGGAGGGAGAGATTAGCGCCATCGGCAGTCGAAGATCGAGAGGAGCCACTTCATGTCGCCGATGGAAGACTCGAGAAGGTTCGAGACCTTGCGGAAGTCGGCGGTGTTGGTGATGGAGAAGACCTGGCGGAGGACGCCGCTGTGCCTGCACTTGCGGACGAGGGTTAGGGCGCGCTCGAGGTTCTTCATGACGTCGGAGACGATTCGGCGGACGGGGCGCTCGTAGACGGAGGGGGCGGCGGAGGCGATCCTGACGGCGGAGCGGAGCATCTGGGAAAGGCGGTCGACCTGCTTGGCGAGCTCGGAGCAGTCCTGCTTGGAGGACTCGGCCTCCTGCGCGGCCTTGATGACGCGGTCGGCGAGGAGGATCGGTTGAGAGAGCTCGTCTTGCAAGGTCTTCTCCTCTTCAACGGCCGCCATTGTTGTACGGAACGAGACGTGTTTAGTTTTAGTTTGCAGTAGTAGAGGAAAGACAGTGAAGAGGATGAGAATTTTGAGCAGAGAGTTTGACGTTCTGTTAAACAAAGCCGGCCAATGGCTCAAATATAGGTCAACAATTAATAAATTAATACAAAGAATATTTATTTTTGGCCACAAGATTTTCCTTAAAAAAAGGGTCACTTGAATTTTATTGTACTTTTTTTTTTCTTTAATCAAGCTTATTTATAATTATTGATGTAGAGAATATTTGTTTTTATGTTTTAAATAAAGATATTGAATAGTTTATCACTTTGGCGCAAGAAAAGAAAATAAAAAAAGAATAGTTTATGGCATTCCATTTATGACCTCTTTGGGACACATTAGATTTTAAAGGGTATGGTGATCCTAAAAGAAAGAAAAAACAATGCAAAAAAGAAATGAAAGGAAAGTAAAAATGGTGTTTGTGAAGTACGATTAAAACCAATTTTTTTATTAAAAAATTATAGCATGTGAGATTTTTATATTATAACGATTTTTTGCTTTTTAACTTTATTCTATTTGTTAATTAAAAAATTGGTTTAAATTATGTTTGTTAAACACCTTATATTTTTTTTCAAACCAAACAAAAAAAGTTAGTAAATCTATGGGGTAATCTTCAAGAGAGAGAGAAGAAGAAGAAGAAGAAGAAGGAGAGGAGAGGAGTTTCTACCATGTCATTCTTCCACAATGAGTTGAGGTGGATAACCATTCAAAATTTTATGGTGTGCTTAATGTGTTGACTGTGAAAATTGTCAAACAGTGTGAACGCTCCTATGATCTCAAAGAAATTGATCTTATATTCAATGATCAATAAAAATGTAGAATGAAAGTAAAGAAATAATAATCATTAAAGATTTATAAGTAATTCATGCTCAATATAAGAGTTGCTTCTCATTCAATTATTTGATTTTACAATTAAATATCAAAGAGCACAATTTTTTTTTTTTTATAAGAACGCAAAAGAACAATTCGGGTTAGGAATGGCCGAATAAGCTTATTTATATTCTTTTTTATTTTTACATGAGCTTATTTAAACTCTTATTAATAATTTTTGTTCAATACATTTTATAATACATTTTTAACTTATTCTAACTTTGGACTTATACTTGATCACTTGATGAGTTAATTTCAGCTATTAGGCGCCCGGTCATATTTAAATAACAGGCTTAAAAATTAAGACAGAAAATTAGGATTAAAAAAAAAACTAAAGACTAAAAATTTGTAGGGATAACAAGATTTGTGGAGTATCCACTTTTTAAGACTTGTGTGGGAGTGCTTCTTAAATGCACTTTTGACTTCTTAAATTTAAAAGTTACTTCTCAAAGTATTTGAATAATTGTCAGAAATGGTTTGGCTTTTTGCTTCTGTCAAAGCTACATGGCTTGTCGAAAACACTTTTAAGAAAGACTTTGCAACATAAACTAAAGTTTTTTTGAGACATTATAATTAATTAATTTCATTATTTTACTTATTAAAAAGTTTTAAAACTATTTTGACCTATTTAAGCTCTTTTAATAATAAGGTTTAAAACACTTTCTGAAGGGCCACGGTTTTTGTTTTTATTCTTCTACTAACAAAAATGCTTTGTCTCTCCAGAAGTACTCATGCCCTCTTTAAAAGTACTTCTTTCAAAGCTATACAGCTTTTTAAAAAACACTTTTGAAATAGACTTTACAATATATACACTATAGTTTTTATGAGACATTATTAATTTATAAATTTCATTGTACTATTTTATTACCTATTAAAAGGTTTTAAAACCATTTTAGTCTATTTAAGCTCCTTTAATAATGCGGTTTTAAACACTTGCTAAAGAGCAATGGTTTTTGCTTCTCTTATTCAACTAAGGGCCTATTTGGGAGGGCTTTCTAAAAGTTGCTTTGGCTTTCTATCTAAAAGTTGCTTCTAGAAGTGTTTGGATGATTTGTTAGAAGTGCTTTCGCTATCCAAAAGTGCTTTCTGGCAAAGCCATAAAATGTGACTTTTTAAAAAAAACTTTTAAAATGGACTTAGAAACTTTGTATCAGAATGTTAATAATAAGCTTAAATACAATATTTTTGTAACTTTTAGAAATAATTGAAATCATTTTGACCCATTAAAGCTCTTTTAAAAATATAGCTCAAAACATTTACTGAAAAGCTATATCTTTTGTTTCTCTTCTTCTATTGATTAAAAGTACAAGCAGAAGTTGTGTCAAATAGGCTCTAGCTAAAAGCACAAATAAAAACTCTGCCAAACAAGCCCTCAGTCCTTAAGGATGCCTTCACCTTTCCTGCAATTTTGTTGAAGATAACATTTTCTGCTTTGCTTGGTGTTATACAACATTACTATTAATTCAAGTGTAAAGCATCTTTTAGCAAAAATAAAAATAAAAAAATTCAAGTGTGAAGTGTCTATTACCCTAGTGAAATATTCCTCAATAGTTAAAATTCATGATCACAAAGTTGAATTCGCTACTAATGAGACTTTTGTGTGCAAGCCATATATTTTCTCTTTTTATTCCTATGTGAAAAATGACGTCAAACTAAAAGATGGCTAATAAGTTGACCAGTCCTCACATGTCTGTCAATTAATCAGGATCTAAGTCCAAATAACAATTGAGTTGTAAATTCAAAATCAATGTGACACTTTGCTAATGGAAAGCCGCCCTCATTGTCTTTGGCATCCAATCATATGTAAGTTGAGTGAGATATGCATGCACTAGAGGAATACATATTCACAATGTTCCACAAAGAAATCAAAAGCAAGCAAAGACCAAATATAATACAAACGACCTAATCTAAATACCGAAGTGGGAAACTTGTGATGTTGGAGTTTTCAATGATTATAAAGGTGTATGAAAAAACAGTTAAAATTTGTCAGTTTTAAGTTAAACAGTATAAACTCTGACATGTTTCAGTTTAAAACAATAGTGCGTTATAGTGTAAAGTATCACGCACTTTAGTATTGTTAGTTCAACTTTTAGTTTAATTCATTTCTTAAACACGCTTATATTTTTATTTATGATCGCTGATTAAATTAAAAAAATAAGAGAATTTTTACCGGCATCCTCTATATTTTAATTATCCAACCTATTGCATCCGACTGATCTATATCACCTCGGTTAAACATCAATAATATGTTGAATAAATATCATATTACTTTTTTCACGCTCCCAAGTAACAAAGATCTACATGTGAGTACAAGTGAGACGTGATAGCTTAAGCTTTTGGCTGTTAAAGGCTTGCAAGCGCCCATATCATATACCCATGGTTAAAATGGACGTACGACAGGCGCTCGACAAATTGATTAAAACCAATTAACTTAAACTAAGACTCTTAATAGCTATAATAAAAAAATAAAAAGTTATTACAATATAAAAATCTTATATGTTAGTTTTTAAAACAAAACTTTTAATTTCATCTAACTCGGCAAGTTTAAGGAGTTGGTAAAATAAAAGCAAAAAAAGAAAGGGGAAAAATGACTGATATGATTGGGATGTGTTGAAACTCGACATTGCGCACAGACATGTCCTTGAAAGTGCACGGCGTACAAACCCATAAAAGGAACTGGAACTGGAAGCATGACCAAAGAAGGAATCTTGATTTATTTGCAAAATGGCTCATGATAAGTGTGGTAAATATCTGGGAGTGAAAAATGTGTGGAAAGGAATGCATTTGACAGGTGATGTTTCCACTAAAAAACAATGGAAGTGCGAGAAGATCTTCTAAATAGTTCCATCAATGTCTCTAAAGGATTCCCCACTCTCTCAACTTTTTCTTTAAGAAAAGAAAAGAAAATCTATCTGAAGGAGTGAAAATACGTTATTAGATTTATTATGCAAACCCAATTCACACAGGCAGAATATTCTATTTATTATGTATAAACTAAGAGATCAATAAACTTGGTTGTCTATGAACAGAAAACCACACGTTCCAAAGATGCGTGGATTGATTAAAGTTCTACCGTGAGAAAAGGTTCCAAATGATAAGCAAACGGTGATAGGGAGACTACTCGAAACACAAAATCTCTTCAGAGTTTTGACAGCATCCCATTCTGAACTGGCTTGGCTACCCCAGCATCTTTGACGTCGTTGTCTTTGGCATCCAACTCGCACGCATTGGGCGGGACGTCCACCGCAGGCGAACAGTTGAAGAATCCATGAGGCTGCACAGAAATAGCAAGTAACAAGATCACATATCAGGGGAAAAAAAAAAAAAAACTAGTTATGATTGAAATTTATGAACGTAACACCTGATGTGTCAACTTCCATATTCTCTGTAATATGAGGATTTTAACCGAACTTTCTCGTAAAAATAATCGTGGTATTAGGATTGATGAGGGCATACCATAAGCACAAAGCCAATGCGCTCCACGGCATGACAGGCCAATCCTCCAGCCGAGGAACATGTGTTATTCCAAATACGTACCTGCAAATCTAAAACGGTGACTTGTAAGCAAGCAGAGAAGATAAAAAGGTCTATTTTTCTTTCATCTGATGATGAGATTGAGATATGATTTAGAGGATGGGAGAAGAGATACCGACCAAAGAACTATATCAGTTTCCTCCAAAGATCCATTTTGCTGAACCCATGATTAGGGAATTCTCCTCCAGGAAACATCTCATCACGTGCATATGGTGTAACCCAAAGATTATGCTTCAAAAAAGCAGCTCTTCTCAAAAACTTGGCCTCAGGACCGGCCAATGGCAAACAGTTTGAACCAGGTACTAGCTTGTAGCCTGTTAAATGTCCAGTCCTATTGACAGTTCTCGTGTTCCTTATCTGACATATGAGGAAAAATATTTGTCAACCAAACAATCGAGCAGGTAGCTCGAGGAGCATGAGAATAACAGTAAAATTCAGAGCCAGAAATGGCCAAAAGGGGAGAGAGTTGAATAAAAGAAAACGAGTTTAATTTGCATTACATGGCATGATTAGGCATCCACTTAAATGCAGAAGCAACAAAAACAGGATTAGAAATTGCAACAACAATCATCAGAGCTAAATAAGGATGCTTACGATCCAATGGCAAGCAGTCAAAGGGTTACAGTCACGCATTGCTTGCAATTCAGATTTAAGAAGTGTCTCCTCAGCATAGAATGCGTTGCTGTGAATGTTGTTTTCCCCAGGTTCCTCAACTTTTACATCCACCTCTACGACCTGTTAAAATGTTTAGGGAAGGAGGGAAAATGAGTACTAGACAACGGTATATAAGTACTTTGGTTGTATCAACACCCAGATTGGTTATATAAACTATTAAAGTACAAGATTAGAGCCTAAACTGAACCAATACCAAACAGCATGTAGTTAGAAAACTACAAAGAATAACAATTTGACACTAACCTGTTCTGCTTTCCCTTTTGAAAGATTCTTGAGAACCTGAGGAGGTGTCCCATTTTAACCTTTTCAGTAGCCTTCTAGTGAAAAAAGGACACTTATTCATGAAGGATTTGCAATTTCTACAAGATAGAACTCGCGTTTCTGTATGCTAGAGCCAGATGTGGAGGATTTTGTAAATTCAGTGTACTTTACCTGATTGTAAGTTTCACCAGGTTTGCAGTCAACGGCCATGTCCATACGAGCAACAAAGAAGTGCTAATGAACAGGAGCATATAACCCTGGTGCAATCATGGTACCATATTTTCGAAATTCTCCAGGCTGCAATGCTCCTAAGCTGAGTATTCCTTTAAGTTTAACTTCTGCTTCAATTTTGCCATCCTGTAATACAATATAATTTAAACTTCAATTTAAAACCGCACGGCTTACCACTCTAAGCTGTAAAAAAATCATAATAAAATAAGATAAAAAATAAAAAACGCAGGCAGAGGTAGAGTAGTTCATAGAATGGGACATAAATGAAATCAACAGGAACCTAAAAAGTCCTTCACAATAAATTATAGAGTACATTGTTTATATAGATTACAATGGAGGTCTTCAACCTGCCTGATAAAAGTGCCAGAAAAATGCATACTCGTAATTAGCCACAGTACATATAAAAGATACTGTTAAACGCCTAGACCTTCGAACTTCTGCTAAACTTGCTCTCCAATCTTGATGCTTCCACAAAATTCCATGATCCTCTTCTTGCAAACACACGCAATTTTCAATTGTTTTGATGCTTCCAGTGAAATTATTAAAGTGGGCATCAAAGTATTTGATGTAGCCCAAACAATCACATCCCTGTAATTATAGTCTCACTTCAGTCCAATTTGGATTTAAAAGAGAAAAGGCAAGATGGTAATATTAAATTTGAAAAGCACCAAGTCGATAATAGTCCCCAAAACTTCTCAAGAGAATGAGCATTTTTTCCAAGGCCATCTTCCCCTGCATCAAAAGCATTTTTTCTGTAATGTGGATCATTTGGATCTCCATAAGGCACAACCATTTCCACAAAACTCAATCTATGGGCTCCAGGCCTTCTTCCCCTGCTACCATCAACATATGCTACCGAATATATAACCAAACCCTCCCTGGGACTGAATCCGACCCTGAAATTCCACTGCCAACAAGTAAATAGAATAAGACCAGCTAAATTTGGTAAGCAGAATAACATTCATATGCCAATTTAAATATTTACCTTCTGCCACTCAACAAAGCACCCGTTGACACGAAAGCTTGGACCTTCAGGTTGAACAATTTGTAAGGACTTCACATCACTACGATCAACACTGCCTCTTGTTTCTCCCGGAGTATAATTCCTCAGCAGATCAGCAGGAGGTAAGGGAACTAGCTTGCAGTCTTCAAACTCTATCACCACCATGTTTTGCATGTCAACAAGCACACGTGTGCCTTCAACTGGCCGTGCATAACCATTTTCCATTGGGCAATCACTCTCAGTTCTACAGAAAATCAATGGTTTAGTAAGTCTTTGTCTGGGAGCGTCAGCCTCACTGTGATAACCAACACACGTGAAGCATATACATGAGGACATCAGATAAGCATCCCACCAAAACAGGACCATTCATAAGTTAGCAGTTTAATTTAACCTACCAGGCATCAACCATCATAAGATCCATATCCTCAATGCCTCTCTTTTTCATAGCCTCTCCAAATGGAGGAAAGTCCTTCACAACAGCTTCACACTCAGCATCTTCAACAGCATCCTGGAGTCACATCAGAAGCAAAACAACATGAAGGAAGAACTATGCAACTGTAAATTGTTTAGCACGTCTTTTCAGTCTTCTAGCAAAATTTGTGTGTCCTTCTTTTAAACTTTTCTTTTTTCTTTTCAAGTAAACAAACCAACTATACTTACAAGAAGAAAAATGTCAAGAAAAAAGCCATTCCATGGGAGGCTGCACATCTGTAACAACTTGTGTGGAAATCACTTTTCCCCGATGGTGCCCACCTCGAGTTAGTGCATGAACTTCTGATAGCTCAACAATCCATAAGCTTGTCTCATTGGACTTTTGGTTGTAAACAACAAGTCTAGCTCGCCTTGGAGGGAGCTTGTTGGGAATTTGAGGTGCACCTTTGGTTCTAGGAAGCAACGATGGCTGAAAAGGGGGGAAGAAATATGCATCTGCCAGTGCAACAACTTGTTTATCTGGTTCAACTAAAACCACTTCAATAAAGCACATACCATCTCTGACCTGAAAAAGAAAAGGGTATTATTTAACACACCAACTTATCCACAAATCCATATATCACTAAGAGGGAAAAAATGCCTAGCAAAAGTCGCTATGTTATCTACAAACTCAGGAGTCGCTCCAGCTGCCCTGACTGTTGCCACTACCACAGATATCTCAGCAGCAGATAAAGGATCCAAAGGATGGCTTGTTTGAGCTCTCGGCATGATTGGGATCCTGCAGCAGCCAATTGAACAGACCAGGTAAACTGAGTGAAAGAAAAATCACAAATGCGGCAATATCAAATATGTCGACTCTATACTAGAACCAACAACTTCTGTAGTTCAGTTACTACTTACAACATGGCATTAATCCCCTGTTGCGAAATTAATGCGATACAAACAAAGAACAACAACACGCAGAGAATTCACATGGAAACCCAAAACGAGAAAAACCACAGGCAGTAGAGGCTCAAAATTCTCTAATCATTAAGCCCTAAGGTAATACATCATATATATATATATATAGGCAAAACCTTATAGGCCCAAAAACATAAACTAAACGGCCCAACAACAACGGTCCGTACCACGGGGGCGGAGCCCCGCACCTTGGCGAGATCAGTGGTGGGCTACGGGATCGGACCTATCTCTGCTACCACCACAGATCTCATGAAAAATCTCACTTTTGTTTTTCACCACAATTTATCGTACCACAGGTTTTTCGGGTTACTATACTCTAACATCCCCATAAAAACGAACAAACAAACACATACGGCATACCAGATGTATAGACCTTCAGAAAATTATGCATAAAGCAAGAAGTCAACAAAAGATAGCAACTAACTTTTTTTCCTAATTTTCTTCCTGAAGCATACTGCAAACCAATTGGAGTATCACAAGTTGTTCATATATATATGTTGCGAAAAATCTACAAGTGCACAGAATCGTAGACAAGTAATAAAAAGTGAGTAGAGTATCGTTTCCACAAGGATTGAGTTAATCTAGTTAAGTACCGAAATTGGTTAACTCTAAAATTATTTGAACAATCAAATATAAATAGAAAATTAACAAAACAAAACAAAAAAAATAAATGAAAACCTAAATAATAAAAGACTAGGGCATCCGATTTTACCTAAATTAATCTTATTTAAATTATCTAATTTAATCAACTGATGTTTACTTCTATGCTGCAATGAATTTCTCTTAGATAGTCATTAATTTTTCTCAAGCATTAATAATTTATCCCAGTTAGCAAATCTCCTACATCTTTGTAGAAAGTCTAAACTTACCAAGATTCATTAAGAACAAGAAATTCACTAGTTACATAAGTCTCATAGATATCTCTATCCTATGATTATCTCATGGCATTTAATCATGGTCTAATTTAATTATCACTTCTCAACCTTAAGTTAAATCACAAATCATGCAAAAGGTACGCAAACTTTTACAAGCATTAGGATTTGATCAAATACTCAGCATAGATAATAAATAAACATCGAATTGAATTAAATTAAATAAATGTGAATATTCATAATTCAGCTACATCGTAGCCCTAAAATAGAGAAAATTAGTTCATAATGAAACTCAAAATCACCCTAAACAATGTCTTAAACATGAGGAGTAGAAGAAAAGAACTGTATGTTTGGATGTGAATATGGATTCTGTCTCCGTGTTGTACCGTTCTTCTTCTCCAAAGTAGTGAGTTCTCTCCTATTTTCTACAGTTTCTCTCTGTCAAAATTCGTGCTTCAATCCTTTATAATGTTCTATTTATAAGCTAGGGTTTGAAAGGACAATTTTGAAATAAAATTACACTAAAATTTAAATTGGGATTACAACGGCGCCTAGGCTCGATTTTCTAACGCCTAGGCTTCATAATGGTGCCTAGGCGCCACAATTGCAGAAAAATGATGTCAGGAAAAATGATGACTAAAAATTGACCGCTCTTGATTTCGTTCTAAAGTCAAGAGAAAATCACCTAGCATCAATAAATACTTGTTTTGTTTTTTTTTTTTTTTGCTTGTAGTTAAATCTTAAACATTCTTTAGCTTGGTGTCGTTTAGGAAAACAGTGACTAGTTTTGTAGTTAGTAACCGTCTTGAAAATAATTTGGTTTGATCCCTCTTATTTTCAGTTTAATAGAGATAGTCATTCAATGCTATAAATTCAAAAAAATAAAAATCATGTCGTCTGTCTTCTTGGTTTTTCTGCCATTTACTTCAAAAATTCACACTCTTAGGGTGTATTTAGTTCATTTGTTTACTTGGTTAACGAAAGAGTTCAAACCGCATTTGGCAAGTATTATTGAGACTCGTTCAAATTAATGGTTTAACATTTTGAAAAAAAAAATAAAATCTTAACTCAGGATTTAACGCTCTTCTAGTTTTATCCAAAAGTTTAAATGATTTTAAATCATTTCAAAAATGATTTTACTCAACACTAAGAATGGAAAGAGAATATAGAAAATCAATGGCCAGTTAGTAATTTACCTCTTATTTCATTTTTGAATGGATCAGTATGACACTGGAAATATAATCAACGATCTTCATTTTTACTTATTTGTTCTCCTGTCCAAACTCGCATTTGTCATTGTGTTCTACCATGGTAGAGTACATGTCACGCCCCGGAGTACGGGAGGTGACGTGGCGGAATATTTAGGTTAATTAAATGAGAGTTTATTTGAAATTAAGGGTTTAAAAATCCAATTAAGCAAGGAATAAAGAGATTTTTCCACCACATTTGTTAAATAATTTAAAATCATTAAACAAATAACAATAGTTGAATAAAAACCGCGAATATGGGTTCCACAACCCACAACTTGTGCACACACATGGATCTGACAATATCACAAATACAATTACAGTCCAAGTACAAATGAAGTTGAAACCTTACATGCCTTGATTAATAAATACAGAATGTAAACAAATTCTCCTATTGCTCCTGAGTTCGGTCCGAAGAATCTTCTCCAAACCTAAATGGGAAACCACCTAGAGGGGGGGAAATTTAAAACAGATAAAACGTGAGCGAAAGGCTCAGTAGGACTATGTTTTATAAAATAGTTTTATACAAAGAAACATAACATTATCAGGAGTTATACAAAAAGAAACTTGAATAAATAAATAAATAAATTGAGTAGAACCGTTCTGACACAGAACAGTCTACTCGTCAAATCAAAACACCAGTTTACATTTACCTAGGCAAACCATGATATCACCACCGTAGTGGCCCAGCTGGGTTTCGGGACCTGCCCCCAAGGTCGATCACGACCCGATCTCTGATATGGCATCATGCCCATGTGGTTATTATCATTATCATTCAAAACCCAATTACCGAGTGTTGTCAATTACATTCATTATGAAATTCATTTCATGTCACGGTATATAAAAATATAACCGATAAAATCATTTTCAAACAACCGTTGAAAACATTTTGATAGAAATCATTTTCAAAGCCAAATCATTTTCAAAACCAGGCTACCAAAGAAATAGGATAGAAGTCCTACCTCAGTACTCGTGCCGGTACCCCACACCGTAATCTCGATCCGCTATACGTTAGCTCCACGGAACCACGAACGATCCTAGATACCAACTAAATCAATCAATATCTAGTTTGAGACATTCTATGTTACTAAATCATTTCATGATGTCCTAGTGTGCCATTTGTATCATTAAAATCATCCTATAAGGTTGGGATTTAAATTAGGGTTCAAAACAGTGAAATCGGGTAAAAATCACAAAATTTTCCATGCCTCGGTCGGCCTGCCGGACGCCCTGCTTCGGCCTGCCGAACTGTACAGTTCGGCCTGCCGGAAGCAAAGTTCGGCCTGCCGAACATGTCCCCAGATTCGGCCTGCCGATCGGAAGAACACCGGCCTGCCGATCATCACTTCGGCCTGCCGAACATGAACTTCGGCCTGCCGAGCTGGGAAAATCCAGAAATCCCAGCCACGGGTTTCTCGATCCCCAAAATCCAAATCTGAATTCCAACCTGTTTTTCTCAAATCCCAGGCATGAAAAATAACTATAGTTGATAGAAAAACATTCTAAAACATGTTTGGAATCATTTAAACAACATTTGAACTCAAAATCTTCAAAAATCCGAAAATGAGAAAAAGAGGAGAAAAATAAAAATCTTGAATCCAATCCGTTTTTCTTCAATCTAGGTTTAGATTCTAGTTGTTCTAAGCTCATTTAACACAAATCCACGGTTTTCTAAGCTAAAACAAACTTAGATTTCAAAAACACACAAAATTAAAAATTTTGTAAAAAGTTTAGAAATTTCGAATCTAACCTCGAATCGAAGCTTCAATCCGCGTTCTCGGTTGCCGAATCACGTCCCCGAGCTTCCTCCTTGCTATCCCGAAGCTTGGATTCGAAATGGAGTTCAAAAATTTAGAGAGAGATTGAGAGAGAGTGAGCTGCCGAGAGAGAGAGGGAAGAGAGAGAGAGATGGGCGTGGAAGTGAGGAGAGAGAGAGAGGAAAGGAAAATAAATAGAGAAAATCGGTGGGCGGTTTTACTGTGCAAAAACCATGTGCCGCCCACAGTTTTGTAAAACGGAGTATTTTTAACATTTTACAAATTGTTGTGTTTTAGAACTCAAAACATCATTTTAAATCAACAAGGAATCTTTTGAACACATCAATTTAACAAAACAACCAAAAACTAAAAATCCAACCAAATAATCTAATTAAAGTTAGAACTTTAATTATGGCACACTAATTCATCATTTACATTACATTAATATTAAATAAATTTCGGGACGTTACAGTACATATGATCAAAATACACCTATTAATACAGTGTTTGAGAGCCTTACTTTGAACTAATTAGTTAAAAATATTTTAGCAATAAAAAGCTCTACATTGTGGTTTATTTTTACTTAATAGTAAAGAATTTTATATTGTTTAAGTTCAAACCAATTACTAAGTTCAGCTTATTCAAAAACCGTATATAGAAAAATTGCTAAACTTTAGGGTGACTAGATACATGTAGGAGCTATGAATTGAGATCACAAATGATGATCAATTGGTCCCAAGATTTTTTTCTTTCTTTTCTAGATAACAAACAAAACTTGTCTCTATGGTCTACATCAAACAAGAAAGATATGTTGTGCTGATGTATTTTCTGCAACACTTCCTAGTTCCATATCGTTTGTTATGTTTGGTATGACATAAAGATTTTGTCCAAGGTGGAACCAAACCCACCACCAGAGACCCATTTCATGGCTCAACGCTGATGTTGGATCTGGTCTTGTCTTCGTCACTGGCAATAATGAAGGCTTTCATGGCATTCTCATTTCACAAAATTACAAGCCAAAGTGTAATTGTCACCTTTTTGTGTACTAACCGTAGCTTTTTGTTCTTGTTCCATTATCTACTACTTTTTTTAGTCATTTTTGTGCCCTGTCATTTTCCACGTCATTATTATTATATAAAGACTTGACCTTTTTTTTCTTTTTTTCTTTTGGTTGCTTATATATTTAGCCACTTCATTAGCTTTGAAAGACAAAGTAAACATAATGTCACGAGCTTACTTTCTCCAAGCTACTCGTGCGGCCTTAGCACAGTCTCGATACTAAGTCAACCTAACTCACTCACGCTCTTGCTTTGAACACAAGAGAGAACAATGAGAACTTTAAAAGGAAAGTTGTATTGAGCTAAGAGAACTTTACAATGTTTTGATTCTTGGATTTCCTTGGATGGTTTACAAATGATGGGATGGTCCTATTTATAGGCATCCTCCCAACTAATGGACGGTCTAGATTACATTGATCTAACGGCTAGTATTTCCTATCTAGAATGTTCTAGCAAAGTGTGGAGGATATTTACAAGTATAGAGTATTCTAGAGAGTTCTAGAGTAGTTTTGAGTCTTCCAAGACCTCCTAGGTTCTTCAAGATGCTTCTAGACTGTGGTAGAACCTCCTGGAATGCTGTGGAACATTGTAGATCACTCTGGTCCCTTCTAGAATCTTCTTTGGGCTATAATTTCTCCGAAAAACGCCCAAGACAAGTGAGTGGCCTCTTCGTGACTTGGTGGGACGTGACATTCTCCCCCACCTATGCTCGCGACGCCCTCGTCGCGTCCTCATGGTCTTGTTGGATCCTGTCTTTGAACTGCCAAAGTGCCTCCTCAGTTTCCCAACTAGCCTCGGTGTCAGGCAGTCCCTTCCATTTGACAAAGTACTCCCTGTAGCTTGGCACGCCTCGTCTTCGGATGACTCGATCCGGTCCGTGGCTCTTTATCTCAATGACACAGCCATGCTTTGGTGGAGGAGAAAACGAGCTAAGGCGACGTGGGGTGCAAGACCTTGCCACTGCCATAGCTGCACTCACGCTCTTGCTTTGAACACAAAGGAATACAAGAGAGAACAAGGAGAACTTTGAAAGGAAAGTTGTATTGAGCTAAGAGAACTTTACAATGCTTTGATTCTTGGATTTCCTTGGATGGTTTACAAATGAATGGAATGGTCCTATTTATAGGCATCCTCCCAACTAATGGACGGTCTAGATTACATTGATCTAACGGCTAGTATTTCCTATCTAGAATGTTTTAGCAAAGTGTGGAGGATATTTACAAGTATAGAGTATTCTAGAGAGTTCTAGAGTAGTCTTGAGTCTTCCAGGACCTCCTAGGTTCTTTAGGATGCTTCTAGACTGTGGTGGAACCTCCTGGAATGCTGTAGAACAATATAGATCACTCTGGTCCCTTCTAGAATCTTCTTTGGGCTATGATTTCTCCCAAAAACGCCCAAGACAAGTTAGTGGCCTCTTCGTGACTTGGTGGGACGTGACAATAAGCTATACACATACATGTCAGTTATTCTCCCAAATATTGATTACCAATATTGTAATGACCGAGGAAACGTCATCAATAAAACCTAATATTTAATTGGGTTTAATTAATGAATTAATTCTTAAAAATGTGAAATTTTGTAAAAATTGTAATTTATGTGAAAATTACAATAAAATATGAATGAGAGGCATTGATTGCGAATTTTATGGCATATGTAATGCAATGGTGGATATTGTAAAATACAAATTTTATGAGTTTGATGACTCAGAGATTTGTGCATAATATCCATAAAATGAATTTCATGTCACAATTTATTGTTAAATTGTGATATAAACGAATGGATGATTATAATGTAAATAGGACATAGAGGTTGTCCTAACCCTAACCGGGGGTAGAAAGGAGGCCAGAGCAGTATAAGAATACTGCTAAATGAAAACGCAGATACGAAAAATGTTATGATTGGCCTCCAAAAGTAAACGAAAAGTAAGTTAAATATTTTTATACAGTCTAAGGATAGAAAGTACACTGAATTGACCACGGCAATATAGGAAAAATACTGTGTGGTGAAAAATTACATAGTATAAATTTTTAACTCCACAAAGTGGACACTCCTTGATTTTCTATTGGGCCACATGTCAAGAAAAGTGGCCCAATCACCTTGTGACACCTAGTGGTATACTCATGGGTTACCATGAGTCACCAAATGTGATAAGGATGCATTTATGGCAAGTTTATCACAAATTTTCTTTTCTTTCCTTTCCTTCCAAGCTCCGGCAGCCATAACCAAGAGTTCTAAAAAAATTTCTCAGCCCCCAAACTTTGCAAAAATACCCCCAAATAAGTTTTACAAGCAAGTACAAGGATTTCCCACAAGTTTTAAGGTAAAATCCTAAACTTTTTCATGAGTTTTCAAGGGATTTTTCATGGGTAAAGGGCAAAAATTAATCCATGCTATTTTTGCATGAAAAGGAAGTCCAAGAAGAAGTTCAAGAAGCCTTTGAAGGCTAGAAATCCAAAAAGTACTATTTGGGTAAGTTTTAAAGTTCAAAGTTTTGAATTTTGTTTTGATTTTTATTTCTTAAAACCCATGTGAGTTCTTGAGCACACATTTGATGGAATTTTAGGTATATGTGATGATTGGCAAGTTTGAGTTTTGAAACTTTGGTTTATAGTGCAAAATAATAATTTTTGCAAAAAGTGTTATTTTTATAATTTTGATGTTAGACTTTGTAAAAGTGATGTTTGAGCTTGAGAATCTTGTGATTAAGGCATGGAATAGTATCTACAGGGGTATAATTGCAAGTTTGAAATGGATTTTTGTAAAAAAGCCATAGGGGCTAAATTGAAAGAAAAAGTTCCTTCTCGGCAGATTTAAAAAATAGTCAAAAACGCCCCTTTACAGTGAGATTTTGAGAAAAGTTAAAACATAAAAGTTGTAGATCTCGACAAAAATGTTAGGCTATGTGGACAGTTTGTCAAAAAACTCAATCGTTTGTGAGTTTTTGATTTTTCAAGAATATGTTAAAAGTGAAAAAATGTTAAATTGCAAAAATGTCATTTTTCAAAATGATTTAAGGTATGGTGCCTTAAGTAAAAATGATCCTTGAAAAAAATAGAAAATTTTGATGCAAAGAAGTAAATTTTAGTCCCGGGGGTAAAATCGTCAAAATTTTCAGTTCATAGACTAAACCGCAAAGTTTTATGAAAATGGCACATAATTGAGAAATAAAGAGATTTGACCCACTAGGGTGTTATCTTAAAATTAGCATATGGTTATTTTCGTAAGAATAACGAAATCGAGCTCCGGTAGGTTAGTGGAGCCACGAAGGGCAAAATCGTCATTTTTGTCTAAATAACCTGAACCGTTTTGAAATGTTTCCAATAGAATAAGAAAACTACTAGAAAGGGTTCCCACCCTTCGTTAGAAACGATAGGGTAAAGTTAGATAGAAATAAGAAAAACCAGTGGTTTTTAGAGTTGTACATAGTAATACAACTCAATTTATTAACTAACGGATGTTTCGATACGAAACATAGTGGAATTTGGCTAATGACTTTGTAATTGGCCAGAAAGATCCTAGGAATCTAGGAGAAGGGAAATCGAGGTTAAGTTACCCGACATTCACATCAAGTAAGTACCCTTCCCACCTACAGTATGAAATGTAGGTTTAGAAAGAAATGTATGTATATGTATACCTGTGCGTATAATTAAGTGTAAACTTGTATGTTTGCCATGATATGAATACCTAGGGGTATAGTCATGTATGAATAATTGTGAACATATTAATGTGTACCAGTGTGTACAAGATGTTATGTACCTGTGTGTACAATAATGAAAATGAGCATGTGTACCATGATTTTGTACCTGTGTGTATAATATGTTATGTACCTGTGTGTACAATAATGAAAATAAGCATGTGTATCATGATTTCGTACCTGTGTGTACAATGATAAATACTTGAATATGTATAAAGTAGGTATCTGTGTGTATATTTTATGTTAAGTACCTGTGAGTACATTATGCTATATATACCTGTACGTATATTAATGTATACCAGTGTGTATATTCTATGTTAAGTACCTGTGAGTACATTATGCTACATACAAGTGTATATAATAATGTGTACCAGTGTCGTATAAGAGTATATATGTTATGTATAACATATGATCATCACTTCATGCATGGTATGATAACCATAATAAGTGAATTGGTAAACGAATCACCAAAAGTTAAAAAAAGTATCGTATCGGCTCCTAACTCAAGGGGAGTTTAAAGGATATGTTACGGTCACGGTGTTACGTAGACCTAAATGAAATTGCGCAATGGTACGAACACTTGGGCCCTAGTAAAGATAAGAAATGATGAGGATAAAGAAAGTTTATAAGAAAGCATAATTGATTCATGCATTCATGTGAATATCCATGTGGGATTTATGGGACTTACTAGGCGTTAGCTCATTAAGTATTTCATGCTGTAGGTATTCCGACGAGAAGGTCAGAATAAGTTCAAATGGTGAGATGGCGGAGGGATGGATGGTGTGCAGATTGAGTATGGAGTCCGCTGTTGTAATGTTTTCCGCTACGCATGTTTAAAGTTATTTTGATATGAAATGTTTAAAAGAAAGATGTTATGAAAGTAAAAGTATTAATTATGTAAATACAAGTATGTGAAAGTGTTTTAGGAGTTATCAAAGTTAATGTAAGTAAATTACTAATTTCCATTTTAAAAAAAAATTCCTAAATTTTTGCCCTAAAGTAAGTAAGAAAGAGTTTTATCACAGCCCGAAAAGGCGGGTTGTGACAAATATGGTTGATTTGATAATTTTTAAGCTATAATATGATTTTTGTGTGTAGACAGCTAGTATTTTATACACAGATTGTAGTTCACCGTGTTATATGGAGTTTTGACAAATTCATTTTCAACTTATCAGTTATAATTCAAACAGTATTAATCTCTTATATGATACAGTGTAAAACAAAAGTATGCTATAGTGTAGAACTCTCACATACTGTAGTATTTTCAGTTCTAACTCTTAATTCCAACTCACTTCTTAAACATCCTTTAAGATGTTATTAGTAGGATTCTATTTTAAGAGCCCTTTGGTTCGAATAACAATTTGAACATTTTCTACATATTTTCTCATAAATTTAAAAGTTCAAATTTTCTTTTCAAATCTATGAACTGAATGGGCACTAAAAGATGTTTGAGATACGAGTTTAAACCAATAATTTGAACTATTTTTGTGTAAATTAGTCCAATACTACTTATGAATGAAGTTATTCATTCTACAACTTTTATCTGTAAATTAGGTTAAATTCTTAAATATAAATTAATATTCAAATACCACCTTTAGCATTTCTCTCATTAAAATTATTGACAAAGAAAAATATGGCTAAATGTGGTTCAAACAAATATCCAAAAAAAATTATCTTTTTTACGTAATTTTTACTATCAATGAGTGCCCATAAATCTTATGATGGGCATGACTGCCCCTATTCAATTTTTGGAATTTAAATTTTTGTTCTAATTTTTTTTTAAAAAATAAAATATACTTTTATTTTGCCAAAAAAAAATTATAACCATGTTCCACTGAATAATTGAAAAATATTATCGTGACTTTATTTTATAAGAAAAATTATAATAATATTCACAATTAATAATAAAAATATATAACTATGTATTCGTTTAATAAAATACTGTCTCTATCTTTTCTATAGTGCCCCAACTAAACAAAAGCTATGGCTTCGCCACCAATGATAGGTACTCAAAGATTCATAATGAACTTCAATGCAAGCTTTTCTTCAAGCAATGATGCGTCCATAAAAAATATGAGAAAAAAGTTCCTAGTCTAACAAAACAAGAAAATAATATATTATTCAAATCATACATAATATGAGACGAAAGACTTAAGATCCGACAAACAAATATAATAAGATAAATTACACTGACATTTTTTTGTGTTTTCCCTAAATTACATTGATACCTTATGGACTAAACTAATCATACTAACACCCTTATATTTAACTCTCTTAATTTTATTTTTTTTGAAATGACAAAAATGTTGTATTTTATCCCAACCACTGATCCAAAAAATTAAATCACAACAATTGATTTGAAAAATTAAACCCTACAAAAACTACTCAGCCAAACAATCCCCCAACCAGCCCCATCGCCTACCCCAACGACCCCCTCCTCTCGACCTTCCTCTGACCGTTGCCAGCCCTGTCTATCATGAATCTTGTCACCCTCCGCTCATGCTATCGTTCGTGAAGCATGTCGCCCACCCCTAACCCGCCCCCTAGCTAAAACACAAAAAAAAAAAAAAAAAACAACAATACTCATGAACGACATGAATATTAAAAGCGACATGAAAGGTCGATTATTATTCAGACGACCTTAGTGAAATAGTCAATAATTAACGCACAAATTAACAATATTTTGGAAGGACCCGATTTAAGGAGCGACATGAAAAATTAAAAACAAGAAACAACAACACAAATGACATTAATATTAAAAACAACATCGACCATTAAGGGAGATTTTTTTTTTTAATGATTAAAGAAGGATTATTATCGAGACAACATCAATTAAATCGTTCGATGTTATGAATAACTATGGCTAATGTTGAAAATGACACGAGCTGGATAGTGACGTATTATAGAAGCAACAATGCTCACAACGACAAGAATATGAAAAACGACAATGACTATGAGACGAACAAGAAAAGAAAGTTGAGATAAAGAAAGTTTTTTCAGAAATATTTTCAGACAAAGACATTTTGAATTAAATTAAAAAGCTTCCTGGAGCAATTCAAGAAATAATTATAGACAACATCAATTATATCCTTCGACGTTATAAATAAAGACAAGTAACGTAGAAAATATCAAAATGACATGAAATTGAAAACGACAAGGAATTTCCAAAACAACAGCTTGGAAAGGATATTTTATTAGAACATGACAGTAATTGAGACTGAAACAACACCAAATGGAAAAATAATAGACTATGATCACGAATATCGAAATTCGACATAGAAATACCCACTAAAATCTTGAAACAAGGTATCTTATTGCTTTTTTTATTTTTTGAAGTGATTATATAATTTTGCATATATGAAAAAAAAAAAATAACAAACGGCAACTATAAAGAATGACGTAACACAAAACGACATTAGAATCTCAAAACAATAAGGGCTATAACATATACAGAGTATTTGGAAAGCAAGTTAACTTGACGTTGGAATTTAAAAAATACTATAGCATATGAGAGCTTTATACTGTAGGAAACATTTACTTTTTACTGTAGTATGTGAGAACTTAACATTGTAGCAGTTGAAACTTTTTAGTTCCAAACAAAGCATATGATAGGCGGTGACATGAAAAAACAACACCACCTTTACAACATGGAGATAACCATCTTCCTGCGTCCTTTAACCTCAATTGCGTGAACTCAACCTTCTTGGCCTGTAACTTCCGCTCTCTTCTTGATGTTTGGTGGCATGCAAGGTAGTGGTTATTTTGGGAGATTCGGGTATTGTTGGATGATTGTTTTGAGCAGAAAACTTCATAAAATTTGAAATCGATAGGAAAAGAGAAAAGGATGCATTTGTAAAGTTAAATTGAGAAGACTAATAATATACACTTGAGCTGATAATATTAAGAGAATCTCATATCAGTGATGGAAAGGGTTAGTGGTCAGTCTATAAATGTGAGAAAAAGGCTTACTTCTTGAGCTAGCTTTTGGGGTTGAGAAGGCTCGATACCATCCAATACTAATATCAAGTTGAAAATCCAGATTAACCAACAAGTCTCAGTCCAATATGAGAAGTAGGTCAATGATTATTTGGCTTAGAGCCAGATGTGTGATAGGGGAGATTATTGAGGAAATCCTATATCAGTAGTTGTCGCATAAGAGTGAGCTTTTCTTGAGGCTGCAGTTATCTAAGTTCACAAGCATGAGCTTCTATTTACAGTTTGAACTAGTTTGCTACTATAGTAAAAATTTTAGAAAAAATTACAATACGTGTTTCAATTATTGTTATGAAATTAAAATCTAAAACAATATTTAAAATATTTTAAAAATGTCCTTAATGATATAGTAATTATCTTAATAATATTACATATTGTACTATATAATTGCATATAAATAATTTTAATGATATTATTATGAGATATTTATAGAATTTTTATAAATTAGAGCCATATTTTAATTCAATAAATATAATTAGGTGAATTGTCTCGTTCATCTAAAAATTTAAAATTTCCAACGGGCTTTTCCTCATCAAAGAGACAACGGGCTGAATGTCAAGGCCCACTTTACGTTATGTGGGCAAAACCAAGAGGCCAAGCCTATACGATTGCCATTTCCCCGCCCTCTGTATATCTATATATACATCTCGGAAACCCTAGACGTGGCCTTAGAGGCTCCAGCCAGGCGAGAGAAAATATGACGACGCGATTCAAGAAGAACCGGAAGAAGAGGGGCCACGTGAGCGCGGGCCATGGCCGGATCGGGAAGCACCGGAAGCACCCTGGCGGTCGCGGAAACGCCGGAGGCATGCACCACCACCGGATCCTCTTCGACAAGTACCACCCGGGATACTTTGGGAAGGTGGGTATGAGGTACTTCCACAAGCTCCGGAACAAGTTCTACTGCCCCATCGTCAACATCGACAAGCTCTGGTCCATGGTCCCGCAGGACGTGAAAGAAAAGGCCTCCAAGGACAACGTCCCCCTCATCGACGTCACTCAGTTCGGCTACTTTAAGGTTTTGGGGAAAGGAGTCTTGCCGGAGAACCAGCCGGTCGTTGTCAAGGCCAAGCTTGTCTCCAAGATCGCCGAGAAGAAGATCAAGGAGGCCGGCGGGGCTGTTGTTCTCACGGCTTAAGGTTTTCAATGGTGTTTCTTCTTTTTTTTTGGTTTGAATTACTGTTGGATTTTTTTTGAGTAGTTTTTTAAGTCTTGATTTTGATGCAATGTGGGATTGGAAATGATATATTATTGATAATTTTTATAGATTTTGATGGCATCTGTGATCTCTTTTTGATTCAATTAAAAGCAAAATGTGCTTGAATTTTACTATATTGAAGTCTGATTTGTTTGGGAAATGCATAGGATTTAGTGCAGGGTGAATTCTGAACATTCTTAGTATTTGAAGCTGTTCAGGAGAGTTGTTAACTTTTTTATGATGCCGTGTCTGATTCATGGTATCAATGTCTTTTGGCAATGTTCTTATCGTAATTTGCATGTTTCTAGTGATTATTCACATGGGATCATGATAGAAGTGTTACAGTATCAAATTCATGAGTAATTGTATTTTCGGCATTGCAGCTGGGAATTCGTAAATTTATGAATTTGCATGTTTTTCTACATATGATTTAGTTTGGGACATTGGGTGATCGGTTTAGACAAGGCAATGGAGATTTAGAAGCTGTTTTTAAGAGTGTAATATGCCATCTGGTTTGCATGTTCGGAACGTTTTAGGGTTCGTTTGGTGCATAGATTTGGAATGGTACGATTTACAACTTTGTGGTTTAAACTGTTGATTTTAAAGTGGTTTTAAATTGGCCTTTAGAACGTAAAGGTTTAAAACGAGAATAAATCATCACATCAAGTTTAAAACGAGAACTGGTGTTTGAAAAACCATTGTTTATGAAAAGAAAATAAAATGAGAATGGTTTTTACTATAGAAAATTATTTAAACCATGAAACTTTAGAGGCATTAAGTTTGGATTTTGAGGGTTTTGACTTATTTAAACCGGCTTTATAGTATGAAGTAGTCTCAGTTATTACTTCATCAAATGCTGGTTTGAACCGCCTCAATAGTTTGAACTGGTTTAAATGGTTTTAAACCTACATGTTAAATGGCTTATAAAGTGGTCTTGAACTTATAAACCCACAAGATTAGATGTTTGGTAACCGCAATAAACAAATAGTTTAAAACAGTAAGGATCATGTAAAACAAGCTAAGCAATAAGGTTTTGTTTGGTAACGTCGTTGAAAATTATTAATTTTAATTATTACAATATAAAGCTCTCACATGCTACGTTTCTAAATACACTTTCAGTTTTGAAAACTTGACACTCCCTCCTCTCAAGTTCTAATTGGTTTTGAACGATTTTTTAAAGTAAAAGCTCCTCTCATTCTTATTTTTTTTATATAAATTATAGTTTTTCATATATCAATTCTTTGATTATTTTTGTTTTGAACCTTCACATTATAAATACTAGTTTAAAACCACTAACCTACCAGTTTTGAACCACAGCATTTCAAACCTTGGTACCAAACGTACCCCAATTATGGTTGTTTAGTATGCGTGTGGTGGTGATGCACGTGGTATTTTATCAGCCATTTAATCTGGTTATAATTTTGGTGATGTTGTTGGAAGTCTTCGGTAGAGAAATTTACTCAACCAAAAGGGGTTGGTTTTTGCTCGGTGCCTTCTTGTAGCTGCTTCATAGCTTCCGCAGGTGCTTAGTACGCAATAATGCACTTTTTGCCAACTTTTGTCCTAGTAGTAAGAAAAGTTGTAATAATCGTCTTATGGGTAATGTTATGTACCAACGTAGATGGCATTGTAATAGCAAATGCTTGCAACCACGTTGATGATTCAAAATACTGTAGATGTTGAGAGCTTTATATTGTAACTTTATATTGTAACTGGTTCTAACCAATTTATCTAAACCGCTTAACCAAACAGAAGGATTGTATTTGCACAACGCATCAATTATAACTATTATACACGGGATTCTGAAACTTTATTTCTACACTCGTATAAATCAATTACATTAGAAGCGTTAGCAACGAAGGTTGAGACCACAATGGTTAAATACATTGTTTGACATCTCACACCCAAAAATGGGCCCATAATTGGTCACACCGATTATAAACTATGAGAAATATGAATAGTCTGTGCAACTTATGAGAAAAATAAAAATATAAAAGTCAAAAGTAAAAACAGACTAGAACTTGCAGTTGTTAGTGGCACAAGTTGAACATCAGGATTCAGGACTAAATATTTCAAGGGCTCTGAATCTGATAGCGGACAAGCAGATAAAAGGCTGCAAAAGAAAGCGTTGGAGGTTCCCTTGATCCTACAAGATGGCAGCAACACTCGAAACACTACCACGGTCTTTTGTTACCGAGAGGCACGGTATTTGATCCAGATATCAATGCCCGGTTGCCAAAGCCTCCTCGCCCTCTAGACCGGAAGTTTCCGCCAGAACCTTACAGAAAAACAAGAGGCCAGAATTTGTCACTATATTTCTACACGCTGGAACTAATAATCCAAAAGATAGTGAGTCAGTCACCTCCTAGGCTTGAACCAGCTGACCGGGCCAATGCAGACAAGGCAGGAGTCACAACCTGACCTGCTTCTTGCAGGATCTTGATCAATTCACGAGCGAATTTCACATTTGCATGCGTGAAAAAGGTGAATGCAGTTCCCCTAGCCCCTGCACGACCAGTTCTGCCAATCCTGTGGACATAATCTTCAAGGCTTGATGGAAAATCATAATTGATCACACATTTTATGTCCTTTACATCTACAACCAACAAAGCAAGAGTTAGATCAAATCAAACAAAGGTCAGAAAGTCCCAAGACAAGGAGAACACTGTGAACCTCCTTATCCCTGCGCCCTAAGATCTGGAGATCAAATTTAAGATAACACATTCATCACGTAAATGTGCCCACCTTAATTTTGCAGGGATAAGGAGCAGCGTCACGACCACCACTTCCATATCCAACAAAACAATAAGCATGTGTGAGTCAACCGGGCTGCAAAAAAACCAGCTCTGAACAGTGGATGGGCAACGATAAGTTCAATTAAGTTAATTATGCACCGGATAAAAGGAGCCATACCGTTGGGGCCGCCTCCAAAAAATAACTAAACCAAAATCCACAAGGCAGTCGCTAAACCATCTTAAAACACGACTTTCCTTGCTGCCTCTACAATTTATATTAGTGTCCAAGTCAGATCAATTAAAATTTTCTTCTGGAGGGCAAAGTCAATGAACCATGACTAGAATATTGTCAAGCCAGAATATGATATGATTCCTAGGAAATAGGAGAAACACCCGTATTTCTTCCAATGCAACTAAGAGATCTCTTGATCAAGTATAAGGATACCTGCCTTTGCACCCAACCACAAGTTAAATTCTCAGGAAACTGGACAGCAGCCGGCGACTCGCTTATCTTTGAAATTTCAAGACCTAAATGAAACCAAAAGACTCCTAAAATACAGTGATCCTACCAAGGCCCCGTGCAGCCACATCAGTGGCAGTCATTATAGGGCTTCTGCCACTCTTAAATTCAGCTAGGACCCAGTCCCTTTCAGCCTGGTTTTTGTCACCATGGATGGATAGAGCAGGCCATCCATCCATTCGCAATTGCCTTGTTACTTGGTCACATCCTTTTTTTGTCTCAATAAATATTAGAATTTTGCCCGCATCCATCATTTCTTTGAGTAGTTTTATCAGCCTGCCCAGATGGAAAAAGTTAGGACATTATAACAGCAAGTAAAAACAAGATACTTGTTTTTCTGATGTGCCAGGCTAAAGACAAACCTCTTATATTTCTCCATGTCAGTCACAACTTCAACAACTTGGTTTATAGATTGATTTGCCTTCAAATTTGGTGATCCAATGACTACCTAGAAAATGTGAATAATAATTCAGCAGACGTTGAAGAAGAATTTAAAAAATTATCATCTCCTCATACAAGCTGAAGTATCATGTTGAGTTTAGAAAAACTTGAAAACAGACCTTATAGGGATTACGCAAAAACTGCCTTGCTAGGGTTTCAACCTCCCTTGGCCACGTAGCGCTCCAATATAGTGTCTGCCTATCTGGTCGGATCTACGTTTAAAATAAACTTGGTTCAACGCAATGTGGAAAATGTATTCATTCCTTTGACAGAATTTTCACACTCAGGCCCGTGTCCAGATATCAAATCAATAGATGCTTAAACAGAAGCATATCCTGGCCTTGCACTAGAATCTACAATGTGCAATTCTCAATTCAAATGATTTGTTGGCCAAAGGACCTGGTGTTATTTAATGAATCATGGAGACACAAATCTATAAAATGGATAAAGTAGGACCATTAGAACATTGACAAACATTTGAGCTCCTGATAATAAAATAAATAGTTAAGAAAGAAGATAGGTCTCTAAAACAAAATTCTAAAGGAAACTTTTCTACAAAAGTGATGGAAGATATATACTTGGGAAACAATTTTCCGTATCTGTGGCTCAAATCCCATATCCAACATCCGATCAGCCTCATCCAGCACTAGGTAAGTCACCCTTCGCAAATTTGTGTGTTGAGCTTCCAACATATCTATCAGTCGACCAGGTGTGGCAATGACAATCTCAACCCCTGACATATGTTAAGAGCAATTATGTTTTAGTTCAACTAACGCGAGTCTTTTTAGACTCGTAACCTTCCAAATTAGTCATAGTATCGCGGCCAAAAAAGGTACCTCTTTTAAGGTCGCGAATTTGAGGGCCTTTTGGAGCACCACCATAAATGCAAGAACTCCTAATATTAGCATGTAGACCAAATTTTACAGCTTCTTCTTGAATTTGAACAGCCAATTCCCTAGTAGGTGCTAATACTAACACAATAGGACCCTCGCCTTGAACTGAAAGATGTACAAAATAATACTCAAGTAAGAAGCAGTTATTTAATTTGATACCGAAGGCAATTGACGTAGCAGAAAATGCAGCAAAAGCTTACCTAATCGAGGTTGTGCGCCAACATGAACCAAAGCCGGCAGCAGATATGCCAAAGTCTTCCCCGAACCAGTCTCAGCAATGCCAATTAAATCCCTACCCTTGAGAGCCATAGGCCACCCTTGAGCTTGAATTGGTGTCGGTTCAACAAACCCCAGTTTCGCAATCACCTCGAGACAGTAACCTAAATGTAACAAAAAGACATCAATAAAGTTAAATGCCGATATAGAAAAAGACGATACACTGCCATAGCAACTATAACATTCATCTATTTGCAGAAACTAAGTTCCCGAGAAAGTCAAGACAGTAATCTAAACATAATCATAAATTTGAGCAATAATACTGATAACAAAACAGCTGGACTAAAAATTAAGTACACTAATATCCCAATTCCCAACTATCAATGCAGAAAACTAAGTACCAGGGAAATTTGCCTCCGCAAACATCCGAACCGGCTTTGGAACATCGTGCCCTTCAACTGTGATCTCCCTCCTAGCACGGTACTGCACTACCTCATGGTCGGACATGGCCCTCACAGAAGGAGATTCCACGTAGAAATTCTTCTCAAGCGGGACCAAATTTTCGAAATCCGGTCTGGGAAGAGCCACGTTATCCAAGTCCCCTCTCAAATTCGAACCGGGTCTGCCTCCTCTCCCGCCGCCTCCGCTGCCGCGGCCATCAAAACTTCTCCCTCCGCCACGCCCACCACCAAAACCCCCTTCAAAACTCCTATTTCCGCCAAATCTGCCGCCTCCACCGCCGCGGCCCGAGTCGAATCCCCTCCCACGTCCCCCTCCGCCACCGCCACGGCCTCTCCTGTCGCCGCCGCCGCCGCCTCTCCCGATATTGAACCCACCGACAGGAGGCTGAAACGGCGGAAATCCATTAAAATTCCCAACGTTTGGTACGGCTCCATGAGCCGGGACGCCGTACGGAGCTGGACCTCCACCGCTGCCGTAGCCTGGGCCCCGGCCGCCCATCCCTGGTGCCGGAGCCGGGCCCACAAAGTCACTACACAAAATCACAGGAAAAAAAATTCTTATGCATGTTTCTAAAAGAGGAAAAGAAATTGAAGACATACAAACCAATCGCATCTTGAGCAGAGTTGGGCTTTGAAGAGAGAGTTACCTCCGGCGGTCGCGGTAGGAGGTGGGATCGGCGAGACGGTTGTCGTACGGGTTCATCGTTGAAGGTTTGATTTTCTCTCTCTTAAAGTTCAGAAGCTTAATTAGAGAGCTAGCTAAATTCTACAATATCTCTATATGCAGAAGGAGTAATATATTTAAAAAAAAATTGACTTGGGTTATGTATTTCTTGTGAAAACTGAATTTTGCTGTGTTTGGTTGGCCGGAAAATTGTAGTCCCGGTAAGGGAAGAAAGAATAAAAAGTCGTAGAAGGAGCGCAAGAAATCGTATTATATCATCTTAAAAAAGGGTGATTTTGACGAAAGGGCGAAAAAAAATTTCTAAGGCCTCTTTTTTTTTTTAACTAAAAAACACGTTTTTTAATAGAGATAAATTGCCTCAATTTTTTTAAAAAAAATAAAAATAATAATTATAACATGATAAAAAATTTTAACAAGATAAAAAAAAATAAAATTATTTTGATGTCTCAAAAATTTTTTTTTAATGTCAAAAATTGTTCAAAAAAAAAGATCATTTACCAAAAAAAGATTTTCCCCTAAGGTCAATTTTAAAAATCCCTCAAAAAATATATAAAAAAAAGCTTATTTTGCTGGCAGTGGTTTGTCACTAGAAAACGACATACATAAATCATGGTTTTAAAGCATTTGGTAACTTTTTAAAAAAATATCATTTTATCTATTATGGTCTAAAATTTTTAAATATTATAGTATAAAATAAAAATATATTATAATAAAAGGTTAAATATTATAGTAAAATTGTTTTAATTTTTAGTTTTAATTATGTTGCTAAATGTACTTTAAACGTACTTTACACCGTCAAATAGAAAATGACATGAAATTGAAAACTTCTTTGAGAATGAACTGGAATTTTCTCAAGAATTTTTTTCAATTCTGGTAAGCTCTTACCAATCCTCAAGTCCACAAATCTTAGTTTAATTCCCAAGAAATAACTTCCTTTATCCATTGGTGATTACTGCCTGATTAGTCTTTGTAATTTCATGTACAAGATGATTGCAAAAATCCTAGCTCATTTGCCGAAACCTCTCTGTTCTAAAATTGTTTTGCCACTTCGGTCAGCTTTTATGGAAGGTGGAGCTATTATGGAGAACATTATTATTACCCATGAGATGCTCTACCCTATGGCTAAGAAAAGGGGTGCAAAAGGGCTCATGATGGTTGTTGATGCCTAGCTTTGGTTTGCTGTATATCAACACCACTTGCGACTACACACGGTGGTCAGACAGCTCCTCCTACTCATCTCGGCCTCCCAGGGATAAACCTGCACAAGAAAATGGATGCCTCGAAGATCAAGAGGGCACATGTGTAATGCCAGCTAAAGGCTCCCTGACGCTTAAATTAGGTACCTGTTCGGCAAAGCTCGAGAGCAAGATTAGATAGGAAATAGCACGTAACCTTGAGTTGTAGTAAATGCGCTCAATTTATAGGCTACCACTTGAATCGAATGTTTGGTGGGTTTAATTCGTGACCCGTGTGTCACATCAAGACTTATCAGGTAACAGGTAACAAGTGTTATGATCCATGCCGGAAGTTTGGTCTCCATCTGCGGGTTGGAATAAGGCTATATGTCGACCTTCTATAGTGAGTTGTTGCTTGAGTGCAGACTTTGATAGTCCGACCCAAGCATATGTTCTTCACGAGGAGGCAATGCTTTATGTCGCTACCAGCGGGGGCTCTGAGGAGCACCTTGGGAGAAAGAACCGAGCACATGGAGCTACGAATTTGTCTTCTCAATGACATTCTTGAGCACGACAGCCAAGTAGTCACAAAGGTGGTCCTAGAGAAAGACGTTGAGCACACCCCCAACAATAGCCCCCAATGTGCCTGGTCGGTGCTCGGTCGAGTATACTATATCGAGAGGGAGTTTTTGGCAGTGGTTGGTCTCTAGACTTTGTCTTAGGGCGACGTAATTTGATGGGAGAGGTGGTCAGCTTGGCGGGACACATGTCAACACGTAATTAACTGCTTCCTTAACCGACGTAATCATTGTGCCTTTTTGAATTTTGTGTCTAAGTTTCGGCTATAAATATGGGCTGATTTTCATCATTCTAGAGTAATTCGCGTCTAAAATTCAAACCTTTTGAGTTTTAGCCATTGAGCAGGAAATGTAATCCCGAGGAACTTCTTAACAGACTGAACAGTTTTTATCTTATCGGCTTTTTACTTGAGCAGGTACTTCTTAAATATAGGACGCAATTATGAGTGACTTGAGTGATTCGCAGAACGACTCGGTTGTCTCCTGGTAGGATGAGGATACCAAGACCGACCGAGCAAGATCTGAGGAGGTATAGATTATAAAGACGTCACTCGGGCCAGATGGAGCGGCCCCGTTGGCCGAGACCCTTAGTTTAGGAGAAGGAATAATTTCGAAGAGAGAGTTCTGTGACATGCTTAAAGGGAGGTGCCCTGTCAGACCATGTAGGAGACAAGATCCTTACATCGGGGTGGCCACATAGATACTTATGGGATTTGTAACGCCCCTATGTGGGGGTTAACAGTTTTTAATGAGATAAAATAAAAATAAATAATAAAAGTAAAACCTTAAAAATAAAATTTACCCGGGACTTAAATGAAAACTCTCAACTCAAAAATAAAAATATAAACGATAAATAAACCACAGTTTTAATGTAGCACCTTAAATTTAATAATATAAACTGTTGTCATCATCATTTTAACCCTCAACACATTGTAATACAGTCACAGAAAGTAACAATTGATGCTTACTTTATCATGAAGAACATTCTCAACGATTGAAGCAGTCCCAATGTAATATAGCTACATCACTTCCTCAACTATATTTCTCGTAGCCACCTCACACTTAGTGAGTCCTGAAAAGATATAAACATAAGGGAATGAGCAACACTATGCTCAGTAGAGAAAGCCATTACTCACCTCTATCATTACCACATTAAAATCTGCATGGTTAGTAAGTCACATCATATTTCAGATTATGAGGTTTATTATGATCACATCTTATGGATACCGTAGTTAATCATTACCAAGTGTCATAATTACACATTTATACAAATATTACCAATCATCATTGTTCCTAGGTATCCATGTTAAATTGAGTATCACTCAACTCATCGAAACCCAAATGGGCGCACTTGATCACCCTATAAACATTCCAAGGGTGTTCCGGTGAGGGGACATCAAGCCCCGAGTCCTCACCAAATCGATTCCTGTACAGTGTGTTCTGGGACTTTCAACCCAAGGAAGCGTCATCGCCTTCCCCCTACTTTACCTTTTAGGGTATTCATGCCCAAGGACGTAACCGTCGCCCTTTTCATGTCTCACAATTTCTCTATATTAAATCATTATTAATAGAGTTAATTTTCCTAACCATGCTTCTCAATTTATAACATGTGTCAATTCATTATGTTCCTCGCCGTACAATACAAGACGAGTCCATGTCATAGTTTCATATGTGATACACATATAATATCAGTTCAACATAGATATATATATATTGCGGCAAAACAATCAATTTTAATTCTATAAAAACCTCACAAAAGATGAGTAATAGAATCCCTACCTTTCAAGCTTATCAACAGTCTCTTAATCCTGGAATCAATTAACGTTAGCTCCATACTCCCTTGATCCTAAGGCGTGCATAAGGACAATTAAAACTAAAGCACAACATACAACTACATTCATAAAATTTATTTTAATTTAATCTTAGAATTTCAAGAAATAACCACTGCCCATAGAGGTATTATAAAGTTTAACAATATAAATTTTCTGTCTAGGGCATATACACTTAGACTTCATACATATGCTCCAAAATAGCAACAAACATATACTTAGGTTTAAGAACGCAAATTTGAATAATCCTTTAGTATAAAAGAAAATTTATAAATGAAAGACTAAATTTGTTCATAAGATTCTAACCTCGGATTATGGTTAGTTGGAAGCTTGAAATGGTTTCAAAACAGGTTCCTTTACTTCGGTATGACTGAAATTCTTGCTCAAATGGAGGTGATGGTGGCTGATTTTTATGGCTGCCTTGAAGAAGTTCTCTAAGTATTTTGCTTCAGCAAAGAAATGAGAAGAAGAGTGTGGGAACCGTGGAAGAGAAAGGAAGAAAAGATGAAGTCTTTGAAGAGAAGTGATAGAAACAATTATAGAGGAGACATGTTGAAGCATGTCACGGAGGAAATAAAGAAAATGAGGGTCAAGAGTAGTTGGAAAAGATATCCTTATGTCTCATCTAAAGACTTTAACACACATAATGCCAATATGACATTTTTGAGATTTATTAGAAGTTCTAAGGCTTTTTAGTAATCATACTAAATAAATATAAGAGAATTTTAGAAAACTTAAAAATAGATAAAAAATAAATATTATAAAATAAATTTAAATGAAGCAATTTTTTTTTTTATACATTAAAAATTAATTTAATTACCTCAATACCCGTTAGGAGAATAACGGGTGTCACAGCTCTACCCCCCTTAAAGAAATTTCGTCCTCGAAATTTCAATTCTAGTAATACTAGTAAAAATTATGATTCCACTATGATTCCAATTCTGAGTCTAAACCTTTAATGTTGTTTGTCCTCCAAATTTAAATTATCGTATCTCCACTTATTTACTTGCATAATAAATCTTACTCCTAAATCCCTCAATGAGAGTATTTCTGACAAGTTTCAACTTATAACACCGTATAATAGTCTAAGAATCTGATCAGGCATACATATTGACCATATCATGATTCCAGTCCTTCATTGTCCATGGACCGTGATTTACAATCACATTTAAGGAGATTGCCAGAGAAATTTTATATACTTCATCTTTAGGTTCCTTTTCCTTTTTGAGTAAGGAAAAGTCAAATAGATTTGATTTCATACCTCAACTAATAAACTAAAACATAATCATAAAACATATATCACAAACGCTTTTATTCAAAACTATACATTAAACTTACTCATAGAGATATTAAACGGAATCTCAGAGTTGCAAACATACCCGACATATTTTTCATTAAACAGCTATCCTCATGACACAAACATTCAATCCAAATAATATACTCATATTTCATATGGAATATTCCCATAACTGACTTTGGTACTTCCACATAATATTAACAGAATATTACACATTACAAACATAATACGGATACGTTTCGAGAGTACAAGGCACTCCGTATACCAGCTATCCATATCATGCATGCTTAGAGGATACAAAAACATCGATAAACAAAAGATCGGACCTTAAGAAGGATGCGTTTCGAGAGCATCAAGTACTCCGTATCCAGCCATCCCGGCATTAGGCTCAATGAATCTAAAAGATTTAACAACGACGTACCACAAGAAACACAGAATACAAGACAAACGGTTATTCGCAACACACGAAATACGGACACACATGCCTACATGCCAAAGATAAAACAAAAAGATTACAGATGGAGATTCAAATCAATTGGCCGCTCCCGGCTTTCCCTTTCCCATTCAAGCTTGGATGTTGCAGTGTCGGATTCTGGATGTATGATTTGCATTTTATCTATCAATTCCTCAGCTGTTGAAGCAGTGACAAAGATTTGTCTCTCCGATTCTGTAGTGATGTTTTCTTCCACAGCGTAATCTAGAAATTTCAAAAGACCGTCATAAAAACCCTTTACGTTCAGCAGTCCCAAAGGTTTGGAATAAAAGCCCAACAATTGCCCACAAGCAACTATAAATATTTCCTCAAGAGTACCTAGACCACCAGGTAATGCTATAAAAGCATCGGAATTATAGATTATGTCTTTAAAATTTTTAGGGATACTCCTGACTCCTTCTCCCTTACCTATGGCTTCCTTACAAAGGTTTCCTTCAACTGGAATATGAGGCCAAATTCTTACATCAGTAGCGTCGCTAGACCTAGCTGCTAGTGCCATATTTACCATCATTTTTATACTACCACCCCCATAGATTATGTTAATCTTCTTGCGTGCTAGGACTTGCCCTAAGTGATTTGCAGCTTCTAAATAAGCTTTATCTTTTCCAAGGCTGGAACCACAAAAGACACAGACATTCTTTATTTTCTTCGTGGACTGGGAGGTAGACATATTTGGTTTATAGAAGTGGTTGCTTAATGTCTGCTCCACTTAGACTTCGGGTTCTACATGAGATTTTAAAGATGAGAAATATACAAAAAGGGCTAAAGAGATAGACGAGTAGGTAATGAAAAGGTAATCCAAAGATTTAAACAAAATCTTGTGCGGATAAGAAAGTAAGATAAGGTGATTGATAGTTTACAGAAAATCTGATTCACTTTTTGAAAAAGATTAGACTCTAATTGTATAACTTTTGACAATTGAGAACAATTCGACAGAAGACCCTCATGACACAACTGTAGACTTTTTGACAAATATACACCAAGTCTAGATATTTAATATAAACGACAAATGCTGTAGAACTTTTGAAATTTGAGACACAAATCTTGAAATATCTGGATAAGCTTTTCAAAATTCAAACATATTACTGTATCGTATGTAACGTGTCTGATAAGATAATATATTTTATTATATATATATATTTAAGAAAATCATAAATTAAATAAGATATTAACACTTACTGTATCAATCTAATAATCACAATTATTTCAAACACAAAAGCAAATATTCTGAGTAAAAGAAAAACACAAACTGTTGAACATCAGCTAAAACTGCTTCAAATAAGTAAAGACTAAATAACCTTTATAGAGCGATGACTTATTCCCCATCCAGTTTTCTTATGGCTTGGCAAACAGGATCTAGAAATACCATATTCCTGAGGCGTTGTCTTTCTGTATAAAATTTAGGCCAGAGTTTAAAAATAGCTCCTTGAACATATCCACTAGGGTGACCGTGGAGAGGAGGATGGATGCTATCCAAGTTCTCCTTTGAAAGTCCATTCCTACAAAACCTTATTTTATCCTCTCTATTCGTAGACATATAACCAGGTGAAGTACATTTACCGTTACAATTTTGTCTTCCACATTTGTTACAAGTGACCACGATGGCACGAGCTCTTCTTTTCATTGCACTACGACTGGTACCTGTTCCTGGTAAACCGACATCTTGACTAAAGTCACTCGGACGGATTTTCCCCTCTATCAACATTCTCACATCACAAGGGATACCAAAACGCATAAGAATCCACAACCGAGTAATTCTAGCCTTGTATTTCTTTCTGAGAATCTTTTGGGAGAGTGATGGGAACTACTTTCTCAGGTGTTGGTACTTTGGGTCCATGATGAGATGAAAGAAGAGTAAATAGAAAGGAAAAATTAAGATAGTAAATTGCAGAATCCTAGAATTCCTTCTTCTTTTAGAGAAAAAGAAGAATTTTTAATGAAAAAGAAGAGGATTTGCGATTTAGAGAGAAAATAACAAATTAAGAGAGAAAAAGTGAACTCGGAGAAATAAGCTCCTATGCACAGTAAACGTATATGTAAACAATGATTAAACCACTGTATATGACACGTATAGAAACCACGTGGGAGAGACAGTGTGAATCAAACTGATTTAAGATTTGAACTAGGCCCAAATGTTCTTAGTTGAAAATGGTCAGGTTGTTTCGGGCCTTAACACATTTAGAACGAGTTAAATAACAAACATAAAATTGAAAACCAATTTGTATAAATCTTAAACCCAATTTAAAGCCCACTATAGATAAAGTTAACTATGAACAACAAATCTAATTTAACGACAACAAGGATCTTCCTGAATGATATTTAAAATCATTTCATAACAACATAATCTTCCAGCAACTCAAATAATTTTGTTTTAATCAAAACCTTATTAAAAATGCATACACCCATATGTTATTGATAATACTCAACGTCTATCAATGGATTCATCATCATTACTACCAAGGGTTTAGAATGCGACTAACCTTGAAATCAATACGATTTACGTCTTCCAACATAGACCATATCAATGAGCAAAGACACTAGATGTTACTACTTAAGAACATCTACAATCCCCACAATTCTACTTATACAATATATAATTTCCTCATATAACAAAACCTTAGGTAACCAAAAGATTCACTGATACACTTAAATACAATGTACGTAACGAAATATTCCAATTTTGAGATTCATGCATTCTAGACTTTACACAGTCTCAACAGACCAAAAGTCTAACATTTATCTCTCTCAAGATTCAATACCATGATTCCCAACTTATATCATATTCCTCAAATAAATAGAACTTTTAAGAAAAGATATTGACACTTATGTGCTCCATCGAATCCACACATAATCATTACTTAGGTTTGAATCAATTACGAAAAATTTGGCATATCTATGCCAAACTTTAAAATCAATAAATCAAGCCTTATATTTCTTATTGTTTTTCACGAGACAAGAGGCTATTAAATCCTCGTATCTACACGAATTTCTCATCGTTTATATGAATTAGATATGCTTATAGATCCTAATATTGTACGAATCTCTCATAAGCAATTTACTTATAAACTCATTCCATATAATTATCATTCCCTCATAACTATTAATACTTTCCTTCTATATAATTATTGTACTCATATAACTATTGATATTTTCATTTAATGGCCTTTCCATGTTACATCCTTTTAGACTGTATAAATCAATGTGAAGGTTCATTTTGATGATGACAATGAAAATTCAGCTTCAAAACCATCTCAAAAATATATTTTTTTAAAGTGGTGCTACACTCCCTAGGTTAACCGAACCTAGGCTCTGATACCAAAAATTCTGTAACGCCCCTATGTGGGGGTTAACAGTTTTTAATGAGATAAAATAAAAATAAATAATAAAAGTAAAACCTTAAAAATAAAATTTACCCGGGACTTAAATGAAAACTCTCAACTCAAAAATAAAAATATAAACGATAAATAAACCACAGTTTTAATGTAGCACCTTAAATTTAATAATATAAACTGTTGTCATCATCATTTTAACCCTCAACACATTGTAATACAGTCACAGAAAGTAACAATTGATGCTTACTTTATCATGAAGAACATTCTCAACGATTGAAGCAGTCCCAATGTAATATAGCTACATCACTTCCTCAACTATATTTCTCGTAGCCACCTCACACTTAGTGAGTCCTGAAAAGATATAAACATAAGGGAATGAGCAACACTATGCTCAGTAGAGAAAGCCATTACTCACCTCTATCATTACCACATTAAAATCTGCATGGTTAGTAAGTCACATCATATTTCAGATTATGAGGTTTATTATGATCACATCTTATGGATACCGTAGTTAATCATTACCAAGTGTCATAATTACACATTTATACAAATATTACCAATCATCATTGTTCCTAGGTATCCATGTTAAATTGAGTATCACTCAACTCATCGAAACCCAAATGGGCGCACTTGATCACCCTATAAACATTCCAAGGGTGTTCCGGTGAGGGGACATCAAGCCCCGAGTCCTCACCAAATCGATTCCTGTACAGTGTGTTCTGGGACTTTCAACCCAAGGAAGCGTCATCGCCTTCCCCCTACTTTACCTTTTAGGGTATTCATGCCCAAGGACGTAACCGTCGCCCTTTTCATGTCTCACAATTTCTCTATATTAAATCATTATTAATAGAGTTAATTTTCCTAACCATGCTTCTCAATTTATAACATGTGTCAATTCATTATGTTCCTCGCCGTACAATACAAGACGAGTCCATGTCATAGTTTCATATGTGATACACATATAATATCAGTTCAACATAGATATATATATATTGCGGCAAAACAATCAATTTTAATTCTATAAAAACCTCACAAAAGATGAGTAATAGAATCCCTACCTTTCAAGCTTATCAACAGTCTCTTAATCCTGGAATCAATTAACGTTAGCTCCATACTCCCTTGATCCTAAGGCGTGCATAAGGACAATTAAAACTAAAGCACAACATACAACTACATTCATAAAATTTATTTTAATTTAATCTTAGAATTTCAAGAAATAACCACTGCCCATAGAGGTATTATAAAGTTTAACAATATAAATTTTCTGTCTAGGGCATATACACTTAGACTTCATACATATGCTCCAAAATAGCAACAAACATATACTTAGGTTTAAGAACGCAAATTTGAATAATCCTTTAGTATAAAAGAAAATTTATAAATGAAAGACTAAATTTGTTCATAAGATTCTAACCTCGGATTATGGTTAGTTGGAAGCTTGAAATGGTTTCAAAACAGGTTCCTTTACTTCGGTATGACTGAAATTCTTGCTCAAATGGAGGTGATGGTGGCTGATTTTTATGGCTGCCTTGAAGAAGTTCTCTAAGTATTTTGCTTCAGCAAAGAAATGAGAAGAAGAGTGTGGGAACCGTGGAAGAGAAAGGAAGAAAAGATGAAGTCTTTGAAGAGAAGTGATAGAAACAATTATAGAGGAGACATGTTGAAGCATGTCACGGAGGAAATAAAGAAAATGAGGGTCAAGAGTAGTTGGAAAAGATATCCTTATGTCTCATCTAAAGACTTTAACACACATAATGCCAATATGACATTTTTGAGATTTATTAGAAGTTCTAAGGCTTTTTAGTAATCATACTAAATAAATATAAGAGAATTTTAGAAAACTTAAAAATAGATAAAAAATAAATATTATAAAATAAATTTAAATGAAGCAATTTTTTTTTTTATACATTAAAAATTAATTTAATTACCTCAATACCCGTTAGGAGAATAACGGGTGTCACAGGATTACTGCCCAAGAACGTGCCTGCCTGGCTATAGCCAAAGATGTGCTGAGCACATCTGGCAGGGGCGTCAAAATGGCATCTCCTATAATGGGAGAATTAACCATTGATCCGGCCATCGATGAGGAGAGACCAACTCAAAATGAAGAGGCTAAGGTCGAGGAATAAGAGGTAGAGAGGCCCGCCATGGCGACTAGGGTTCGAGGCGTAGTGGTCTACAAGGTGCATGGCCCCGGCCAAACTTCAATGGTAGGATATACTTAAGAGATGAAGCCGGGCCGACTTGAGATTTTGCATTTGGAATACCAAATTCCTGATGATGTCGTCCTTGTTCTGCCTAGTGACATAGATTCACTAATGAACACACTAGAGGGGAATATTACTTTGTATGTAAAGTTCTTCCGCACAGGACTCTGCCTTCTGCTCTACCCCTTCCTCCGTCAGGCATTGAACGACCTAAACGTATACCCTACTCAACTTAATCCGAACTTGTATAGGTCCTTAATTGGCATGTACATTCTGTGGAGGTACTTTTTTGTGACTAAGATGCAGTGGGAGGCCTTCAAGCAGGTATTCAAGATGAAAAGGCTTCCTTGGCAGATCGGGTGGTACTACTTCACTAGGTTCAAGAAGGACTTCATCATCGGTAGCCCCGAATCAAACCAATTATGGAAATTCAAATGGTTCTACATTGGGGAGAACTAGATGTCTCAGGCCGGTGTAATTGTGCTCGCTAATCAAGTCGTCCCTAACAAGTTTAAGCACAGACACATGTGCTCAAAAAGGATGTGGGCCTCAAGTAGGCTCCTTACAGCTGTGGAAGAATTATACACCAAGCCTAAGGCTACTTGACAGCAGGTTTTTTCGCTGCGGAAGACCAACTTGGCTCATTATGGTTGGTTCAGGGGGTCCAGCTCGACTAACCCCTGCCAAGATAACATTCCTTTTGCTCGTCCAACCGAGCAAGTGATGGTTGTGGGGCACCACACTAACGACGTCCTAGGGACTAGCACCTATTGAGCTGAGTTGCTGATAGGGGAGCCATCATTGTCTAGTTTCAAGGACTCTTCTTGTGGTTCCCCAAATTTGGGGTTGCCCATGGCCGATGAAGAGCTTGGGGACATGATTAAGCTACTTTACCAGCCAAGCCAGCTCAGGATCAGAGGTTCATCCCCTAGTTTTTTTTTTTAGGTTTTGTACTTTTCCTTGTTTAGTAGATATGTCGTCCAGGGAGCTATCTAGGCAAGAGAGGCAGAGGTGGATGGAGGACGTCCATTGTCAAACCAAGGGGAAGGAGGTTGCAGGTTAAAGAGGAAAAGGATTGAAAGGACCGAGCAGCCCACAACAGCTGATCCGTTGAGTATCCTGCCCTTGCCGCTGACAAGACCAGGGGGCTCCACGAGCCAAGGTGATGGCACTCCACCTCCTGCAGCCGTTCCACCTCTACCTGTTGACCCCCCGAGAAGGCGCCACCTGATGCACCCTTTTATGATCGAGTTTCTTAGGGAGGCCGTGCCCGATGAAGACTTCTTCCTCTCAGCTAGGAACCAGTGCTACTAGGACTGCGACCACATGGCATTCGAACAGATTATGCCGGTGGGTTTAGTCTAAAATCCCAAGCTTTTCAATACTTGCATTTTTATTTTCTTTTACTAACTCTGTTTTCTTGTAGGCCAGTGCGTCTTTGAAGCTCGCCAACCTTAGGGCTGAACGTCATATTAGCTCGGGTTAAGACGGGGCTGGAGTGGAGAAAATGAGGCTGAAAACAAATAAGAACACTGTAGGTTTATGATGCTGTAATAGGTGGGAATCTTTTGATTTTTTATTACATTTTTTCTTTGTTTCTTATCTGTATAAGCCTTCCTTAGAATCTAAAATTTTGCATGTTATCTGGTGCTTTACACAGCTTGCATGGGCTAAAACACTGCATTTTTGACCTTCAAATACTTTGATTGCGACCTAAATAATGGGTTATGATGAGACCGTAAAAGTGTATATTTTACAAGGCTTAAATCATTTATTTATACTTTTATTTCTCATTAAATCCTCTAATTAATAGCATTTTGTGTTAATAGGGATTTTTGCTTATTAGTGTGTAAATGTGTTTAAAAATGTATTTTTAGTGTGTTTTTAGTGTTTAATAATATTTTTAGTAATTTTTAGAATTATCTTTGATGTTAAGTGGTTAGTTGGTAAATAATCAAAACCGTAAAATTTATCTTGTATAATTTTATTTTAAGTCTTAAAGTGTTTGTAAGTAAGTTTTGAGTTTGTAAATATATTCTATTATATTTTTAGTAATTTTTAAAAATATTTTCAAGTCTTAAAAATTATATCTATGTTAAACTAACTAAAAAAAGACTGTAAATTTTAAAAAATTGTAATTATTTTTGTGTGTTTAATATAAAATAAATATTTTTAATATTTTTGTTGTAAAATGATTAATGTAAGTGTGTTCGTGAGTTTTAGAAATATGGAGGAAAAAGGGAGTAAAACAACGACAAAACACGCAAAAATAAGACAACAACTCATCAACAACAAAATAAAAATTTGAATTTATTAAGAGCTGGATACGTGGCGAGTTTCAACCGTCGGATGCGCTGAAAATTCAATCTCAGCCGTTCATCTCCTACGTTAATCAGTCGCCGTCATGCCAAGCGTCAATCTGAGACTTGCGAGTCAGAGCTGACGCGTGTCAGCGGGCCCTGCGTCTCCAGAGTGTTGTCGAATCCAGTGCGGCTGTCTCTCGTGTTTTTGCTCTGACAGCAATCGATCAGCTTGCCAGGACAAATCTAACGGTCCCAGTTTATAGCCCCACTTGGCCCATAGCGGGCATATTTGCTTTGCTGATTGTGTCTGTTGGATCGTGATGGCAACGGTCCAGATTGCGTCTGACAAATTCCTTCTAACGCTGCGCCATAGGTGATTTCCAACGAAAATTTGCATACTGTGGACAGGAATCTCGCGTGGAAAAAAGTAAAGAAACAGATCTCTATGATCCGTGTTTTTTAAATTTTTAACAGTGAAAAAAATATAAAAAATTATATAAGCAGTACATTTTAAGGCCTATATATACCGAGGCATTCGGCCTCGGCAGACACACCTTTGGGCCTTAAGGCCCTTTCTTCCTCTTTCTTTGTTTTCTTTTCCTTTGCTGCTCAGCGGTCCCCCCCTCGTAAGGAGATGTTACTGGAGCACTTTTTTAATTCTATTAAAAATAATAAATAATATTTAAATTAATGTAAAGAGTCTGATAATTTTATATGTTTAATATTTTGGTATGAATTTTATCTCTATAAATTGTATTGTAATGCTTATATTTTTATAGAATAAATTATATTTCTATGTTTTTAATAATTGTTATTAATGTTGTTATGCTACCTAATTTTTACATTAATTCAGTCATGCTTTCTTTATATAATTTAATTATGTTGCATAATTAATATTAACAATACTGAAGTCATGCTCGTTTATTAAGTTGAGTTTGCGCTGCATTATAGACATGGACTGACACAATAAATATTTAGTATTTCTTAATTTATTGGAGACAGATGATGATATAGTGTATTCTTAGACTAATTAATAGAATGAGACGCTGCCGGAATTAACGCAATAATTTATTCCATTAAAATATATTAATTTTAGTTTTTTATTATTTTTTTATTTTAAAATTATGTTAATTATAATTGTAGTGATAACGGTTATAATTTTCGTAGTTAGTACACCTAATCATTAGTGAGAGATTATTATTTTGCTACTTTTATAGGAAGACCCTTACTGCATTATGACTTGTTATATTGTCGCTCTTAGTTGACTTAAAAAAATAATAAAAGTGCTTGCAATTAACAAGAAAAGATATAATAAACCAAATGCCTTAGATAATTAATTAATTAATTAGAATTAAAATTTCATACTAGTTACGAAACATACAAGAGATTCTCTAAGCTTTACCATTTTAATTTTATGATTTAAATTTTGAATTAAAAAAATCACAAAAATATTTCTTTTATTTTAAACTTTGTTTTGAAAAATTGCTTGCCTTTTTGACCGTTTATTTTTAATAATGTCCCAAGTTACAAACTTTTCACCTCCTTTTGGATATGACAACTTTTCTATACTACAAAACGTTTGCCTTTTAAGAAGAAACATTTTGGGGCTTTTGTACTATTGGATTGATGCTTTAGCGTTGAAGATTTGAGGTTCATAGATTCTCATACACTCGCCCGCGCTGGATTTGACACAACCTAAGACATGCTAGTGTGGTAGGTCCCAACGCTGACGCACGAGTGACATGTTGACACGTGTCCCACGGCAGATGACCATGATAATTTCAGCTTTTCATTCGAAGGCTAAATGATGCCACGTGTCCCACATTTTTTACATTCAAATTTTTAATAGTTTTTGTATGCATTTGTTGTCTAATTTTACTCATTTTGAAACTTTTTTACTCTAAATCTCAACTCAAAAAACAAATAATTGAAACAAAAATAATTATTTTACAAAATTATATAAATATTTTTTTACACAAATTAATTATTAAACACATAAAAATGCTTTCAAAATTACAAAAAATATAATTAAACACAAAAACACACTTAAAACACATATTTAAGCACATTTTCATACTAAGACACAAAAAACTACAAAACACGAAAATGTTTTAATTAAGGAGTTTTAACGAGAAATAAAAGCGTAATGATTTATCCTTATAAAATACATACTCTTACGGTATCATCATGCACCAACGGATGGGATCTCTTGCCATGTTTGATCGGACGCCCACGATGTTGCCACATGGCTTGGAGAATGAATCCGAATTTTTGTTTAGTTTTTTTTTTTTTTTAATTTTGTCATCCAATTTTGCTCGTTTTGACATCTTTTTGTCCAGATTTCAAATTTACAAATAAATAATTGAAACAAAATTAATATTTACAACAATTATAGAAATACTTATTTTACATTAAAACACACAAAATACACTAAAAATAAAAAACATAATTCTCAAATTAACATACTTTGATGGTTCCACACATATATGTTTTTTAAGACTCATAAATATGTTTAGAAATTATCAAACATATATTAAAACATATTTACAAATTTAAAACACATTATTAGATACGTTAAAATGAGAAATAAAGTTACTTCAAAAAAATTGGCAGTTTTTATCAATTTCACGCAGAACAAATATTTTACACACAAAATGTTATTAATTAAAGGATTTAATGAGAAATAAAATCCTAAATAAATGATTTTAACCTTAAGAGATGTACACTTTTACAATCTCATCATGCGTGACTTGGCTGTGGTTGGGGGGAGGGGGAGTTTAGGGAGGGGTGATGGCCTGTGTTTGTTGGAGGTTTAGGCCTTTGATAGGCAACAATTCTATAAGGTGGCGTCTCCATTGGTTGGTGATGGTGGATGACTATAGGTGGCGGCGACGGTTCTCATGCATTAGCGGGTTGGCTCCTCTATGGTCTCATTTCAGTTCAAAGTTTTGGTGGGGTTTCTTCCCTCGTCGATTGCTGTAGTCGGATCATTGTGAGAAGTTTTGTTCTTGTTGTTGGGTTGTACCCTTATATATTAGTTTTTTATGGTTGTCAAATGACAACGTTGATATTTCCACTGGGTGTTTTTTTGTTATTTGGCTTTTTCTATTGCAACAATAGAGGTGGTTTCTGCATTTTCCATCATAGTTTTTTTGCTAGTCTGTGAGTTGTTGTCCTCGTTGGCATCATGGCAAGCCTCGATGCCATTAGTCTCTCCAACTTATTCGATCGGAGTTTTCTACCTTCTATAGTAGTATATTTGAAGGAGCCGTGTTTGTGCGTGATTTAATGTGTGCCTTTTTAACTTCCTCTAATTGGAACTCGGTATATGTGTTATCCCTTATGCATGTTCAATCGAACTTATTAGTGGTTATAGTTTATAGTCAGGGTTGAGTCACTATACAAGTCGTGTCTGAATTTGTGTTTATACTATTATAATTTAGAATGCAATGCAATTTCCATTTTTCAAAAAAAAAAAATGTTTATACTTTGTGTTTATAATTAATGTCTGAATTAGTGTTTATACTTATGCATGTTCAATCGAACTTATTAGTGGTTATAGTTTATAGTCAGGGTTGAGTCGCTATACAAGTCGTGTCTAAATTAGTGTTTATACTATTATAATTTAGAATGCAATGCAATTTCCATTTTTCAAAAAAAAAATTCTATAATGGAATTGAAATAGTCAAATTTTTAGAATATTATAAAAAAATGACATAATAATTATCATAATTATGTGACATTTTGCACTACATAAATTACATAGTGGTTATTTTAATTATAATGATCTACGTTATTCTTACAATATATTAAAAATTTAGCTATGCTTCAATGTAATTATTAAAATTTTGTTATATGTGTAGAAAGGCCATTCCCTAAAATAAAAAAAAACCTTTCTTAACATCTTCATAGAATATTGTAATAAATTGCATGTTTTAAAAAATATAAAGTAAATAGCGTATTTATGGTATAAATAGATTACCTCAAATATTGTAAAATATATTATTTTAGTTCAAAAAATTTTCAAAAAAATATAGCAAGGACGTTTGACAACATCATTTCAGTTGCATCATTTTAACTGTTACAGTGTAAAGCTTTCATATGTTGCAGTAAACTAATTCTAACTTTTAATTCTAATTATGTTACCAAATGCACTGGATATTTATCTCTTTTATCCTAAGTCTTATAAATTTTAGGTGTGTTTAATAATTTTATTCTAATTATATAGTTGAAACTGCTAATGTAAGGTTCTTATACGTGTTAGTGAATGTCTAAAGCGTTCAAATTTTTAGTTCAAATGCTTTGACAAACAAACTTTTATTTGGGCCTTTGAAGCTGAGGCCCAGCCCGTTAAATTTTTTCTCCCGATTCCCCATCTTAAAATAATAGTTCTATTAAACCCTAAAAGTTGTCGTAAATCACCAGAACCTTCTTTGACGCAGAGCAGAGGGCCGAGCTTCCTTCAGAGCAGAAAAACAGGTTTAAGCTTCTTCAGTGAGCTACAATGGCGGATGACGATTACAACGACATAGATATGGGGTTTGTCTCTCTCTCCCTCTCCTGATTTTTCTTAATTCTTACTTTTCTCCTTAGTTCTTTGGCTTAGGGTTTTGAGTTTGACTTCTTTCATTTAGGTTTTTGACTTGGGAAATAATTGAATATCAAATTGTTTGATAGTATTTATAAAATTGATGAAAATGATTTTGTTTTAAAAAATAATTTTTTTAAAAAAATTACGGTGAAATTGATTTTAAAATTTTTGCTTAAAAAAGCATGCAAAAGTACTTAAATAAAACTCTCAAAATAATACCGGGCAAGTTTCTGTCTTTGTTTTTTCGACTAGAAACTAAGCATGCTATGAAAATTGCCTTTTTACGCAACGTGAATTCCTAGGGTTCTGATTTTTTTTTCCTCTTTTCTGTTTTCCCTTGTTTCTTGTTATCGGACAGTGAATCTTCCGTTTGTTGAAGAAAGAAAGAAGAGCTTTTTTAGATGGAAAGTTTTGTTTCTCTCTGTGTATTTGCTGCACAAAAAACTTTATTTAATATCATTCAGAACGTTTGTGAAAATTTTAGAACTTGAAGATGATGGGTTTGTTGAAGTCATTTTTGTTAACATGAAAGTTTGTACTATCGAATATATGTTGCAAAGGATATATATACATATATATATGTGTGTATATATGAGATACATTGCATGATCAGGGCTATATTATGCATTTAAATGGCAGTGTCTGTTTGATCAAGTTTAGAGTCTGTCTGTTGCATAGTCTCCTATGTTTTGTTCAGAGCTTGATATTCCCACGTCATAATTGTGTATTATATTTGGTTGGAGCTCTATATATCTGCTGGGTACTGCAAAATTGTTTGCTATGCGTGCTGAGGATTTTATAGTCTGGTCTTGGACCCATTTTAATACTGTTATAAGTCAATATTAATTTTTCAAGCTTGGTTATAATAAGCATGTTCTGATTCAATTTAATTCTTGAATGTATACACTTCGAATGGGATGGTATGCTAATTAATGTCCTAGTATTTGCGACATTGTTTTTTAAATAGTGTAAAATGCTTATTTTGGATATTATTTTGCTCATGCCGTGGAACTACGTTTGAAAGTAAATTATTCAGAAACCCTTATTTTTCTTTTTTCAGGTATGAGGATGAGCCACCAGAGCCCGAAATTGAAGTAAGAGCTCAACTTTGCTTTTTGCTGTCCTCTTTAAACTGCAGAACTAGAAGTTTGTTTTTAACTGAATGAGTGAACAGGAAGGGGTGGAGGAAGATGTAGATAACAATAACAATGAGGAGATTGGTGGGGAACCTGTTGAAGCTGAGGACAAAGAAGAAGCACCACCAGTGGAACGTCCTCGTAAAACTTCGAAATATATGACCAAGTATGAACGTGCAAGAATACTGGGTACACGTGCCCTGCAGATCAGGTATTTACCTCTTTATTTTTATTTCTTTTATTAAGCTAGTTTATCTGGTAATAAAATTTGTTTCCTGATGAACAGCATGAATGCGCCTGTAATGGTTGAGCTTGAAGGTGAGACAGACCCACTCGAGGTATGATTCTGCAACATTTTGTCTTACGAAAATGTCATATAATCTGGCCAGTTGTATAGTATAACACCCTGCAATAGGTTTTGATGATACATGCATAATTTACACTTTTTTTTTGGCGTATACAACTGTTGTATGCTTCACTCTGTTTTTTCCTTGTTGCTAAATATGTTACTATTGATTTCTGTCCTTTCAGATTGCAATGAAGGAGCTTCGCGAACGGAAAATTCCCTTTACAATCCGTCGCTACCTGCCTGATGGAAGGTGAGGTTCTTTTATCAAGAATTCTTCTTAGTTTCTTTGACGTCACGCCCTTGGATTTTTCTCATGGAGTATCAAGTCATTTTTTAAAATGTTGCTCAGACTATTTCATGCATGCCTTAAGTAGTTTGCCCGTTGTTGCTCTCTCTCTCTCTCTCTAATATCATTTGGGTTCTAAGTATTGCTGTTTTCTTTTACATCCTCCAGCTATGAGGACTGGGGAGTCGACGAATTGATCGTCGAGGACTCATGGAAGAGGCAAGTAGGTGGTGATTGAATCCGTTCTCACTTGGTCATGGAGAATGGTTCTCATGAATTGTACGTCCGGTATCTTTTGAATGGATTTTGAACATGTCTGGACTGAGTGAGAGTGATCAATGTGTACTCATGTAATTAGATGCAGTCCTGTTATCAATCACTTTCATCAGACTTTGATGAAATTTGTGATGCATCTTAGATTTGTGTATGAAAACGAGAAAATCTTCGAGGCTTTGCCTATTGTGCAGTACCCGAATGGGCGACAAGTTTTATCTTTCAAAGAGAGCTCAGGAAGTTTTTTTCCTTTTCTTTACCTGATTGAATTTAATGTTTTTGAGTGAAGTGTTTTGACTATATCATTGCCATTTATGCTTGACAAGGTACGAGAAGCGAGGAAAAGTTCTTTTCGCTTGAGATTTTTATTCTCCAATATAACCATTCCATTTTCCATATTTTTCTCTATTAATTGGCTGTTTTGGCATATGGATCAAACCAAGAGTTTTAATTAAAATTGGTTTGAAATTCAAACTTCATGAATAGCAAAATTGGTTTGGACCCCAATTATATGGTTCCATCTAAGTTTTCAAGTGGCCTATAAATTTCCTTTACTTGACGTGGGAGGTACCTAAAAGTGAAAGCTTTCAACTTCCCTTTTCCACGTATTAATAGGGGAAAAAAAAAACCATTCTTATTTTTCTCTAATCAAACGTACGAAAAAAAATTGAACTAATGTTTTCAAGTGGCCTATTAATTTCCTTTTATTTGACATGGGAGGGTACCTAAAATTGAAAGCTTTCAACTTCCCTCTTCCATGTGTTAATAGAAAAAAAAAAATAAATTCTTATTTTTCTCTAATCAAACATACGAAAAAAGAAAAATAAACTTAATTTCTTAACTGTTTGTCCTTCTGAAGCAAATGGGCCTTGTGGTGTGATTAATACTTGAGTAACTTTTGGAGTTCCAAAAAAAAACTTTGAAAACTAAAAACAAAGACAAAAACAGACCGTTATTAAAGAATTCTTCTCTTCTCTTTTCTCCATGAAATTTGCTCCTCTTATAACATAAAAACTTTTGCATCCATATCATCATCGCCCATGCTACAAAAGACGATATAATTGAGCATTCTTGATTCTTAACGCAGGCTATGCTGACAAGTGAACATGTTTCCACAGCATCTCTTGATTCTCTTTTGGATGGTATCGACTCCTTGCTCGTTTGAGGCTCTATTCCGATAACACAAACTGTGTTCATGCGGAATAGGGTCTCGTCTTTTGAATTCTTAAGAATCCTCCATTTTACCTCATGCGCGCTGGTATAAACATTCTTTATTCAAATTATAAAATGCAAATGTATGGGTTGAAATATTAGATTATGTCTCAAAATGTGCTTTTTTTAATCAATAGGCTAAAAAAATCTAGTAGATATTGTTTCATATTCATGCATTTACATGGCAGAAACCTCACATGAGGACTTTCTTTGGTACAACAAAAACTCTGACCAAATTTTACTCTCTCTTATGGCTAGTCCTAGACAAACAATTAACTGATTAATCCCTTTTTGTCCCACCCCATGTTGCAGAAAATAAAGATTACAAAATTTCGCCGCTGTAGTCGGGAGTTTGAAACATCAAATCATGCATTTTCCAAGGCTTATTGTCTATCTCATTGGTCTTTAAATTAAAAAAAAAAATAAAAAAATCAATTGCTATGCAAAATATCTTTACTTCTGCAAAATGAATTACTAGTATCATATCATGTTCCTCCTAAGTACTATAAAGCCCTCTTATTCCCCCATGACTTATGAACAAGGAACATATAGGGATTAAATCAATGAATAGTACTTGCCTGAAAAGCATGCACAGAGAAAGAAGCTTCTTTGAGAATGGCCTGTAATACGACCTGAGGATCTCCTGGGACTTGCTGCCTGAGAAGAATGGACAAACCTTACAATGTTTTCACTTTCAGAAAACTTTTTGCCATCATGGACAATGGTCACTTCACAAAATTCCGGGGCGCTCTTCTTCACATATTCCCCTTTAGCCATTCTTGTCTTTAATATCCTGAAGAACAATTAAAACATATTTTGTTAAAAGACAAAATGCACTGCTTTGTAGTATCATGGTTATAACTGACTGCCCTTTTCTGGTCACGTTGCAAAAATCAATTTGGATCGTTAAAATTTGAACTACTTTCGTTAAATGGGACCCAACAAAAAAAATTTAACGTTACATATCTTTTTTGACCATCATCTCACGGTAGTACTGTAGGAGACACCTCATAATGTACGTGATATGTCTAGGTTTATGTCTTTCTTTTTTCCTTCTAATACCATAGCCTGCAAGTCTCAATTCTGCGACATCGAAGTGTATGGTTTGAAAAATCTTAAGGCCTATTTGGGAGAGCAGTTATAATTGATAATATTGGCTTAAAAATTATAACATGTGAGAGTTTTATACTATAGAAACTTTTTGGTTTTTATTGTGGATGCTAAGGGCTTTGTATTGTTTGATAGTCTTTATATGTGACAGATGCCAAACAGAGCTGTAAAATGAATTTTATGTTAGTTTTAAGGAACTAGGAATTTTTCAACTTAGGGAAATTGTTTAGCTTTGTTTTCAGACCTCATCATCATTCTCTTCTTCCTCCAATTCCTTCCAGAGTTTATCAATTTGACAATGATTAGCTAAAACAAAACAGAGTTTTTTTTTTTAATCTAAACATCAAATTATGGGAAACAAAACAGGGAAAAGAAGTAGTCATACCTTGAATTAGGGAGTCTTTTTAGTCCCATAACAAGATTAGTAATATTATGAATAGAAATGAGATCAACAATTGCTTTGGCTGTGGCATCATGCTCTACCAGCACTGTGTCAACATTTACCTGCATGCCATAAACAAAGCAGAGATTAAAAAAAAAAAAAAAGCAATTAACAAACAAGATTGATGGTTCTAATCATTGGTTTTAGAGTCGAATTCTGCGCACAATGCGGAGACGCTACCACGCACCTTAGCATCCTTGCACAGACGAATGTACTTCTGCAAGAGGTTTCTCCTCCGGTTTTCCTCTTCATCTATGTAGAATCTCACTTGATCTTCTGTTAAATAGCTTCTTGATAATTTTCCAACTGTTAAAACAAACATTTCAGCAGATAAAACCTGAACAAAAGTTGAAATGGGATACTGACTACTGCTTTTCCTGATTCCTTTGTGAATAATAACCATAAAATGTTGTCACTTTGAATTCCAATTAGATCCTGTCCCAACGGATGATCCATTTATTAAGAAACTTGATCTTAGCGTCATTTTTCGTTTAGGGAGTGTATGGTTTAAGTTTCGAGCCCCAATTTGCCCTCGAGTGTCCCACTGAATGAGGATATATGTGAAAAATGACATGCCACTTTGATCCTATTATGTCTTTTTTTAGCGGAAAAAAGCCCCACTTGTGATCCCAGTTACATCTTTCCCCCAAAAGAACCAGTGTCCATGACATGTTTGAAAAGTCTTTGGTTTTCTCATTATTTTCTCTTATATGAAATCGTTCTTTTTATTTTATTTTGGTTAAAGAAAGCCAGTGTATTTGAGTAACTACTCCTGATCTTCCCATAAGGGGGAAAAAAAGAAAAAGACTAACACTAAAGATGTTTCTGATGAAGCAAAAAGTTCATTCTGATTCATTTACATATCAGAAAATAAAGGAAATTTCTTCCCTCAAGAGCATGTAATTATCTAGCCACACACATCAGATACCGAAGCCCTTTTTCTCACACTGTAGCAAAAATATTTGAATTTCGGTTCAAACCCGTGAAACAAACAACACTTTAAGAGCTCGTTTGTTTCGTGGTTTGAATAATGATTCGAATCATTTTGCTACAGTGTTTTCTCTTACAAAAATTTAAATCTTCATTCAAATACTCAAACCAAACGTGCTCGGAGAATTTTGCTACAGTATACTATAAAACGTGATTCACATGAAAATTCAATTGTTGCTACAGTATACTATAAAACGTGATTCACATGAAAATTCAATTGTTGCAATAAATTTAAAATTTACCTGGAGTGGGAATATAGGTGACAGGAGGGAAAACATGGACAAGACAAAGACGAGCACCAGGAGAAACGACATGATCAAGAGCCCACTGCACAACATCCAAATCATCTTTCCCAACGGCAACATAAACTTCATCGTTTACCCCCTCATTAACATTGTTAAAACTCCCTGATATGCTGCTACTTATACTTTTGATCGAGCTATCATTCCTGCTGTGAGTTTCTTCAACTACCTCCACTATCTCATTTTCTGGAGATGACATGATCTTGTAGTTACTTCCATTGCTGGTATAATATTCAATGGCTAATCCTGGCACATATTCTTTATCTTCCATTTCACTTCTACTCTCTCTCTCTATAAGTAGCTAGCAAGGATGAACACGTGAAGAACAAAAAGGGTGACTAGAAATTAACTATATAAGGGAAAGAGAGTAGGGGCTAGAGAGAGAAATGGAATGAATCTAGTTTTCTAGAGAGTGAAAACAACAAGATTGGGTGTCTAGTGCGTTTGTCATGAGGCTCACAAGGAAAGAGAAGTTGCCGTCTAAGCCACCAAAAAAAAAAGGGAAAAAAAGGAGAGAAAAACAACAAAGGATGAAAAAGGAAGAGAGAGATTCTCTTTTGTCAAGCTTTGGATGTGTCACAGCATTTGTTTTGAATGCTACCACGCCTGTCATTTCTTTTTTTCTTCTTTTTCTTCTTAGGTGAAAGGTGAATTATGTGACCCTAGGATTTTTATTTTTGTTTATTTTTGTTTTGATATGATCTGTCGATTCAAAATTATGTCATACCAATAAGATAATATTCATACGATAGCATAGAATTCTTTGTAAAAGAAAAGGGTACCCTAAAAAGAAATTCTTTTTGTTTGCTTGGTTCAACTCCAACCATACGTGTGGTTTTCTAGTTTTGGTACAGCTTCCAACTTTCCATGGGATTGTGAAGGCATCTTCTTTTGTAGTCGTCCTCATTTCCAAAAAAAAATAAAGAAAGAAAGAAAGAAAAAGTATCTTTAATTGAACATGAACTATTTATCTTCTTATATCTTGTATTTTATATTTATTTAAATAATATATTTTTGATTTTTAATCTCATCAAATTCACACATTGATATTAGATTTAATACACAAAGTTATATCTTTACTAATCAATTTTTAATTTTGACTTAAAAAATTGCCCAAGAGACTCCCAAATTAAAAAAAAAGATAACTTTAAAAAATTAAAAAAACTTTATACTAAGAGTTTTATCTTAAAAAATGTATAAAATACCTTTAAAAATAAGTGTCTTATGTGTTTCTTTTTTTTTTGTTTTCTTCTTATTTCTTCAAAGTTTTAATTTTTTTCCCTCTTTACTTGAAAATAATTTATTTATTTCAAGGGTCAAAATGAACTATTGATTGAGGTAATATATAAAATTGTATATTAAACATAATCTAAAGATATATTCGATGAGATTAAAACTGAAAATATAGTTTTTAAACTAATCTAAAAATATGGAGGGTATAGAAAGATAAATATCTCATTAAACATTCATATGCCCCCACTCCAGCTTTACCTATTGATGTATTGGGATGATGAGTGCAAGCGGTAATGGCCTTGCGTCAATAATTCAGAGAATCTCGCATAAGGTCCTGAATACTCTTTCGATGGCCTCATGATTGCTGCTATAACCGAAAAGATGAGGATGGGGATGGGATGGGATGGGAACACTTAGACCTTTTTTGATCAGGAAAAAAAAAATTGAGCATTCATATGCAATTTTCAAAAATGGTATACTATTACATTCTTGGTTTACCTAAGCTATTATATGCAATGTCTGAATAATATTAGATGTTCTTACCATACTCAGCAGGGAATACCACCTAACTTGTCTTAAATCAAGTTAAATATTATTATCTAGACGCAATACTTGATTCTAATAAGTAGCGTTTAGGTAGTATTTTGACCAAGTTTGAGTGAACAATTTGGTTTGGACAATCTACAAGACAAATTAACAAGTATCCACGACATAATTCTCACAATGCCATAATTATTATAAGCCACTAAATTAGGATTTTTTTTTTTGTTACATGAATGAAACTTTGGCCTTTTCCATTGACTTTTTTTCATTCCCCTTGAAATTGTTTGCCCTAGAAAACATAAATAAATACGGTTGGATACAATCTGTAACAGGTGGACCTTGTTCTTGTATAGCATGATAGGAAAACTATAATAATTTTAGGAGAGAGAGAGAGAGAAATGAAATGATATATCAATTATAATAAGTTCAATATATATACCTTGGGCGTTCCTAACTATATTAATGTATTCTTCTAAACTTTTTTCTTTCTCCTTGAAATGAATCTTTCTTACAAACCTTGGATAGTTCAATATGAAAGGCGGTATTTGGTGAGGACACAAAAATTTGTTTACTAAGATACACTTGCTTCAATCTAATCGCCCCAAGTTTAGAAGATCCTTGCTTCAAAATGTGACCATTTCATTTAAATATAGAGAGAATTACGTAGTTCACTTATTTGGCAGTATATATTCAAGTCTATATAATGTACAGGCTTTACTTCGTTCATAAGGTTGGTATAATGTTTATAAGCTCCCTATGTTCTTAATTTAGCTAATACTGTGATCACTCTTTTCTTCATCTTGATAATTTTTCTCGTAGGAATAATGGACCTTGAGGGATTTTTGTGGTAAATAGAGATTCAACATAACACATTATTATTATTATTATTAAACACTAGAAGCAAAGAATACACATAAAGATGGACCACGAGGCCTTCATAAGTTGGTAACATAATAGTCTAATTATTGAAATATCTCATTTTTTCCATTTAAAAAAGTATAAAATATCCCAGTTGCAAGTTGCCTAAAGCAGACAATTCCAATTTTGTACACCCCCATGAAAAAAGGTGTAGCTTTTTTTTTTTTCCTTTTTTTTTACTTTATTATTTTTTTTTTAGAAAAAAGGAAAAGCGTGTGGTGGCCATCAAGCTCCCTAGCCCCTTCGGTACTTTGATAATCCTAAGGACCACTAAGGAGTAGATCAGGGCTTAAACTATTTTCCTAACGTCTTTGGCCCAATATCATCCTCCTGCTACAATCCCAATGCCAAGTGGGATTAACTGAGGCTGAGTTTCGATCCCTGGGTGGAAAGATAGCGCAAACTTAACAAAGAGTATTGACCACTATATCACAACCTTCAATGTTCTTTACTTTTCTTTCTTCTTTCAACGTGTTTGGGGATCGGCTTTCTAAAAGCTATTTTTGACTTTTTGAGTATAAAAGTTGCTTTTGAAAGTATTTGAATAACATGTCTGATGTGAGTTTTTTTAATTATTTTGGTGCCCTTGATTAAAAAAAACACACTAGTACCCTATTATTTAGAAAATATAAAAACCGTATACATTAGTTTAAAAAAATAATTTTGGTACTATAAACTTGTGTTTTGTAACGTGAAATTTCTGATCTATCCTTTTATTAATGAGCCTCAAATTATTTTATTAAAACTACAAAAAAATAATAATTACAAAGAACAAAAAATTAATAAAATTATGCATATAATTTTCTTTCATGAGTTTTGCTTAATCTTTTGTTTTAATTTTCTATTATAGTTTTACAAAATTAATTATGGGGTTTACTAATAGAAGGGTAAGAAGAAAATTTTACATCACAAAGTATAAGTTCAAGGTATCAAAATAAGATTTTTGAAAACAACATGATATTGTTTGGATATTTTCTAAACAGCAGGGTATCAATGTGATGTTTCTTTAAAGGGCACTATTAGAAGTGTTTAGGTTATGCAAAAGTGCTTCTTATTAAAGCCACAAAATACAGTTTCTCAAAAAAACACTTTTGAAATAGACTTTAAAACTTGTACCGGAGGTTTACTAAGACATTATAAACTTTATCATAACATTCTAAAACAATTTTAACTCATTTATGCTATAACACACCCTAACGGGGTTACTCCACCTAAAACCTCGGGACAAATTATCAGTCAAAAGAATTTCCTAATGATTAATACTACTTTTATTTTTTGCTATTATGAGTTTTGTATTTTCTAGTTTTGAGACTATAATATTTTATTTATTACCAAATTTGAGAATTTAAAAATAAAAATTGGTTAATAAAGATAACACCATAAGACCGGTACTTTTCCAATGATGATTTTCTTTTAAAAAAATTATTATTAAGGTTTTGTTAACTTCTATTTCACTGTGCTTTATTCATCAATCAAATTATAATAAAATGTATTAAATATTGTTAAGTAACAAATAAGGTAATGTCCTGCAAGGGTGTGTTACATAAGCTCTTAAAAAAGTTCCAAACATTTATTAAAAAACCACAACTTTTACCTCTTTTTTTCTATTGATTAAAACCATAAGTAAAAGCTCTGCCAAACGAGCCTTTGAAGACTTATAATCTAAGTGAACGAGAATTGGAGAAGGTAGCTTGCAGTTTATTTATTATGCATGGTTGCTTATTTTTTTAGTGTATTTGAGAATCAAGTTAGAACTCAAAGTTTTAACTATATACAATGTAAAGCTTTTACATGATATAATGTAGAGCAAAAATATATTATAACATAAAGTTCTCACATGTTACAATACTTAAATTCTAACATGAAGTTTCAACTTTGTAGGGTGTGTGGAAAAGTAGTTCAACCAATGGTTTGAATTGTAAGTAGTGTAAAGCTCTCATATGCTTTAGTAAAAAGCTACGGTGTAAACTCTCACATGCTATAGTTCTCAAATCCAAACTGATGGTTTAAGTAACTCTCTCAAACACCCTATTAGTCTTTTCAATTTTGCCCATGATCCTTTTTGATGTGCAGACCTTTTGGCACATGATGATTCAGATAGGGTGGGCACGTGCACCAGGTTAAACAACAATTGTACAACTAGACCAAGATTGAATTATCCTTAAGTAAAAGTGAAAAAAATAAATCTTTTAAAAATAAGAAGAAAACAAAAACAAAAACCCACAAACGCCTATTTTTTAAGGTATTCTTTATATTTTTTGAATCCAAAATCTTAATATAATTTTTTTTAAGTTCTTAGAGTTCTCTTATTTAACAATTTAAAAGTATTTTGGGTAATTTTAGGTCAAAATTGAAGATTGATTAAGAGAATATATAAATTTATGTATTAAATCTATTTTGAAGGCATTGAATGAACCTAAAATATAAAAAGTTAAATAACGCATGGTAGAATAGTGAGCAAAGTTTTGTTTGGTAACGTCATTAAAACTTATTAGTCTCAATTGTTACAATATAAAGCTTTGATATGCTACGATATTTTGGTTTCAACTATATAGTCTTAACTATGTTTCTAAGCACACTTTAGTAGGGTGTTTGGCATGGCCATAGGAATTATTGGTTAGAACTGTTTTTACTTAGTATATGAAAACTTTATACTGAAACAACTTTTTTCTTTTTACTACGGCACATAAGAGCTTTATAGTATTTATAACTGAGATAATAATATAGACCGTCGTATGCCAAACACCCTATAGGACAATAATTAAACCAATGCCCTTTTTGAGTGCCGTGCACCAACAATAGGGTGTCCGATTTAGGAAGAATATTCTGTCCCCGTTGAGGGCTTTGCGTTTTTCCAACTAATAAAGTAACATGTTTTTCTCTTCTTCCTTTTTTTCCCCTTATCATCACATCACCCATCCACTTAACTAGTAACTGCTAATGAGCCATGCCATTCTCCATTTGTCTCCTTTTCCTCCAAACAGACTACTTTGTGGATTGCACTTTCTTGTTTAGCGGCGCTTCACTTCAAATTTTTGACATTTTATGTACTTATGTATGTATAAATATGGCACAACACATATAAGGCTTTTATTTTTCTTTTTTTAACTATTTATTTTTATTTTTTACAATTGTATTTTCCATTGAATAATTCTTGGCATCAAACTCAACACGCAACTTTTCTTTAAAAAAAAAAGTAACAATAATACGCTACCTTAATCCATTTGCAAGAAGTGAGCTCTTCATGATCTCAGAAGTGAGGAGATTTGTTAAAAGGCTAGGTCATAAAGACAAGTCTTTTTTCTACTTATTTAGTAGAGCCTTCCAATGAGCACTCTTATTGGGCCCAACGGAATAGTGGCTCAGGCTTCTCACAGAGAGTGGGTCTCACCTTTAGTAGCCCGTCGGGCCAAAAACATTTTTCTTTCCTAATAGTTCTCCTTCGTTATCACATGGTCTAAAAGCATGTCTTATGACAGTACTTATAATGTTTGGAAAGGTATTTCAAACTAATCTTATTAGAGTATTTTCTCTCACTAAATTTAACTTTCAAACCAACTTTGATTCAAACTCTTCGTTTAAATTACATTTCCAAGCCCTACAACATCTCCCTTTCTTGTGCAATAGTATGGTGATGCGTATAATAAGGGTGCTAAATTCCCTTAATGGTCAATCTTGACATAATCTTATGCAATATAGAACCAAGATAATACAACTAATTATTCTGGGAGATCAGGATCTCAACGGATTTGAATTAGTTGTACTACTCGGTTTCTTTTCATATAGTCTAAGCATGACAAGGCTATTATTTCATTTCTAACTGTTCTTGTTCATTCAATGCTATAAGAGTAAGGCAAAGAGAATGACAGGAAAAAAAAAAAATCTTTTTAGATGGACCAGAAGTCCACAATCTTACTCAAGATTTTTTCTTTGGAAAAAAATAAATAATAATTGACCTTAGCAGACAACTAAAGCTGAACAAGTAAAAACTTGTACAAATTATGAAAAAAAGTGCAACAACTTGTTCACATCTACATGCATGCACATAGATAGTTTTATATCGAGCAATAATGCACGCAGATGATAGTTGCAGGCATAGTATAACGGAGGATTTCATACCTGACTTTACTATAACATATAGAGCGTTTAAAAAAATAAAATAGACCCGGTTAAAATTTTTTATCATAAACTCATGAATACACATGTATTTTGTTTTTAGTATTTAACATTAAATTAAGTCATTATTTAAGTTTGATGAGGTCTGAAGAAACTTTTCTTTTAATGAATGATGCGTATCATTCTTTTTATATCATAGGCATGATTGAGGATGCGCCGTCATTAATCCACTTCATATTGGAATTTAGGAGTGGAAAAGGAAATTATAACAGATGTTGAAAACGAATGAATTTATCGCGATCCACATGTTCAAAGATTCGTATATTGCAAACAGCACTTCCAAGAGTCTTGAGTAATTTTGTTGTCAATTTTTGAAGTAGCCATGAAAATTGGATTGATAGGCACTTCCGGAAAGTGGTGGGACTAAGTTCTGACATAACTTAGTGGTGTCAAGCTTCAAAAAGGTCTTTTAAATACATATCTTTTCTGGGCAAAGGAGAAATAAAAAAATCCTCAGTTTGGCAACAAAAAATTTTGCTAAGATAGACATGGCAGAAGCTGGTCTTCTCATTGTTTTGAAAGTGTTGATGATCTTGATATTTGCTGGTTGGGTTTCTCTTTGGCTTCTGAAGCCCACACAGATTTGGACAAGAAAATGGAAAGAAGTTGAGGAGCGATTGACGCCTACAATCCTTGGATATTATGGTAAAATAATTGAGATTTCAAACTACTTCATTTTAACATGTTATGATAAGCTCTTTTCAGAACCATGTACAGTTACCAACACTAGGTATTTTTTTGCAGGTATTAGTCTTGTTGTTTTTACATTCCCTATAATCGCTTTGGCTATAATTGGATCTATCTACATGAATTTGCAGCTCAAGAAGACAAGGAGGAGGTAAAATGAATATAATTCTGCAATTAGATCATCACCCACATAAATTTCTCAAAGCTTAAGTTTTACTTTTCTGGTTAATTTGGATTTATAGACATGGGAGGAAAGTACTTGCTGGTATCTCAAATCCAGTGGCTGTGAACACCCTTTTGGGTACTTTGTCTGCACTGGAAATCCTATCAATCTCCCTCTTTGCCCTCTTCTTAGCGTGGACTTTTTATGCCCGCATCTCGAACGATTTCAAGGACTTGATGCCGGTAAAATCACTGAAGCTGAAAACGTGAGTACTTACTATCATTTGCAATGAAATGATCTTGAGTACAACAACTTTCACCATAACTGATAATTCGACTAGTATTTTATCAGATGGCAACTGAAGTATTTGAGAGTGGCAACCCGGTTCGGTTTGCTAGCAGAAGCATGTTTAGCTTTACTTCTTCTGCCAATCTTAAGAGGGCTAGCCTTCTTTCGGTTACTCGGTATCCAGTTTGAGGCTTCAGTAAGATACCATGTCTGGCTTGGTACTGCAATGGTATGTTTTGCCACTATCCATGGTGGAAGCACATTGTTCATTTGGGGGGTCAGCCACTACATTCAAGACGAGGTAATTCTTACTATATCTCTCCTGATTTCTGCGGTATTCGCAGTTAGTGAGTTCTTTTTTCTTTCTTTTGTACTTTGTTTGGGAACAGATAAGGAGATGGCAGAAAACAGGCAGGATATATTTGGCTGGAGAGATTGCTCTAGGTTACAGCTCTAGTAATTTGGATCACAGCACTTCCTCAAATAAGGAGAAAAAGGTTTGAAATCTTCTACTACACACACCATCTGTATGTAGTCTTCTTGGTGTTTTTCTTGTTCCATGCCGGAGACCGGCACTTCTATTGGGTTTTCTCCGGGATTTTCCTCTTTGGCCTTGATAAGCTACTCCGGATCATTCAATCAAGAACCGAAGCATGCATTCTTTCGGCGAAAATATTCCCCTGCAATGTTATAGAACTTATTCTGCCAAAAGATCCAAGTAAGTCTCCAGTTCACAACTAGAAGTTGCTAATAGCAAAGAAGTACTTAAATACCACTGATGGCAGTGGCACACGGCCAGGGACGACTGATCCATGGCTCTCTCACAGTTCCGTCAGAGGTTAGATTATTGGTGTATGCACTGAGTTCAACCTCTGGAAATTGTTGACGAGAGCGTGGACTCGTCCCCTTTTTATTACACTTGTTGCCCCAGTAGATTCTAAAAGTGGCGCTAAATGACCACCTATCCCTTTTTCGTTTAAAAAAGGTGCTTAATGAAGCACTATTTGAAACCATCTTGCAGAACTGAAGTATACACCAACAAGTGTGATATTTGTGAAGATACCAAGTATATCCAAGTTTCAGTGGCACTCTTTTAGTATAACTTCCAGCTCAAGTGTCGATGAGAACACCATGTCCGTTATCATAAAATGCCAAGGATCATGGACCAGTTCTCTACACAACTTGATAAACAGTGAGCTAGAGTCAGATTCTGATCAGAGGAAGGGCATACCAATTGCAGTTGAAGGCCCTTACGGACCTGCCTCGGCAGACTTCCTTAGGTGCTTCAACATACCTTTTTCATGCCATCAACATTGCTTTCGTCGTACGTCAAATTCATTTACACATCTAAATACATTTTTTTTTGCAGATATGACAGTCTACTTCTAGTTGCTGGAGGAATTGGGATAACCCCATTTATGAGCATCTTGCAGGAAATTGCTTCGGCCCAGAAAAGTGGGAACCAATTCCCAACAAGAATCCAACTCATATATGTTGTCAAGAAGTCCCAAGATCTTTGCCTATTGAACTCAATCTCATCCATTATTCTAAACCAAACAACCGAACAACTTCATCTGAAATTAAAAGTTTTTGTAACTCAAGAACAGCCATCAAATGCAACCCTAGGAGAACTATTAAACGAGTATTCACAAGTAGAGACGGTGCATTTTGGCACGGGTGGTTCAAGCTATGCAATAAACGGTCTCGAATCTTTTCTTTCGATGGCTGCCATAGCTGGACTTTCCTTCATTGTGTTCCTTGTCTTCCTAATCTGTTTCAACCACATTTTTGTACCAAACCAGAAAAATAAGAAACTCAAGTCCCCAAAAGCCTCCAAAGACAAGTACCCGTCTTTGTTTTATGATCTGATCATCATATTTTCTTTTGTCATAGCAATGATATGCAGCACCTTAGTTGCCCTCATTCTAAGATGGAGAAGGCTGAAGAGAGAAACTTCCCAAATTGTGGAAAAACATGTTAAATCAGGGCAACCAAGTTCCATTGAAGCAGGAGGAGGAGCTTTTGATAAACATGAGATACATTTCACAGGAAGGCCTAATTTTCAAGGTATATTAACTTGTTTTTGTCCTTTAAACTCCATTGTTTTTGGCAAGAAAGTAAGTTTCAAGTGTTTTAACATATTATGATATGATGTGAATTTAAGCAGATATATTCACAAATTTCCCAACTGAGACTGGTGGATCAGATGTTGGGGTCCTGGTCTGTGGACCAGAAAGCATGAAAGAGTCAGTGGCTTTGTTTTGCAGGCAGAATTTTCAATGTTTCAAGACTGGTTCTGAGAAGAAAACAAATTTCATATTCCACTCCCTTAATTTCTACCTCTAGTGCACCAGCTAATATATAGATATAAATATATACACATACTTACCAAGAAGAAATATATATTTTAGGAATTACATCCCTCGTCTTCATCAACTCTAAATATTAATGAAGCTTGGTTTGCCCATGTTTATTGCTTGGTACTAAAGATGTGGATGAAATTCGGTATATTTATATGTCTCATTTTTGTTAGGGTTAATTACGTAATTATATATTTTAGTTTTTATTATTTCTCAATTTATTTTTATGTTTTTGAAAACTACAAAGATATCATTTGAATGTAAAAAATATGTTTCAATTTTATCCCTTATAGACTTTTTCAACTGAAAAAAATTAAGATAAGATAAAATACTCTTAATTAAACCTCATTGTTAATGAATTATATGTTTTTTTTTTGAGAAAAAATTTAAAAAATATTTTAAAATTTATAAAGTTATAAAACTTAAGATTTTTTTTTAAAAAAAATTTGATGTTTTCTTTTACGATTTTTTTATTTTTTAATATATAAAATAATTTTCATAACTATTTTAGGGTAGTTATATTTATAAGGATGATATTGAAATAATATTTTAAAATTTAAAGGATACATTTATAGTTTTTAAAAACAGAGAAATAAATTAAGAAATAATTGAAAGTAAAAAGAAAAAATTCTGTAATTAAGCCTTCTTTGCTATACTTGGTCTCTAATGGTAACACAGAATCCACTAAAAAACTTAGCTACCAACCAATTTTTTAAATAGTGGCTCAATTTCATTGTGGGTTTCTCAACCCACAAAACTTGCAGTGCTTCTTGTCTCATCCCCTTCCAAGCTTCTGAAAAAAATTGATATGATGGTGAAAGGTGATTAGAATAATTGAAAAAATGTTGCTTGAACAAAAACTCACTTATTTAGTTGGACTTGGACCAACCATCGCCAGCAACGTTTATCCTATTGGATTTGGAAGAAAATGCTTTATAGTATATCTTGCAATATCTTTTATCTTTATCTATGTTCCTAATTATAGCACATCATCCAAGTCATTTTAAACTCTCTCTCTCTCGACTGTTCTTAAGAGTTCTTAAGAGGGAATAAGAAAATTAGGCCATTATTTATTAGGGTTAAAAATAAATAAATTAAAGTATAATAATATTAAGTAAATAACTTATTTAGATTAAAATGAAATTTATTTTGGTATAAAATGACGTAAAAAAAATACGAAATAACATAGAAATAATAAAAAACCAAAAAAATAAGAGAAGAAAAAAAATAAGATAAAATTAAAAATTTAAATGTTTAAAAAAAATATGTGATTTTAAAAATATTATGTAATTAAATATTTTTAAAAATATACTATTTACTTACCTTAGGAATTGAAGAATTGAAGCTGCATTATTTAATACAATTTTCTTGTTTTTAATTGTGTTATGGCCCAATGGCTGCCAAAAAGGGTTAAAGATTCTCCTCAAATCTTCTCCCTCTAATTAACGCATTCATGAATCAACAATACTAGTACTAGATATTGCTTTAGCATTTTCATCTTATAGATTTATATGGAATTTAAATTCCATTTGATCTCCATTTGCAACCCAAATAAATAAACACTTCTCAATCAAAGGTTAAAACTTACATGCAACATTACTTTTCACAAAATTTTATCACATCTATGATTGTTACATAGTCTAATAAAAAACTACATAAATACATAAGAAACTGTGGAAGCGGCGGAGAGCCTCAGCCCACTAAAAAAAATTAATCAAAGTGAGATTCCAAAAACCAAGAATTAGGATTTTTAAAAAAATCTATAAAAGCCATAATTATGGCTAAAAATATCCATTAAGGAAAAAAAAAAAAAAAAACAGTATTCACGCCATGGAAGCCCGCGACTGAGGTTGAAGTGGAGCCGCCACCTCCAACGACTCCGCGGACTCCCCGCCGCCACTTCCAGCAACACTAGTATCACCGCGGGCCAAGTCCGACAAAACCTCAGCGGGCGCCGCCACCGCACCCCGCTTGCCGATCAAAACTGCCACCACGTCTCTCATGCTGGGCCGCCGCAGCGGGTCGGGGTGGCAGCAGGCCAGGCCCAATTTCAGCACCGCCTCCATCTCGTCCACCTCGTACTCCCCACTAATCCTCTTGTCCGCCGCCTCCAGCACCCTCCCATCGGCGTACAAGTCCCTCACCCAGTCGATTAGCACCGCCTCCTCCTCCACCGCCTTCATCTCTATCGGCCGCCGCCCGCACGCCACCTCCAGCACCACCACCCCGAAGCTGTACACGTCGGTCGCCGCAGTCGGCGCCGCCACCGTCGCCAGCTCCGGAGCCATGTACCCGAGCGTGCCCACCACGCGCGTCGTGTTCGGCACCTCGTTGTGCCCGTACAGCTTCGCCAGCCCGAAATCCCCGAGCCTTCCCCTCATCTCGGCGTCCAAGAGGATGTTGCTCGACTTTATGTCCCTGTGCACCACGACCTTGTCGTAGCCATGGTGGAGGTAGCTCAGCCCCTCCGCCACGTCAGCCAAAACGCGGCGGCGCCGGTCCCACGGGAGGAGGTTCTCCGGCTTGTGGAAGATCCAACGGTTGAGGTTTCCGTTGGGCATGTAATCATATACGAGCATGAGCATGTTCCCTCTCCTGCACCACCCTCGCATTTGGACCAGGTTCTTGTGCTGAAGCCTTCCCATGCTTGAGATCTCCGCCATGAATTCTCTGAATCCTTGCTTCGAATCGTGGTTCACGCATTTCACGGCGATTTGAGTATTGTTGGGAAGTGTTCCTCTGTAGACCTTCCCGAACCCGCCGGAACCGAGGAGCTCGCCGGTGCAGAAGCCGTTTGTGGCGTCGGAGAGCTCTTGGTAGGAAAATCTGTGAGGCCAGTATTCGAGCTCCCAATCCTCTACGTCGTCGTTTTCCTCTTCGCGCTTCAATTTCCTCTTCCGCCATAGCCAGAACCCTAGAGCTGCGCAAACGATCACGAACACGGCGCAGCCGATTGCGATTCCGGCGATTTCTCCGGGAGACAAGGAAGACGATGATTCTGAAAGGAGAAAAACCGGAAGATTCGTTGTATTGATCTCCCTCGCGGCTCCGGTGTCGCTGAAGCTCCAAGCTAAAATCCTCTGAGCTTCGATCCACTGCGTCTTCGACGCCGAGAACCCGACGAACATCTCGTCGGAGAGGTAATCCGCGATCACCGGATCTCTGTAGCTGAGAGTTGGCCTTGTAGGGCGAGAGATGCCGATTGGAGCGATGGTGACGTTGATTTCCAGGTTTTGACCGTCGAATTCAATCCAAGCGCGAACGTTCCGACCGTCTCGCATTCCGACCGGGACGAAGGATCCGGTGGAGTTGTAGTACCCGGCGGACTGAGTCACCGCCGACTCGACGTTGTTGAGGTCAATTCCGATGTGGTTGTCGTCCGGATCGTTGAACTCGGGGTTCCGACCGGTGTCGAACTCGACGGCGAAGAGCGGAGCAACGGTCTGCTCGGTGGCGTTGGTGAAGAGGCCGAAGTACTGGCTGGCGAGGGCACCGGGAGGGGAGGTGTAGTTGGTGAGGACGAAGCAGAGGCCGAAGCCAGGACTGGTGCTTATCTCCGGCAACACCGAGAAGACGAAGGAGGTCGAAAACGACGAGATTACATAAGAAGTGTTGCTGCTGTTATTCGTGTCGTTTGATCTCCGCATGCCGATCCTTGTCGGAAAGAAGGCGCGGCCGTAGGAGAACTGGTTGGAGTCGTTGGTGAGGCGGACGACGGAGGAATCGAAGCGCGCGTCGTTGATGAGCGTGATGTTGGTCGAGTTGCTGGCGCCGGAGAAGGAGTTGAGGAGGAAGTCGAGCGCGGAAGCTGGACAGAGAAAGAGGAAGTGGAGTAAGGTAATGAGGAGGAGAGAGAAACTTGCCATCCGTACGGATACCGTGACCGGCGCGTAGCCGCCGGTGAAGAAAAGATATTATTTTTATAAGTGCATGTGAAGAAATGCATTAGAAGAGATCAATATGATGATAAAGAGAGCATTGTCTTTGCTTTTCTATTCTTTTTTTTTTTTAATTCATTTGATCCAAAAGGAGGTCATAAGCCACCGTCGTTAGGTGGACTCTTCAAACTTCTTTTTTTTTTTTAGTTTGCGTTTATTTTTGTCAGTTATTTTAAGTAGTTTTAGAGTTTGGCTTAAGTATTTAAATATATTTAAATAAAAATTTAAATTTTTATGAAAAAAAATATTATAGTAAAATAATTTAAACCATGATTTAAATATAAAAGTGTTTTTTAATATATTGGGATAATACTAGAGTAATCATGTTTAGAAGGGTGTAGTAATGATAAATTTTGAACGATTGTTATGACCCAGGAAGGTCATCTTCGTGCTGCATTCACCGATTCACCGACTGCTGTCTTTTTAAAGTATGTTCATACGATGTTTCCGTCTTTTACTTTTGAACTGATAAAATATACATTCAACTGTTCTCTCAAATAATGGTAAAAATACGTTATAATATTTTATTTTTAATTTATTTATCTTAACTATATTTTCAAACATTTTAATGATATGTTTGAAAACTAAAAGTATTTGTCAGAATAGTTATAATTATTAGTTAAAATTATTTTTATTGTAACATATATTATTTATAACTGAAAAAATAATCTAAATTATTTTTTACTAAACACATTATAAGTTTTAATTACTATAATTTAAAGCCTTTATAAATTATAATGTTTAAATTTTAAATTAATTCACAAACATTTTTATACTGAATGTATATCTGCTCATGGAAAAATAATTAACGTAAATGTAGTTTACGTATGTTTTCTTCTTTTCGGTATAACTCTCTCTCTCTCTCTATATGGCAACTTTCACCGAGTGGTTGGCAGTTGGGCTGTAGACTTTTGTCTTCGTTGACTTAGAACATCATTTCATTATTAATCTAATAATTTCCCCCTAGGGTTTGATTTAGAGATCAAAACTCCTTTCTGGATTATGATCATACTAGAATAATACATTGTATAAGAAAAGGTATGTTTTTGTTTTTGTTTTTGTTTTTGCCATTCAATGGAGGGAAGGCAGCAAACCTTTGTAGCTTATTGGTTCTATATTCAAAGATTACGTTTTAGACAACCGCCAAGCTCGAGACTGCAAGATCTCGATAATGGTAGTGGATGGAAAATGGTGTGAGTTAGGGAAATACCATTTACATGGAGTTGAATTTTACTTTCCGTTAAAAATTTTAGGTTGAATTTCACTATAAAATTGTGTATTTGTGAACGAAGTTTTAATTAGTATAATGTAAAGCTCTCACATGCTACAGTATAAAGCAAAAATATACTATAGCCTGAAACTTTCATATGTTACAGTATTTAAGTTTCCACTTTTAAGTTCTAACTTGATGGAATAAGCTAACTTTTCGTGTCAGAAAAAAAAAAGATAAAAATTAAGGTTAATTACATAATTATATCTTTTAAATATTTTTTAATTTGTCTTTATGGTTTTAGAATCTATAAAGGTGTCGTTTGAATTTAAAAAACTTGTTTTAATTTCATCTCCATAAATAGAAAAAAAGACCAAACAACATAATTACCTTTAAATGGCTGTAAAAAATATCTTATAAAAAAATCTAAAACAAAGCATCTAGTTTTAAATATATATATATATATATATATATTATAAGATTTATAGTTTTTTGAATGTTAAAATAATCTTTAAAAAAAATTTAAGAAAAAAATATATTTTAAAAATAAATTTGGTCTAATTAACAGTTTTTTTGTCTTATCTCTATTTCTTTATCCAAAAACTTATACGAGGGATAAAATTAAATTAAATTTTTTAAATTTAATGGATAGATTTTTAGTTTTTTAAAATAAAAAAAATAAAAAAATAATTAAAAATAAAAGATATAATTACGTAATTAATCAATAAAAAAATTAACCAAACTTTAAAAAGTGATAGAGGGTGTAGGTGAACTTGGGAAGCAAAGAGGAGTAAATAAGTAACGGAAGGTGTAGGTGAACTTGGGAAGCAAGGAGGAGCAAACGGGAGTGACTTGTCATGAAGCTTGTCAATGGCCAATAGGAAGCCCAGTCAAAGAAGTTAAATACTTACCAGGCCCGAGTTCTAGTTGTAGGCCCATCATCTACTGACTTTCTAGTTCTCCAATTACGTCAACCAAGAGAAAAAGAAAAGTAGAGAACATTCATGTTAAGTTGGCTGCTGTCTGGATTTTGAGCATCGCAGACAAAGGGAAATGTTGACCTCAGCTAACACATGGATTATATCACCACCAATGGGTGGTTTGGCGATAAAAATATCTTTTCTTTTTCTTCTTTCAACCCAGTTTTAAATCTTGGGTCTATTTGACATAACCTTTGTTTGTGTTTTTAGTCGGTATAAAAAAAAAAATAAAAGCTATAACTTTTTAGTAAGTGTTTGAAATTATATTTTTAAAAGATGTTTAATGGATGAAAATGGTTTCAATTTTTTTAAAGTTATAAAAATGTTATATTTAAGCTTATAATATATTATTGATACTCTGATACAAGTTTTAAAATATATTTAAAAAGTATTTTTTTGAGAAGCTATATTTTATGGCTTAGGCATAAAGCACTTTTGGAGAGTAAAAACACTTTTGACAGTTCATCCAAATACTTTCAGAAACAACTTTAAGCTTAAGAAATCAAAAGCAATTTTTTAAAGGCCCTTCCAAACATGCTCTTGGTAATCTCAACAAAAGGTCTTGTTCGGTTAATGGACTATAGTGATGGTTTTTTTTTTTGTTTTTGAAGGATGTGACCTAAACCGAAAATTCAAACTACATAATGGTATAATTATATCTTCTGTAATTATCTTTACAATGCACGAAATTCATTGACTTTTGGTATATTTGACATCTTGGGTATTAAACACGGAGTACTTTAAAGTTAAAACTTGGTGTGTAATTGAAAGGTTTTTTTTTTAAATCCCTTATGATAAATGTTATAATTTTAAAGATTATAGGGTGTTTAAAAAGGTAGTGGGAACCACTTTTACTGAAGCATGTAAGAGTTTTATACTGTAACATATTTTTTTTATTATTACTGTAGCATGTGAGAGCTTTACACTGTTTATAACTAAGATTGTGGTGGAAACTAAGTGGTTTCCACCACTGCCAAACATTCTATTAGAAGCGCAAACTAAAGAAGAAAGGGTAAAAAAAAAAATCCTTGTGGCAAAATTTAAAGGAGTACTTTGAGGGAGGAGTGAGAGATTTCTTTTATAAAATATAGGGAACTCTTTTTTTTTTTTTTGGGTTAAAACACGGGGTCAAAAGACCCGAAAGAAGAAACAAAACCAACAGAAAAAAGCAACTAAGGAAAACAAGCTCTAGGAGAGCAAACCCCTACAAAATCCCCCTTAAGAATAGGGATTAAACCCAAAGGAGCCTCTTCAGAAAAAGAGCCTGAGTGACGCCCAAGAACTGCATGATTCACTAACCAATCAGCCGTCTTGTTTGCCTCTCTAAAGACATGGTTAAGCTCAATATGCCACTCCCTCTGCAGCAACCTTCTTACATCTTTAATGAGTCTAGTTAAGCGCCCCCGAGTACCTTCAAAATTATTGACAATTCAGATGCAAGAGGAAGGGTCCAGCTCCACTTGAACTCTTCTGAAATTGTTCTCCCAAGCCAGCTCAAGACCAATTTTAAGTGCCCAAATCTCAGCTTTTATGGCTGTCCCCACCCCAAGCCACCAAAAAAATCCAATCAAATGGACACCATCACAATTCCTAATAATCCCTCCAGCCCCCATCGGTCCCGGGCATCCCTTGCAAGCACCATCAACATTAAGTTTAACAAACTCCTCCCCAGCCGGCCTCCAATGAATAAGTTTCACTTCTTTTGAAAGATAGAAATTATTCACTTCAGCCAATCTCCAAACGTTCTTAACTTGGCTAGCATAACTGAGTGCAGCTCTAGCACTATCAGAGGGTCTAGAGAAGTTTTCTTCATGAAACTCCCTGTTTCTCCAATTCCATAACAGGTATAGAGTGCAGGAGAAAACCTCCCGCCACATACCGTCTCCATTGGGCCTATTAGTATTCTTCAAGTTGGCCGACAACCAATCCACTAAATCTAGGGAAAAAAGCCATTTCCAATCAATGGGAATCAATGACTTTCAAAGAGAAAGAGCTACAGGGCAGTCCCTCAAAACATGCAACTGAGATTCCTCAGTGTTGGGACAGTGGGGACAAGAGCTAGAAGGCAGCATACGGCATCTCATCAGCCTCAACCTTGTTAAAAGCCGCCCATCAGCCACTATCCAAATGAAGTGGCTGATTCTATTTGGTAGCTTACAACTCTAGATGGACTTCCAAAAGGCTTGATTCGAATCCTCCTTGCTTTGGGCGAGAGCTCCATAGGCAAACCCTGAGTTGAAAAGCCCATCAGAACCCGCCTGAGAGGAAAGGAGAGGCGACGCTGCGATTTTGAGGCAGACATGTGGTGGGATTAAATGATCAAACAGATCCTATCGCCAGCCACCTGTATCCGAAACAAAGTCCCTCACCTTTAGGCTTCGAATTTCATCAAGTATAACCCCAGTCACCACATTACATAAAGGGCCTACTCTATGAATCCAGTCATCATCCCAAAAGGAAACACTAGCACTATCTCTCACCACCCAAGTTGAAAAATTCTTCAATTTCGGAATAATGGGATGGACTGCTCTCCAAAGAGGGGAAGAATGTTGGCCAGGCCCGCTACCCCTCCTAGCACCATATTTAGCTCCCCAAATCTGAGTCCATAGCGTCTCTTTCTGTTTAAAATTCCAAGCCACTTTGTATAAAAAAGTAGAATTTATAATATCTAGCCTTTTGATCCCCAGACCCCTATCAGTTCTCGGGCTGCAGACTTTGTTCCAAGAAATCAGATGCATTTTCTTCCTCTCATCTGAACCACCCAAAGGAATCTACGACTCAACTTATTAATCTTCTCAATGTTATCTTAGGGATTGGGGTTGCTTGCATGGCATACTGGGGAAGAGTATTAATGACCGAATTAATCATTGTTACTCTTCCTGCTAGCGAGAGACATCGACTTTTCCAACCTGCTAGGCTCATCTTGACCCTATCAAGAATATAATCATAGTTGCGTTTCAAAATTCTACCATTCCAAAGGGGCACCCCCAGATAATTTCCAAGGTCGTCTGAAACCTTAAAACTTAAAATCGCCTTAATCTCATCGATCAAAGCTGCCTCTACACCCTTGGAGAAAAAAATGGAAGTTTTTCTTGGGCCGACTTTCTCACCAAATACATTACAGAAAACATCCAAGCACTCCTTGATGACTCGCATTTGATCACCATCAGCTTCGGCAAATAAAAAGAGTGTTGAAAAAAATAGTACGCAGAGGAATTTTAAAATTTTTTATATCAGAGTATTTTTTAAAATACAAGTTTGACACGCTATATGCATAAATTAACCAGATCTTACTAACCTTTGAATGCCGAAGAACTCCCGCAATCCGTGAAGAGAAGTAACGTTCCAAAAGAGCCTTAACAAACTGGTCTTCTTTGCTATTCTCTATCCACGATCAGAGTGAGTGTGGGCTCACATGTACAACTCTTCCTCTAAGCAACTCTCCTTCCAACCAATTGAGAGAACCAAAAGCTAGTGTTTGTGATTTGTGAATAAGAGCTCTCAGTGAGTTTTCAGATTCTCACTAGTAGAGTATCACTCTTAATCTCTTAATTGATCTAAATAATAATGAGACTCACTCCCTTTATATAGAGGTTGGGTTTAGGAGTCATTCCTAATCAGATAATGCCTCAAAATTCAAATCAGAATCAAATTCGGATCAATATCTGATGAAATTTGCTTGAAAACGCGTGATCTTTTTATCGCGCATAGGCAAGCCGATCTGCCTAACTGGCAGGCCGAATTGCCTCATCGACAGGCCGAACTTGGGGATCGGCATGCCAAACTGCTGACAAAAATCTCAACGAATCTTTTATTTTTCACCGAGATTCTATAGGATAAAGTCTCAGTTTTAATTCAAATAACTCAATATAGAAGTTATCTAATTAAAACAACTTTATTTAGATAATCTCTAGAAAAATAAATGAATTCCTAATAATTCTACAAGTTTATATTGATTTAATTTATTCAAAATTAAATCAACTGATAAACAAACAAGAATTATCCAATCCCAATAACTCAACAAGTTTATCTTCAATTAATTTTGTCACAAAATTAATTCAACCGATAAACATACATGAATTATTTGGTTCTTCTAAATTTCAACCAATCTAATAAATCTGACATAAGTGACCAATTATTAGAAAAGCATGCCGTATCGTTACAGGATGTTGTGAGCTAGCAAAGGGGACCAAATGGACCTACATAGTTCAAGCTCCTGATAATTATGAAACACCCAATATCCCATATATACATTTCATAATTATCAACTCCAACGCTACTCCACTAAACGCTTGGAGCTGCACTCTCAAACTATATATAATTACGAAGCCCGTATAGCTAAGTCTCCATGGCATATCATAGTGTATCGTATCCCCATAGAATTATCCATAATCGGCTTAAGGACAAGTTCTGTCTTACCTTCTCGATTATTTTTATCTTACGTTCCATTATCTCACTATTGGAAAACTAACCATCCAAAGACGGTATACCATTCGGTTATACCTATGTATCCAAATAGTTGAGCGCTCCAGTTTTCAATTACAGAATAACGCATATAAGAGGATATCACTACTCCTAAAGAGAAGCTATGGATTCCATATCTATAAATAATAGGTCTACGCTATCAAGAGTCATGCCTCCAACATACTGGCATGTATACCACTATTAAAATGTGGGTATCACCCTTTGGTACATCAAAAGACACAAGTCAAGACAACGGACCTACTATTCATCTTAGCATTAAGATATAATACAAATGATTGTCTAAAGTGAATCGATTTGTCAAGACAAAATTATTAATCCAAATCAATTCACTTTATGTCCCGATCTAATAGATCGTCACCTATAACAATGTGCAAATATTTATATTCACAGAGTCCACCTCTGATGGTCAAGACAAATCATCTCCTAATAGGGATATAGACAATATAACAATCTTTACATGAATAAAGCGCCCAACTTTATTCCCTCAATTGCGGATCTTATGATTTAGACCGTCACCTTAAGAATCATGTCTTTTGCATAATTTGTCCATCATATGCCCAATTCTTAAAGGTTTAGACCGATAGTCTTAGACTATTGTTTGCTTAACATATATTTAACAAATATGAACGTAAAGATGACAATATTTGGTATATTAATAATAAATAAATTCTTTATTGATAAAAATATCTCTAAAAACATATTATATTTTTACTCCTTAGGGCATACATGTCTAACAATCTCTCACTTGCATTAAGTGAGTAAATATGACAAATCTTGCATCCTCATAGCTTCCACATGCCTCTTGAAGACTCTCCTAGTAAGTGTCTTTGTGAATGGATCAGCTAAATTATCCTCTGACACGATTTTGCACACCGTGACATGCTCGCTCTCGACGAAGTCCTTTATCACATAATATTTTCGATCAATATGCTTACTCTTCTTGTGAAATCTTGGTTCTTTGAAGCATCACTAGCTGCCACATACTCGGCCTCCATCGTTGAATCTGAAGTGTAATCTTGCTTCACACTTCTCCAACTGATGGCATCGCCGCCCAGAGTAAACACAAACCCAGAAGTCGATCTCCTCGAATCTAGACAGGATTGAGAATCTGAGTCAGTATATCCTAGAGGAGTCAAGTCCTCACCCAAAGATACAAGCATATACCCTCGAGTCCTTCTCAGGTACTTGAAAATATGCTTTACCGCAACCCAATGGGTCGGTCCTGGATCTGTCTGAAATCAACTTACAATCCTGACCGCATAACAAATATCCGGTCATGTAAAAAGCATGGCGTACATAAGACTACCCACTGCCGAAGCATAAGGCACATTCTTCATGTATTCTCTTTCTTCATCAAACTTTGGAGAGTCTTTCTTAAAAAGAGTAATTTCAGACCTGGATAGTTGCTCACCTTTCTTGGAATCCTACATTGCAAACCTCTTGAGAATTTTTTCTATGTAGCCGGCCTAGGATAAAGCTATCATTTTGTTCTTCCTATCCCGAAAGATCTAGATACCGAGAACAAAATTAGTCTCACCTAAGTCCTTCATGTCAAATTGCTTGGTCAACCATAATTTGACTGATGACAATGCCCCAACGTCATTGCCAATTAGCAGAATGTCATCTACATAGAGCAGTAGAAAAACCACTTTTCCATCCGTAATGTGTTTATAAACACACGGCTCATCCACATTTTGTGAGAACCTATAAGTTTTGATCACCTGATCAAATCTTATGTTCCAAGAACAAGAAGCCTGCTTAAGTCTATAAATTGACTTTAGCAGGTTACAAACCTTACCCTCTTGACCCTTGACCTTGAACGCATATGGTTGTTCCATATAAATAGACTCATCAAGACAACCATTTAGAAAAGTCGTCTTAACATCCATCTGCCAAATCTCGTAGTCAAGAGTGGCAACTATGGACAAGAGAATCTGAATGGACTTAAACATGGCCATAGGCGAAAAGGTTTTCTCATAATCGATTCCTTCTTTTTGCGTGTAACCCTTAGCTACTAGTCTAGCCTTAAAGGTTTCGACCTTTCCATCCACTCCTCTTTTTCGCTTGTAGATCCACTTGCACCCTGTGGGTTTTACCCCTTCGGGAAGATCCACAAGCTCCTAGACCTGATTAGTCTTCATAAACTTCATCTCTATGTTCATGGCCTCTATCTAGAGTTTCAAATCAATATCCTCAATAGCCTCTGCATAAGTATAAGGATCCCTGTCATGCTCATCTGGTTCAGCCAAGAAGGTCTCACCATTGAACATATACCCTTCGGGTTGACGCCCGATCCTCCCACTACGCCGAAGCCCCTTAAGTTGTTGTTTAGGTTCTTTTAGTTTTTCTACACTGATCGGAACGGTTTCATTTGAAACCTCTGGAGTGATTGGATCACTCCTTAACTCCTCAAGCACCACTTTGTTTTGAGGTTTAAAGTCGTCTATGTAACTCTCCTCAAGGAAAGTTGCATTAGTTGAAACCATGACTTTATTTTCCTTTGGGTTATAGAAATAACCCCCTTTAGTCCCTTTTGGATATCCTACAAATACGCAAACTTTCAAACGTGCTTCTAACTTATTCGCATCCTTAAACAGGATATGAGCTGGACATCCCCATATGCAAATATGGTTTAAGGATGTCTTCTTGCCCATCCGCAACTTGTGAGAAGTTTTAGGGACCAATTTTGAAGGCACATTGTTCAAAAGATAACATGCAGTTTGTAGTGCATATCCCCAAAAGGATAAAGGCAATGATGAATAACTCATCATGCACCTGACTATGTCCAATAAAGTCCTATTCCTTCTCTTTGTTACGCCATTCTACTATGGAGTGCCTAGCGTAGTCAAACGGGATAAAATCCCATTATCTAATAAGTGTCCCAAAAACTCATCAGAAAGGTATTCTTCACCTCAATCGGATCGAAGTGCCTTTATGGGTCTATCTAATTACTTTTCCACTTCAGCATGAAACTCCTTGAACTTGTCAAAAGTTTCGCTTTTGTGGTGTATCAGGTACACATACTTTTGAGTAATCGTCAATAAAAGTGACAAAGTACTTATACCCTCCTCGTGTCCGGATGTTCATCGGTTCGCAAACATCACTATGCACAAGTTCTAGAACCCCTTCGGTGCTATTGCCCTTAGACCTAAATGATCTTTTGGTCATTTTACCCTCCAAACAAGATTCACATTGAGTTATATATTCCACCTTTAAGTGACTTAAAGGTCCATCCCTTACCAACCTTTGAATCCTATTCAGGTTAATATGACCAAGGCGCAAATACCAAAGATAAGTCTTATTAGAGTGAGAGTTTTAAGTCTTTTAGAGTTATTATCATTCATCTCAACATTAAGCAGTAAGTCCATCTTAGGTTTGATAAAATATAGATTATTTTGCATCCATCCAGAATAGATAAAAGATTTATTTTTACGAATCACCACTTTATTATTAAAAGAAACCAAATAGGAGTCTTTAAATAAACAAGCTACATAAATTAAATTCATTTTAAATTTAGAAACATAAAAACAATCTCGTAAAATTAAATTCCTATAATTATCAAAATAAAGATGGATGTCTCCCACTGCTTCTGCCAAGACCAAGGATCCATTGTCCATCCGAAGCGTGAAGTCTTCATGAAGTAGACTTCTCGTTTCTTTAAACCCCTGTAGAGAAACACAAACATGATTAGTTGCATCAGAATCTATGACCCAAATGTCATTGGATTCCTCAACCAAACAAGTTTCTAAATACAGAAGATCACACCTACCTCCTTTGGAAAGGAAGTCCTTGCAATGCTTCTTAATGTGCCCGACCTTTCAGCACAAGAAGCACTTAAGCTTCTTTGGGTTCTTCTTCTTCTTCTTCTCGCTCTTGTTGTTAGTAGGAATAGAAGACTTCTTATTTTTGGCCCGTTATTTCTTTCCATTCTCAGAATTGGGATTGGAACCAGAAGTAGCCGCCAAATTGGCTTCTCTACCAGTAGGAGACTCCTTGATTAGTAGTTCAAACTCCTATAATTGTTTCATTAATTCTGTTAAGGTCATATCCCGCCTATTGCTCGAATTAAAAGTAGCTCTAATTGGAATAAATTCCTTTGGTAGAGTCTCAAAGACCATACTCATCTGAGTTTTAGCATCGATGTCGGCTCCATTGATTTGTGCCTCAGCGAGGTAACCCATGACCAACATCATATGCTCTTTTGCAGACGTCCCCGGTCTCTGTTTACAGTTCAAGAGTTTCCAAAACGCCCCTTGCTGCTTTGTTATGCCCTGGCCTCCAAACATGTCTTCTAGATTATCCAAGATCTGCTCAACGGTTTCATAATCCTCATGTTGAGCCTGCAACACAGTATTCATGCTAGCCATAACATAGCAGCGGGTCTGATCATTTGCATATTTTAGTGATCATACGCTTGGAATTGCTTATTGGTGAAATCTCCCGTAGGCTCGGGAGGACAAGGGGTTGTCAGCGTAAATTTCAGCTTCTCAAAGGAGAGGACGATATCCAAGTTTCGTTTCCAATCATTATAATTTTCTCTGGTTAATAGGTTTTTGTCAAGTATCGAAGATAAAGCATTTTTAGACATTTTTAATCTACAATAGAGAATCATATACCAAACATAAGCAAACATATCATAATTTAGTAAGATAACATAATTATGTAAAAAACATGCAAATGTGTTTATGTGTCAAAACTTTAAAAATATCACAACCTTACAACGATAATTCCTAACTCATAATTCAACAAGCTCCTAGGGGAGTCATGCCAAACTCAATTAGAAACATAGATCCCCTCTTGATTAATATATGACATCCAAGACCCGTATGATTTAGCATATATTAATAATCGTTTCTTTGGCCATCAATTTTATTAATAGAGCTCATAGGAGAGGTTAATAATAAAATTAACATGAGTGTATAACCATCGTTTCAATATTTTATCCACGATTTATAATCGCCACCTAGGAGATCCATATATCATGCTAAAATATCTTATCCTCTCGAAGATCCAATCTGGTATATGATATAAATCCCTTCCTAGGGCTTGAGACTACCATGTTCTTCCTATGGACCAACGATGGAGGCCTTAGGTCGTCTCTTTGAAAACCTTCTCCCACTCAATCTTTTGAAATCAAGGTTTTATTTTAAGACCATGCATAAACAATTTTAATATGAGCGGCACTCCCTATTCTATATGACATGTTATCAATATACATAGCAAATCATATTATAATGCAGACAAGCAAAGCAATCAAGCAAAATAATAATAACCGTAATATTATGGTTCCACCCTAGAGAATAGAAAATAAAGATTACAAGAGAATAATTAAAACATATTATCGATTCTTCATCCTTGGATCCTCAAGCTGTATCTTTTTTCATGTAATGCCCATCTTCAAGTCTTTATCCCGTATGAATCGAATACATCATATTTCCAGTAATATCCAAATTTAATGTTTCTTAAAATTGTCCCAAACATAAAATTAAAACTGCACCGAAAATTGTACCTTTTTTGAAAAAAATTTCAGCTCTCTGTCAGCAAGCCGATCTGGGTGATCGGCCTACCGGCCATGACCCACTGGCTTGCCGATCTTCACAGATCGGCTTGCCGATTCATGACAGATCGGCCTATCGAACTAGAAGTTTGGCCTACCGCCAGAGCCATCTGATTTCTACCCCGCTGAATGCCTACAAAACCTTACGTCCGACCTGTCGAATTGGAGGGTTTGACATGTCGACCGAGCAGAAATCACACATTCCAGAAAATACAAATTTTTAATACATTTCATCAATTTTATTTTCAACAATTCAAAAATATAAAATTAGAGACTCAGAAAATACCTAGGAGCGTCATCATCTATCTTTTATATTCGTCTTCTCTGAATAATTATTTAATTACAAAATTCTTACAAATTTAAAATTAAATAATAATTCCTAGACGAAGATGATAGTCCGTCATCTAATTACATGAAAAACCTAGATACACATTCTAACCTCTAAGGAACCATAACCAGTATAAATTAATTAATTAAATAATAATTTAATCAACCATAATTAATTAATAAACATTCACCATATAATCCATGACAACATATAAAATATATAGAAACCTAAAGTGTCAACTCTCTATAAAATTAAATTCAAGCATAGGAGAGATGAAGATCGCATAATTTATACATATAGCATGATCACAAACTCATAAATTTACGTAAAAACCATGTCTCTGATACCAATTGTTGAAAAAAATAGTACGTAATGGAATTTTAAAATTTTTTATATCAGAGTATTTTCTAAAACACAAGTTTGACATGCTATATGCATAAATTAACCAGATCTTACTAACCTTTGAATGCCGAAGAACTCCGGCAATCTGTGAAGAGAAGTAACGTTCCAGAAGAGCCTCAACCAACTGGTCTTCTTTGTTATTCTCTATCGACGATCGGAGTGAGTGTGGGCTCACACGTACAGCTCTTCCTCCAAGCGACTCTCTTTTCAACCAATTGAGAGAACCCAAAGCTAGTGTTCGTGATTTGTGAACAAGAGCTCTTAGGGAGTTTTCAGATTCTCACAAGTAGAGTATCACTCTTAATCTCTCAATTGATCTAAATAATAATAAGACTCACTCCCTTTATATAGAGGTTGGGTCTAGGAGTCAATACTTATCAGATAATGCCTCAAAATTCAAATCAGAATCAAATTTGGATCAATATTTGATGAAATCCACGTGAAAACGCATGATTTTTTTATCGCGTATAAGCAGGTCGATCTGCCTAACAGGTAGGCCGAATTTGCCCCATCGGCAGCCAAACTTGAGGATCGGCATGTCGAACTATCGATGAAAATCTCAGCGAATCTTTTATTTTTCACCCAAGATTCTATAGGATAAAGTCTCAGTTTTAATTCAAATAACCCAATAGAGAAGTTATCTAATTAAAACAACTTTATCTAGATAATCTCTAGGAAAATAAATGAATTTCTAATAATTCTACAAGTTTATCTTGATTTAATTTATTCCAAATTAAATCAACTGATAAACAGACAAGAATTATCCAATCCCAATAATTCAACAAGTTTATCTTGAATTAATTTTGTCACAAAATTAATTCAACTCATAAACAGACATTAATTATTTGATTTTTTTAAATTTCAACTAATCTAATAAATCTGACATAAGTCACCAATTATTGAAAAAGTATGCCGTTTCGTTACAAGATGTTGTGAGCTAGCAAAGGGGACCAAATGGACCTATATAGTTCAAGCTTTATATAATTATAAAACCTAATATCTCGTATATATATTTTATAATTATCAACTCCAACGCTACTCCACTAAAAGCTTGGAGCTGCATTCTCGAACTATATAGAATTACGAAGCCTGTATAACTAAGTCTTTATGACATATCATAGTGTATCATATCCCCATAGAATTATTCATAACCGGCTTAAGGACAAGTTCTGTCTTACCTTCCCAATTATTTTTATCTTACGTTCCATTATCTCACTATTGGAAAACTTACCATCCAAAGACGGTATATCATTCGGTTACACCTATGTATCCAAATGGTTGAGCGCTCTAGTTTTTTAATTACAGGATAACGCATATAAGAGGATATCACTACTCCTAAAGAGGAACTATGGATTCCATATCTATGAATAATAGGTCTATGCTATCAAGAGTCATGCCTCCAACATATCGGTATGTATACCACTATTAAATTGTGGGTGTCACCCTTTGGTACATCAAAAGACACAAGTCAAGACAACGGGCCCACTATTCATCTTAGCATTAAGATACAATACAAATGATTGTCTAAAGTGAATCGATTTGCCAAGACAGAATTATTAATCCAAATCAATTCACTTTATGTCCCGATCTAACATATCGTCACCTATGACAATGTGCAAATGTTTCTATTCACGGAGTCCACCTTCGATGGTCAAGACAAACCATCTCCTAATTGAGATATAGACAACATAACAATCTTTACATGAGTAAAGAACCCAACTTTTTCCTCGATTGTGGATCTTATGATTTAGGCCGTCATCTTAAGAATCTTGTCTTCCGCATAATCTCTTCATCATATGCCCAATTCTTAAAGGTTTAGACCGACAGTCTCAGACTATTGTTTGCTTAACATACATTCAACAAATATGAACGTAAAGTGGACAAGATTTGGTATATTAATATTAAATAGATTCTTTATTGATAAAAATGTCTCTAAAAACATATTACATTTTTACTCATTATGGCGTATATGTATAACAAGAAGGTCATCTGCAGACATGAGATGAGAAATGACAGACCGTGCTCTTCCCACCTTGAAAGGCTTCCATCTCCTATCTCTCACTCTATCACTCATGGCATGGGCAAGACGCTCAATACATAATACAAAAATATAAGGGGAGAGGGGATCTTCTTGTCTGATGCCCCTGGAAGGAGAAAAAGTATATGATTTCTTACCGTTCCAAGGACTTTGAAAGAGGATGAAATAATGCAATCCATGATAATACGAACAAATTTTTGGGGGAGACCCGCTATCTCCAAGGTTTGATTAATGAAAGCCCAGTCCAAACGATCATAGGCCTTCTCCATATCAACCTTTATAGCCATGAATTTTCTCCTCATCTTCTTAATTCTTATAGTATGAATAATCTCTTGGGCCACAATGACATTATCCTGGACAAGTCTTCCAGGAACAAAACTGGCCAGGTTTGGGGCTATCAAATCAGGAAGCATTGTCTTGAGTCTCTCGGTGAGAACCTTTGTCAGAATCTTGAACAAAACATTACACAATGAAATTGAGCGAAACTGAGTAATCCTTTCTGGCTGAGCAACTTTAGGAATTAACACAAGTAGTGTCTCATTTAAATTTCTCTCAATACGCCCTTCTTCAAAGCACCCCTTAATCATAAGACAAGTTTGCTTACCAATAACACCCCAAAATCTTTGGTAGAAGCAAGCCTGGAAACCATCAGGACCAGGAGCCTTTAAAGGACCCATGCTACGGACAGCCTGCCAAATCTTCTCATCCGATAAAGGGCCCTCAAGAGAATAGGCCAAAGAAGAACTGATGATCGGGAAACAATGACTCATGACCAAATTGGGATTAGCAATAAGTTCAGCCAAAAATAACTTACGGTAGAAAGAAACCACGTGAGCTTGAAGGGGAACAGCATCAGAAATCCAATCCCCCTCCTCATTTAGAAGAACCTCTATCCTGTTTCTTCTTCTCCGCACAAGAGTTGAAGTATGGAAAAAATGAGTATTTCTGTCCCCCAGGATAATCCAGTTATTTCGCGATTTTTGGCACCAAAGAATCTCTTCCTGTAATAAGACATTTTCTAGCTCCCTGTTGAGAGAAACTTCCAAATTTTCAAGAAAAGGATTAGGGGCTATCATAAGGCTACGTTGAATACCCCCTAACCAAGCTAACAGTCGCTTCTTGCGCCCAAAAATATTACCAAACGATCAAGTATTCCACTCCAGCAGCTTGGTCTTCAGATCATGCATATTTTGAAGAAAGTTTTTTTATTATCCTAGGACTCGCGAACAACTGAAGGGAAATCCTCATGAGTAAACCAGGTTGCCTCCAAAATAAAGGGACGGTTAGCCTTATTAACAAGGAACTTCCTCTCTGTATCAAGCAAGATCGGATGGTGGTCTGACTTCACCCGAGGAAGAACGGTCACATGAGCTTCCAGGAAATGATTCCTCCATAAGGCATTACAAAGGCCTCTATCCAACCTTTTAAACACCCGCTTAAGATTTGGCCATTTCGGAGCCTTCTAAGTGAACTTTGGTCCCCAAGCACCCAGATCAATTAAACCACATTGCTCAATACGGGCGTTAAAAATCTCACACTTTCTTGCATCGGCACCTGCACCTCTCACTTGCTCTTCTATAGATGAGATATCATTGAAATTACCCATCAGTAACCACGGGCAATTAAACTCTACTTTTTCACAAATATCTTCCCAGAGAGCATTTCTAAATTCCTCTTACGGGCTGGCATATATAGAGCGTTTCTAAATATGGGAAACTTTAATGTATGTGTTATATATAAACATGGGCTCCAGATCATTTATGACAGTCAAAAGGTTTAGTCGAGTCAAAATTTCACATCGTTGATGGTTCCACATTGCAAGGAAACATTCAGCATTTGACGCAACCAGGATCTCAGACATCTTTTCAACTCTTCACAATTTCATCAATTAATGAGAATAATCTTTTAGGTATTCTGTTTTTTGATGGTACCCTCGTACTAGTATTGTACTAATTAATGAAAGCAATTCTTTTAAGGAAGGAGAGTAACAAGGATGAAAAGAATTAGATGGACAGGAAATATGAAGGATGAAGATGATTATAACAATTTTACGATCATTTAAATTGTTTAGTGGGAAGTAGAGGAAGTTAAAAAAAATGAATGACATAATAGTTTTTTGCTAATTCCTATGTTCATTTTTATTGTTTATTAATAATTTTACCAAGGGTAAAATAGTCTCTTTAAATCTAAATAGGGTGGAATTGATGGATACTCTCTTCATTGGAAGGAGTGGTTTTTGTGGGCGTAAGTAGAGAGCTCATCCCTCCACCTCTCATCTCCTCCCTCTCTTCCCTTCAACCAAACAAATGATTTGATCTCTCTTCCTACCTCTCTCCCTCCTTCCATCTTTCCCTCCAACCAAACACACTATAAAATTATCTCATTGGAGCAAAAAAGGCAAACGTTTTTCATTTTCTTTTTTTCAGTTCGAGGGGATATTTTAACTCTATATTTTATAATAAAGTCAAGTGTGAAATTATTGCTAAACTATGAGCCAGTTTGACATTGTTGTGTTGTGTTGTGATTTGTTGTATTATGTTATGAGGTAGAAATAGATGGGAGTTTGGTAAATTATTTTTAAAGCTGTTGTGAATACTAGAACCAAAATTACATGTGTTTGGTAAACTATGAATAAAATTACTATGGAGATTTATACATTAAAATGCTAAAAAAATAATTTTATTTTTATTATTTAAAATATTTTAGGAAAATAAATTACTTTTATTAAACGAGATAACTTATATGTTCACATAAAAAAAAACCTCTAAAAAGGCACAACAATATTAAAAAAATTCTCTTATAAATTAATTGTAAATTTCTTATATTGATGTTTTGTTAATCTGTTATAAAAAAATTAATAGATCAAAAATTATATATTATTATTAATGTTAGCTTAGTAATTTTAAATTATAATAGTAGAAGCTGCTACAAAAAACAACCTCTAACATGCTTCTCAACATTTTCTGCTAGGTAACAATTTTTAGAAGCAACTTTTAAAAACAGGTTTTACCTCAAAATTGTTACATGTGGTTATAAAATCTAAAAGCAGCATTTAAAAGCAATGCCAAGTGGGCATTTAAAAGCAATGCCAAGTGGGCCTTATATCTGCTATCACATTCTATGATGTTTTCTCCAAACTTTATCATTTTGACAGGGTAAAAAAAAAAAGGTATAATGGTGGGTGGGGCACTAAGGATAACGACTGCTCATTACTCTTGCTGCCGGCAAAAAAAATCTAGACGACGACATCGAACAAACGCCATCGAACATTGGAAAACAACAATAATCTTGCAAACAACAACTTGTTTTAAGATAATACAATGTCCATAGAAGGGCAATAACATAACCTTGAGTTATGAAAAGAGTCTACGGAGACGACAACATTTTGACAATAACATGTAAATGATAGCGGTCCAACAAAACACAAAAAAGACAATGAATTGAGATGCAATATCTCCTAAAACGACAGAAAATTTTTTGAAAACGGCGTCGTTCTCCAGAAATGGTAACAAGTGCTGCAAACGACAGTGGATATTAAAAACTGATCACAATTTAAACCACAAATGTATCATTTGAATTTAAAAAAATGTTTCAATTTTATCCATTGTAGACTTTTTTAACTGAAAAAAATAAAGATAAGATAAAATACTCTTAATTAAACCTAATTGTTTATGAATTATATTTTTTTTGGAAAAAAATTTAAAAAAATATTTTAAAATTTAAAAAGTCATAAAATTTAAGATCTTTTTTGAAATTTGATGCTTTGTTTTAGGATTTTTTCATGTTTTTAATATATAAAATATTTTTCATAACTATTTTAGGGTAGTTATATTTTTTTGTCTAATTTTTCTATTCATAGGGTTGGAATTAAAATAATATTTTAAAATTTTCAAAATATTTTTTATAATTTCTTAAAATAAAAAAAATAAAAAATAATTAAAATAGAATGTAAAATTATATAATCAACCATTTTTTGATATACTTGGTCTCTAAAGGTTAGCACAGAATCCACTAAAACACTTAACTACCAATCAACTTTTTAAATCGTGGCTCAATTTAATTGTGGGTTTCTCAACCACAAAACTTGCAGTGCTTCTTATCTCATCTCCTTCCAAGCTTCTAAAAAAAATGATATGATTGTGAAAGATGATTAGAATAATTAAAAAAATGTTACTTGAACATAAACTCACTATTTTAGTTGGACTTGGACCAACCAACGTTTATCCTATTGGATTTGGAAGCAAATGCTTTATGGTATGTCTTAGAATATCCTTTATCTTTATCTAATCCCTAATTGTAGCACATCATCCAAGCCATTTTTAAACTCTCTCTTGGCTGTTTTCGAGAGGGAATAAGGAAATTAGATTATTATTTATTAGAATTAAAAAAAAATGAATCAAAGTATAATAATGTTAAGTAAATAATCTATTTAGATTAAAACAAAATTTATTTAGATATAAAAAGACGTAGAAAAAAATACGAAACAATATTGAAATAATGAAAAACCAAAACAAAAAAGAAAAAAAATGTAAAATTGAAACTTTAAGTATTTAAAAAAATATATGATTCTAAAAATACTATATACTTAAATATTTTTAAAAATATGCTATTTACTTACATTAAAAATTAAAAATATACTATTTAGTATAATTTTCCAGTTTTTAACTGTGTTATGGCCCAATGCCTGCCAAAAAGGGCTAAAGATTCTTCTCAATTCTTCTCCCTTTAACTATTACACGCAACACATTCATGAATTAACAATACTAGTACTAGATATTGCTATACCATTTTCATCTTATAGATTTATATGGAATCGAAATTCCATTTGATCTCCATTTGCAACCCCAATAAATAAACACTTCTCAATCAAAGGTTAAAACTTACATGCAACATTACTTTTCACAAAATTTTATCACATCTATGATTGTTACATAGTCTAATAAAAAACTACATAAATACATGAGAAACTGTGGAAGCGGTGGAGGGCCTCAGCCCACCAAACAAAAAATTAATCAAAGTGAGATTCCAAAAACCAATAATTAGGATTTTTAAAAAATATATATATATAAAAGCCATAATTATGCCTAAAAATATCCATTAAGGAATCAAAAAAAAAAAAAACAGTATTCACGCTATGGAAGCCCACGACTGAGGTTGAAGTAGAGCCGCCACCTCCGACGACTCCGCGGACTCTCCGCCGCCACTTCCAACAACACTAGTATCACCGCGGGCCAACTCCGACAAAACCTCAGCGGGCGCCGCCACCGAACCCCGCTCGCCGATCAAAACCGCCACCACGTGTCTCATGCTGGGCCGCCGCAGCGGGTCGGGGTGGCAGCAGACCAGGCCCAATTTCAGCACCGCCTCCATCTCGTCCACCTCGTACTCCCCGCTAATCCTCTTGTCCGCCGCCTCCAGCACCCTCCCATCGGCGTACAAGTCCCTCACCCAGTCGATTAGCACCGCCTCCTCCTCCACTGCCTTCATCTCTATCGGCCGCCGCCCGCACGCCACCTCCAGCACCACCACCCCGAAGCTGTACACGTCGCTCGCCGCTGTCGGCGCCGCCACCATCGCCAGCTCAGGAGCCATGTACCCGAGTGTGCCGACCACGCGAGTCGTGTTCGGCACCTCGTTGTGCCCGTACAGCTTCGCCAGCCCGAAATCCCCGAGCCTTCCCCTCATCTCGGCGTCCAAGAGGATGTTGCTCGACTTTATGTCCCTGTGCACCACGACCTTGTCGTAGCCATGGTGGAGGTAGCTCAGCCCCTCCGCCACGTCAGCCAGGACGCGGCGGCGCTGGTCCCACGGGAGGAGGTTCTCCGGCTTGTGGAAGATCCAACGGTTGAGGTTTCCGTTGGGCATGTAATCATATACGAGCATGAGCATGTTCCCTCTCCTGCACCACCCTCGCATTTGTACTAGGTTCTTGTGCTGAAGCCTTCCCATGCTTGAGATCTCCGCCATGAATTCTCTGAATCCTTGTTTCGAATCGTGGTTCACGCATTTCACAGGCGATTTGAGTATTGTTCGGGAGAGTTCCTCTGTAGACCTTCCCGAACCCGCCGGAACCGAGGAGCTCGCCTGCGCAGAAGCCGTTTGTGGCGTCGGAGAGCTCCTGGTAGGAGAATCTGTGAGGCCAGTATTCGAGCTCCCAATCCTCTACGTCGTCGTTTACCTCTTCGCGCTTCAATTTCCTCCTCCGCCATAGCCAGAACCCTAGAGCTGAGCAAACGATCACGAAAACGGCGCAGCCGATTGCGATTCCGGCGATTGCTCCGGGAGACAAGGAAGACGATGATTCTGAAAGTAGAAAAATCGGAAGATTCGTTGTATTGATCTCCCTCGCGGCTCCGGTGTCGCTGAAGCTCCAAGCTAAAATCCTCTGAACTTCGATCCACTGCGTCTTCGACGCCGAGAACCCAACGAACATCTCGTCGGAGAGGTAATCAGCGATCGCAGGATTTCTGTAGCTGAGAGTTGGCCTTGTAGGGCGAGAGATGCCGATTGGAGCGACGGTGACGTTGATTTCCAGGTTTTGACCGTCGAATTCAATCCAAGCGCGAACGTTCCGACCGTCTCGCATTCGGAACGGGACGAAGGATCCGGTGGTGTTGTAGTACCCGGCGGACTGAGTCACCTTCGACTCGACGTTGTTAAGGTCAATTCCGATGTGGTTGTCGTCCTGATCGTTGAACTCGGGGTTCCGACCGGTGTCGAACTCGACGGCGAAGAGCGGAGCAACGGTCTGCTCGGTGGCGTCGGTGAAGAGGCCGAAGTACTGGCTGGCGAGGGCGCCAGGAGGGGAGGTGTAGTTGGTGAGGACGAAGCAGAGGCCGAAGCCAGGACTGGTGCTTATCTCCGGCAACACCGAGAAGACGAAGGAGGTCGAAAACGACGAAATTACAGAAGAACCGTTGCTGCTGTTATTCGTGTCGTTTGATCTTCGCATGCCGATCCTTGTCGGAAAGAAGGCGCGGCCGTAGGAGAACTGGTTGGAGTCGTTGGTGAGGCGGACGACGGAGGAATCGAAGCGCGCGTCGTTGATGAGCGTGATGTTGGTCGAGTTGCTGACGCCGGAGAAGGAGTTGAGGAGAAAGTCGAGCGCGGAAGCTGGAGAGAGAAAGAGGAAGTGGAGTAAGGTAACGAGAAGGAGAGAGAAACTTCCCATCCGTACAGATTCCCTTGACATGCGCGTAGCGCCAGTGAAGAGAGAGAGATTATTTTTTTAAGTGCTTGTGAAGATATGAATTGAAGAGATCAATACGCTGATAAAGAGAACTTTTGTCTTTTCTTTTCTTTTCTTTTTTTTAATTCATTTGATACAAAAGGAGGTCATAAGCCACCGTCATTAGGTGGACCATTCAAACTTCTTTTTTTTTTTTTTGTTTGCGCTTATTCTTGTCGTTATTCTAGGTGGTTTTATATATTGGAATAATACTAGTGTAATCATTTTAGGAGAGTGTAGTAATAGTAAATTTTGAACGATTGTTGTGGCCCAAAAAGGAAATCTTTTTGTTGCATTCACCGGATTTACTGACTGCTGTCTTTTTAAAGTTTGTTCATACGAGGTTTTTGTCTTTTACTTGTGAACTGAAAAAATATACATTCTAACTGTACTCAAACGGCGGCAAAAATACGTTATAGGATTTTGATTTCAACTCATTAGCCTTTCCTACGTTTCTAAACATTTTAATAATACATTTGAAAACTAAGTTTTAATTATTAGAGTTTAAAGCATTTGCGTATTATAATGTTTAAATTTCAAATTAATTCCCAAACATTTTTATGCTGAATGTATGTATGCTCATAGAAAAATAATTAACGTAAATATAGTTTACGTATGTTTTCTTCTTTTTGGTATAACTCTCTCTCTCTCTCTCTCTGGCAACTACACTTTTGTCCTCGTTGACTTGTAACATCTTTTCATTATTAATCTAATAATTTCCCCCTGGAGGTGGATTTAGAGATCAAAACACCTTTCTGGATTATGATTATACCAGAATGAGACATTGTATAAGAAAAGGTTTGTTTTTGTTTTTGCTATTCATTGGAGGGAAGGCAGCACCCCTTTGTAGCTTATTGGTGCTATATTCAGAGATTCAGACTATTTAGCAAACATTAACCGAAACATTATAGAGAAACTCCAAGCTCGAGACTGCAAGATCTCGATAATGGTAGTGGATGGAAAATGGTGTTGAGTTAGGGAAATACCATTTACATGGAGTTGAATTTTACTTTTTGTTAAAAATTTTAGCTTGAATTTCACTATAAAATTGTGTATTTGAGAATAAAGTTTTAATTAATGTAATGTAAAGCTCTTACATGCTATAGTATAAAGCAAAAATATACTACAACATGAAACTTTTATATGTCACAGTATTTAAGTTTCAACTTTTAAGTTCTAACTTGATGGAATAAACTAGCTTTTTGTGTAAAAAAAAAAAGAGATAAAAATTAGGGTTAATTACATAATTATATATTTTAGTTTTACTTATTTTTCAATTTGTCCTTATGTTTTTAGAATCTACAAAAGTATAATTTGAATTTAAAAAACTTGTTTCAATTTCATCTCTATAAATGGAAAAAAAAAAAAGGCCAAATAACATAATTACCTTTAAATGGCTATAAAAAAAATATCTTATAGAAAAAATCTAAAACAAAGCATCTAGTTTCAAAAAGATATATATATTAAGATTTATGGTTTTTTGAATGTTAAAATAATTTTTAAAAATTTTTCTTAAGAAGAAAAATATATTTTAGAAATAAATTTGGTCTAATTAACAGTATCTTTGTCTTATCTCTATTTCTTTGTCTAAAAACTTATATGAAGGATAAAATTAAATTAGATTTTTTAAATTTAAGGAATACATTTTTAGTTTTTTAAAATAAAAATAAATTAAAAAATAATTAAAATTAGGAGATATTATTACATAATTAATCAATAAAAAATTAACCAAACTTTAAAAAGTGACGGAGGGTGTAGGTGAACTTGGGCAACAAAGAGGAGTAAATGGGATTGACATGTCATGAAGCTTATCAATGGCCTATGGGAAGCCCAGTCAAAGGAGTTAAATGCTTAGCAGGCCCGAGTTGTAGTTGTAGGCCCATCATCTTCTGACTTTCTTGTTCTCCAATTACGTCAACCGAAAGAAAAAGAAGACTAAAGAATGTTCATGTTAAGTTGGCTGCTGTATGGATTTTAAGCATCGCAGACAAAGGCAGATGTTGACCTCAGTTAATGCATGGATCATATCACCACCAATGGGTGGTTTGGCTATAAAAATATCTTTTCTTTTTCTTCTTTCAACCCTGTTTTAAATCTTGGACCCATTTGATATAACTTCTATTAATGTTTTTACTCAATATAAGAAGAGAAGTAAAAGTTGTAATTTTTTGATAAGTATTTAGAACCATATTTTTAAAAGAGGTTTAGTAGATGAAAATGGTTTCCATTTTTTTTAAGTTATAAAAATGTTATATTTGTTATAATTTTAAAAATTTAGAAGGGCAAACTAAAGAAGAAAGGGTTAAAAAAAAAAAATCGTTGGGGCAAAATTTAAAGGAGTACTTTGAGTGAGGAGTGAGAGATTTCTTTTATAAACTATGGGAAACTTTAATATATGTTATATATAAACATGGGCTCTAGATCATTTATGACAATCAAAGGGTTTAGTCGAGTCAAAATTTCACATCGTTGATCGTTCCACATTGCATGGAAACATTCAGCGTTTGACGCAACCAAGATCTCAACATCTTTTCAACTCTTTAGAATTTCACTAATTAAGAAGAACAATCTTTTAGGTATTCAGGTTTCCGATGATACATTCATACTAGTATTGTACTAATTAACAAGAACAATTTTTCTTAGAAAATGAGAGTAGGAAAGATGGAAAGAGTTGGATAAATGGCAAATATGAAGGATAAGATGATTATAACAATTATACAATCCTTTAAATTATTTGGCAGGAAAGAGAAAGAGTTAAAAAAAATGAATGACGTGATAGTTTTTGCTAATTACTATACTATTTATTTTTGTTGTTTATTAATAATTTTACCAAGAGTAAAATAGTTTCTTAAAATCTAAATAGAGTAGAATTGATGGACACTCTCTTCATTGGAAGGAGTAGTTTCTGTGGGCGTAAGTGGAGAACTCATCCCTCCACCTCTCATCTCTTTTCTCTCTTCCTTCCAACCAAATAAAGGATTTGATCTTTCCTTCTGCCTTGCTCGCTCCCTCCATCCTTCCCTCCAACCAAACACATTGTAAAATTATCTCATTGGAGCAAAAGAGGCAAAAATTTTTCTTTTTTTTTTTTTCAGTTTGAGAGGAGATTTAAACCCTATTTTTATAGTAAAGTCAAGTGTGAAATTATTGCTAAACTATGGGCCAATTTGGCATTGTTGTGTTATGTTGTGATTTTGTTATATTGTACTACGAGTTAGAAACAGATAGGAGTTTGGTAAATTATTTTTAAAGCTGTTGTGAATACCAAAAGTAAAATTACAGGTATTTGATAAACTATGAATAAAATTACTGTTGAGATGTATAAATTAAAATGCTAAAAATAATTCTATTTTTATTATTTAAAATATTTTAGAAAAATAAATTACTTTTATTAAACGAGATAAATTATACGTTCACATAAAAAAAAATCACTCTAAAAAAGCACAACAATATTAAAAAAAATTCTCTTATAAATTAATTGTAAATTTCTTGTATTGATGTTATGTTAATCTATTATAGAAAAAATTAATAGATTAAGAATTATGTATTATTATTAAGGTTAGCTTAGTAATTTTAAATTATAATAGCAGAAGCTGCTATAAAAAGCAACCTCTAGCATGCTTCTCCACATTTTCTACTAGGAAGTAATTTTTAGAAGCAACTTTATAAAACCATGTTTTACCTCTAAATTGCTGCCGGTGGTTACAAAAGCTAAAAGCAACATCTAAAAGTAATACCAAGTGGGCCTTATATCTGCTATCACAAAGTTTAGAGCAACTTATAAGAATGCCTCCTAAAATACACCACCTTATTCAAAATGCTCTCCAACAAACTATTTATCAAAAACTGCCCCTTTATTTGAAATTGACGATTTATTAAAAGATTAAGTTACTTTTCCTCCAAAAATAGAATCTGCCAGGTTCCATTCTAGAACCTGTGGGAACCCATCATGGAACCCATCAGGTTTTGCATTGGAACTCGCCTCTAGTGTTAGGATTGATGCCTTAAAGAATAAATACCCATATTGTATTTATGACAATTTTGGTTAAGTAAATAATAATGCAAAAATTTCATGTATTAATATTAATCCTCATATTAACGATTGTATATAAGCAAATATGTGATCCATGACTATTAAAACTAAATCTTAGAATTAGGCATATATAGAGTTTATATGCAGAAAGATCCGATTAAAAGATTAATAGTCCAAATTATATAGTTTGTAGTCTATGTAGAGTTAGGCACTTTATACATGACAATACTATAATAAGGATCTATGTCTATCTGGGGAGACAACTTATCCTGGTTGTTAGAGCGGATTGGCTCTGTAGTAGACACATTGATATGGTAGACCTAATAGTGGTCGTATACTGGATTAGACCTAAAGTTGAATTGATTTAATAATAATTTCGTTTAACTTAAATCAGTTCTCTTTGATGATCATTTATATGTCATCTTAATTCTGAAATGGATTCACGATTTTATGTTTATAGCTTGTATCTTTTGATAAACCAAAAGTAGGAGTTCAGATGAAAGAAGGCTCTATTGTCGGTATGTTGGAGATATAACCTATATTAGATGAGAGTATAATGCATAGACATGGAATCCATAGCTCTCTAACAAATAATCAATATTATCCTTTCAAAGGCATTATTCGGATATTAGAAAATATAACAAGGCCTCAATCATCTTGTTACATATGGTAACTAGATTATATTCCTTTTGTGTGTATTATAAAAGGGATGAATTTTCTGATAGTGAAATAATGAAACTTTGAAATAAAATTGTCAGAAAGTAAAACAGAATTAAGTCATCCATCTGATTATAGATAACCTATGGCGATATACATAATACGAGAGGTTATAGACAAGAATTATATTTCAGGAGTCTTGTAATATGGTATAATATCAAGAGTGTAACTTCGGGTTAATAGTGGAGAGACACTGAAGTTACTAATTAAATGGATAATTAATTGAGGATTAATTTATCTGTTATTATTGAAGCTTCATAATATGTCCATCGGGTCCCAATGCTAGCTCATGAATTCCTTTATGACTGACCTAGCAAATTCATATTACCACTAGTAAGACTGAAGTATACACGACTTGGGCCGTTGGGCCTAACAGAGCGTGTGGACCACAGTGCTGGATTGGACTATAATAGGCGCATGACACACTATTGGTGGTGCCAAATCTGCATATTTTTGAAAAATAATTATTCAAATTGGTAATTAGGATTTTTGATAATTAATTATTTAAATTTTGTATCTAAATAACTAATTTAAATCCTAGTTGAATTTGAATTATGGATAAATGATAATTACTCACAATTATTTAAATTAGATAATTATCTCAGATAATGAAATTCTAATTTAAATTGGAATTGTTTGAATTGAAGTTTTCTTGAATGATGCAAATAATCACAAATTCCTATATTGTGATTGGTCAAAATTTTGGAGATAATCTCCTAGAGGGTGGACCCAATAGCAAATAAAGGAGATAGAAAATTATCTGCTAATTTTGATAGACTTTTGATTCTTCCTAATACTTTTATAAATAAAGGCCTTGAGTCTTCATTTATTCTAAGATTATCTAAGTGCAAATTAGAGAGGATAGCTTAGATTACTCATCTTTAGTAGTCCTAATTCTTAAGCACTTTAGTGGTTGGAAGAAGCGTAGCTGTGGTGGAGATTTATTGAGTTGTGCCCACACACACGACGATCTAAAGGAAGAGAATAGCATTGAAGATCTGACAGTAGATATTCTTTCTTGAAGAATTGTTCAGTCAGAAGTGCTATTTCCAGTCTCCAACGGGTACGTTAAATTGATTTAATTTATTGTTTATAGCATCATGAGTTAGTTTTCTAGGTGATTAAATAAAATTTCTAAATTTTCACTGCATCACTAAACCATTTTTTCCAACATCCGATCACTGGAGTGGGGGCCAGATTGTAACCTATCAAGTTTCAACTTAGAACCTACCATATTCTAGCTTAAGTTTTTTTTGAAACAAAGAAGCGCAAATCGCTTTAGGTTGTTGGCATGGGTGTTGGGTTATAACCTGTTAGGTTCCAACTTGGAATCTACTAAATTCTAACATATTTTTTTTAACCTACCAGATTCCATCCGGAACCTGCTGTTCTGTTCTAGAACTCATTAAGTTCCATCCCAAAATTCGTTGGAACTAGCCAAAACTTGCTAGAACTCTGTAAAAAACCATTACCTCAAAACAAAACAAAACAAAACCTTCCAAATCACAGCCAAAGAACACAAATCACAAAAAAACTACAAATCTCAAGCAATCACAACTACAGTAGAAATGAAAATATTCAACCCACAAGATTCAAAATATCGAAAAAAAAAATTACAGATTTTGTCAGAAGGTGGTGGACGGCGATGGTCAAACTCGTGACCAAGGAAGAGATCAGACCAAATCATCAGAGCACGCGATCTTAAATGAACTCGATGCGGGTGGTGGTCTAACTCGGAATCAAGGAAGAGATCAGACCAAATCTTCATAGCGTGCGAAGATCTTATGAGCATCACACTAAGAATCAAGAAGTCGCAAAGCATAACAACAATCTGCATGACCTCGCGAAGCCACAAAGCTTATGGACTTCCTCATAGGTTACGCCGCTAAGAATTGCGCTGACAGAGGCATAGGGAGGGGGAGAGAGAGACGGAGGAGCAAGGGGAGAGAGAAAGAGATAAGAGAGGGAGCCGTATAAAGAGGAGAGAGAAAGGAATTTGAGATGATTGAGGTTTATTTTAGGTTAGGGATAATATATTGAAATAAGGGCAAAATAGTAAATAATAAAATAGAATTATTTAAAAAAAAAAAGAAGAAGCAATTATGTAAGCAGAAAAGCAGGAGGGCATTTTTAATAAGAGTGCCATATGGGAGACATTTCATGTAGTTTCCTCCAAACTTTATCATTTTGTCAAGGTAGAAAAAAGGTGTAATGGTGGGTGGGGCACTAAGGATAACAACTCCTCGTTACTCTTGCTGCCGGTAAAAAAAAAAAAAAAAATCTAGACGACGACATCGGACAAACGCCATCAAACATTGGAAAACAGTAATAATCTTACAAACAATAACTTTTTTTAAAATATTACAATGTCTATAGAAGGGCAAAGCGTAACCATGAGTTATGACAACAGCCTACGGAGACGACGACATTTTGACAATAACGTGTAAATGATAGCAGTCCAACAGAACACAAAAAACGACAATGAATTGAGATGCAATATCTCCTAAAACGGCAGAAAATTTTTTAAAAACAGCGACGTTCTCCACGAATGGTAACAAGTGCTGCAAACGAGAGTGGATATTATAAACTGACAACAATTTGTAAGGGAATATTTTTAAGAAACGACATATTAGACCACCACTTAAAGATATAAAAACACAACAGCCTGTACCAACAGCTGGCTGATTCAGTTGGCAAGGGACTGTTCTGTTTAAGTAAGCGACTCGAGTTCGGTCCTTGTAAATGTAGCTGCCAGTGTTGGGAGACTCTTGCCGCCTTCGGATCTCTCCCTAGGACGGCTCTAGATTAGGCCCTTTATATAAAAGGTTCGTGCCTTCTATGGTGGGCTTTGGAAACCGAAGGTGTACATCACTACCACCAAAAAAAAAAAGACACAACAGCCTGTAAAAGGACCAGAAAATATGAAGCATGTTAAACATGTAAAAAAGCGACAATAACTTTGAAAACAACATCCATTTTATATGATGTAGTTACAAATGAGAACGATAATTTGTGCCACGTCGTTTCTATTGTTTGCAAAAGGACTCTGCTCATTAACAGAAATAACACAAATCGAATTAATTTGTTTTTCGCCGTATTATTATTGAGAACTTTAATTATTATATCATCTATTATTTTTTTTAGCCCTAGTTTTTTTTTTAATAACAGAAATCTCTACACATTAAGAAATGTGTGAATTGAGTTACAACCACTTATGTTATTCAATACATTACCTTAACTTCATCAAAAACTAATAAACTTATCAAAAACTAATAAACATTGAATTAGTAATGGTAAAATAGTCTCAAATGCTTCAATGAAATTACTCTACTTTAAAACCATTCATCTACTAAAATAGTTACGAGTAAGCTCAATATCACAAAACCACTATATTTTAGTTTTTTTTAATTTCATTTTTATGCCTCTATATTTTGAGTTATAAAAAAAGTAACACCTAATTTTTAGTCTGTATTACATTTATAGTTTGACATTTCAAATCCATCTTAAATCCTTACCTTTAGTAGAATGTTGATTTTGAAGCTAAAAAAGGCGTAAATGTCCTTAACAATTCTTAAATTTTGAACTTTTACTTATTTTGTTGTTGGTTTTTTTTCCTGTCCCTTTAAAGCGTTAAAGCTTTCTCTTTTGGGTTTAAATTGACTATTGTCTAACAAAAGCTAACATTAAGCATAAGCTTAAATTTGAGAAATACCTAAAACATCTTCTATGTTTCGCCTAAATCCATTTTTACCCCTCTTATTGTTAAAATGCTCAAAACACTCCATGTACTTTGCATAAATATTCTTTTGCCTCTCTTATTATTAAAATGTGCAAATCACCTCTTGTGTTTTCAAAATCATATTCAAAATACCCCTCAAGCAATTAATTTTTAAAAATTTCAAGATTATTTTTAGCAATATATATTAGATTGAAAAGTTATTATGTATACGTGTGTTTTTGTTTCTGAAGATTTTTTTTTTATTATTTTTAAAAAACTAAAATTATCCTTCTTATCTTTACTAAATACAATTTAAAACATCATTAAACTAAAATACCAAAGAAAATCAATCTTAAAAAGCTAAAAACTCTCAAAATAATTAAAGTTTTTGTTTAATTAAAATATTTATATGAACATTTTAAATTAGCTTTTTTTTTAATTTTTAAGTCAATTTATATTTAAAATAACATTTAATATACACTGGGAAGCATGATTTTGAAAAAAGGCAGTTTTTTGACATTTTAATACTAAAAGGGAAAAAGCAGTATTTTGGTAAAACCCAGGGATGTTTTGAGCATTTTAATAATAAGAGGGGCAAAGGTTGTTTTTAGACAAAATGTATAGGGTGTTTTTGGTTTTTTTCCCTTAAATTTTGAAGGTATAAACTTGCTACACTTAAATGATGAGAGGCAACAACTAGTATCAACGGATCCAAGTACATCCCAACTAGTATGAGTTTAAATTTTATGTTTTTAATAACCTTAAAATACAAGATATATATAAAATAATTTTTTTTTTTTTTGCTAATCAAAAAAGAAAAACAGTGGTGTCCTTATTCCCTTACTTAATGTCTTGGAGAAATATATTGAAACTTTAGATGGAAAGATTAGAAAATCTGGTTCATGCTTCTTCTACTAGCATAAAGGAAACCCAATTCATAGCTATAACTTGACAGTCATTAAAAGATATAATTGCAGCTTCTCTGTAGACAAAGAAATCTATCTTTAAATTATCAAAAGAGAGTTATAATAGGCCATTTGCCACCGTGCTATCGCTAACGCGGGTGGTCACTAGGTTACCATGGTTGTCCCTTATAATTTATATCAGTAATTCATCCCCCCGTTTCCCGCGCAAGGAAAACAACGAAGTAAAATATAATAAAATCAGGAATCCTTAGTTCTCAGCCGCATTTTGTTGAGCATGTTTTTGTGCCAACATTTTCCAATGAAACGAGCTTCGTTGCAGCCTTGCTTTTGGTGCTCAAGCCAGACATACTGCCTGCGCGTTGTATGCGTGTCAAGCAGACAGTTGGGACATCTAGTTCTATTTTTGCATGCCTAGTGCCCCAACAATTAATGTCAGAAAATATGATAATACCGAACTAAAAACTTCCCAAACACTATCCATATTTCAGACCTCAGAAAAACCAATCCAATCAAAAAATAGATATTATTATATACAAAACATATCCCTTTTTTAGACCCATCACACAAAAGGTTGTCGACTGTCAAACCCACATCGCCACCACAATCCTCAGAAAAACGACACAAAACTCCAAAGCCAGAGTAAGGACCACAATTCAGGAGCGTCCAAATGCATGCAATTCTTTGGATAATATGCAGCTTTCCGTAAAAACGACAGTGAATTGATTTTTATTTTGGAAAATAAACAATTCTTAATTATTGAAAATATTAAAAATATCAAGTTTGAGCTGAAAAATTTAAACGGTTTATATGGTTGTTTTACATCCTCAGAGGTATAGATATAAAGTTAAAAAGTTCCATACAAAAAATTTAAGAGGGAGATGAGTATTTTATATAAAAATATGTGTAAGAAGAAAATATTTAAGTGCAACGAGAGTGTGCTATTAACGTGCAAAGAAGTGCGGGCCATTGGGTATTTAGAACGCTCCAACTCTCCTATCAGCTTTATTTTTGTTTTGAAAATTCAATAACATATCATTAATGTTGTTAATTATTGAATTTGTGTGGTTTGTTCCTGAAAGTAATTTTCTATAAACATTCATTAGCAAGCTTACGAGACAAATGCTCAAATCCGTTATTTTTTGTCTTATTTATATATACTTAACGTTTGTTTGACATCTCGGTTGTAACAAATAATGTAAAGCTATTAACAACTACAACAAAAAGTAAAAAATTGCTACATTGTAAAACACTCACATGCTACAATGTTCAAACCAACATTTTCAGTTTTGATTATTCTTTCAAATACCCTAAACAATTTCCCACCAAATTCTTCAACAACAGACATTATAGCTTGTTCCTTAGCTTTCATGGGTCTATTATTGGCATGACTCATTTTGGTGCCATCCAACCCATCAACTTCATCCCCTCTCAGCTTCACCATATGAATTATGAAGAGAATTTAAGGGGTGACCATGATACGATTGGGGTTCAGTGGATGATATCTATTGTTTTTTTTCTGTTTTGTTATGTGCCACATGGACTGCTGCCACGTTTCACATTCCCCATGTGCGTTGTAGTCCACGTGTCTCCGATGCGTGTGACTAGGCATCACTGCATTTTATGGGCGTGTCGACTGAATCATCTCTTCTTCACGTGGTCTTCATATTTGGTGTGTTGTGCTTCAGAAGATTGGTTTGTGGCAGTGTTGTTGATATCCTAAGCCCACCTATGGTGATTCCTTCTATTTTGTCTCTTCTTTTTCTTAATAAATAAGTTAAGAAAAGAATTTGAATTTGAACATTTAAGCCCTTGAAAACCCGATTGAAACTAGTTAGTTAAAACCAATATTAATTGGACAACAGTTTATGGTTGAAACTTATGTTTGGTAAGTTTATCAAAATGTTGGTTTGAACCAAAACTAGTTCTAATTACTGTTTCCGTTGAAACCAAAAATAGTTTTAATTACTTAATATTGAGCCTCGGTTCTAACAGTTATTGGACGAAACGAAAATTTCAATTGAAACTAAAGCTATCTAATTAAAATTTAATAAGTAAAAACACTATAACAAAATTGATTTGAACCAAGATTTTTGTTGTTGTTAAATCTAGTATTTCTAAACACATTCTTGATTTTTTCCTCTTCATTGGCTTAGGTTTTTAAGAAAATATCAGTAGTGTACAATACTACACACTAACAAAAAGTGACATTCTCGTGCTATAAAACTTGCTTTTGATTTTTTTCACTTTATTTGCTAACACGGTATCTAGTCTTACACACCAATAAAAAGAAGCTCCTTGCATTGTGAAACTATAAATTGAGATTCACTTGCTATAATTGTTGACGGTGTTTTCAAGTGTTTTTCTTCTTTATTCCATGCATGAACTAATTTATTGGTCACTTTTCAGTGTTGAGCTAATAAGGATTAGATGCACTGAGAGATTAGCTATTTCTTTAATTTTCTCTTAGCCGTTATAATTGGGACAAACCTATAACATATTGATTTTTGTAGCCAGGCCGTTTACATGGGATGGTCAACTTAAATGCATCAAGGAGTATGCGGCTGGTGAACGCCACAAAGCTAGCCAGATACTATAATTCTGTTCGTATTAGTGTGATGTGGTTCGTTGAATTGTTTTATAAGGTACAATTAGGAGAGCGGTTGAAACTGAAAATAGTTGATTAAAGACTGTACTGTATAAAAATTTTTCACTGTAGCAATTTTTTGCTTTTTATTGTAATCAAACAAACAACCCATTAACTGTAAGGTCTTTCTCATACTCTCGGTAGTGCATATTTTTAAACTATTATATCTCATCAAAATCAACTTTTTCTACATATTTGATGGCTGAAAAACACATATCTTAAGTTACGTTTTCAAAGTATTGGACAAATCTAAAAAAAAAAAACGCAGAAACAATCTAGAGAGACGTTTTTACTTTTCAATACCTCAACAATTTAATTTCATTTTGCTTAGTGATTGCGTGATTTCCTTCCCAAAACATGTTTTTTTCCCTTCTACATGGGACACCAATCTGCTTGATTTGTTTTCTTTTTACGCCACTTTCTTGTTCACAGATGGAGTGAAGTATTTGAATGCATTTGAAACTTAATTTGGTAAGGTTTTTACCAATAAATGACCATAATTGGTAATACAAGTGTCGTAGCAACATTGATCTTTGAAAGAAATATCTTACTTTGTTTCGCAAGGAAAGTGGTCAATTTATTGATTTTCGCAACAACATTGAGCTTTGAAAGAAATATCTCGCCTTTTTCCGAAGGGAAAGTTACAATTTATTGATTTACCAAATATTGCGAAAATTCACTAAATAAAATTAAGTGGAAAAAAGAAAAAGAACATATATTAAAACAAGCCTCCAAATTATTCAGAAAAAAAAAAAACAATTAATTAAAGGAGATGAGAAATGTTGCAGGAAACGTGAAGCTTTGTTCTCTTCCATAAATTTCAAATTTGATAATTTCGTGACACTATGGTATTTTATTTTGAGAAAGTTTGCTAGCTTTTGGCCAATATAAAGGGGGAAGAAATAAAGTTCGCTAAGTTTTTTTTTTTTTTTTTCCTGTAAGAAAAGAAATGAAAGTATTTAAAATTTTTAACAATATTTGGTTTTTTCTTGTGATTTTCGGTGACAGATGGTTCTAAATATTCTCCCAAACAAACTTAATAAATTAAAAACTATGCATTGGTCTGATATTCTAATAATCCTATCACATAAATCTTTAATATCTTTTTCTCTTTTTTTTTTTAATTTTTTGTTTTAAAAAAGAAAGGACATCTAAGTGGACCCAGAGAGTCTACCCAATTGCCCGTTTAATTCAATTGGGCAGCAGCAACGTTTTCTTTACTTCTCTCTTTCCTTCCCAATTCCAATTCCAATTCCAACTCCCAATTCAAACCAAACCTAAATTCGAATATTCGAATCTTCATTGTTCAGAACTTTCCTTTGCTTCGCTTCTTTGTTCTTACGTCTTCCCTCTCTCTCCCCCTTTTTTCCTCCCAAAATCAAAGTACCAATCACGTGTGGTCCCCACTCCCCGACATCATCACGCTTTTCTCTCTCTCTTCCCTGGTCCCAACCCGTTTCGAACGCTCGTCTCCCTCGCTATAAATACCCGCGGAATCCTCGCCTCCAAGGTTTGAAGCGGCAAACAACTCCTAATGGTCTCTCTCTAGAAACATCTCTTTCTTCCCTTTCCCTCTCTAGAATCTTTCAACGTATTCTAACTGAAACCGAAAACCAGTCCTTCACAGTGAAAAAGAGAAAAAGCGGTCATGGAGGAGCGTGGTAAGAACAACAACAGCAGCAAAAAAGCTTCCGAAAACCTAAAGTTCCTCTGCAGCTACAACGGCAAGATCCTCCCTCGCCGCCCCGACGGGAATCTCCGCTACGTTCGCGGCGTCAACCGCGTCATCGCCGTTGATCGCTCCGTCTCCTTCGCAGGCTCGTTCGTTCCCCGATCTTCAAGAAAATCAAGAATCTATGAAGTTTTTTTTTGACGATTCTTTTGGTTTTTACGGTTTTTTGGTTTTTTGACAGAGTTAATGGTGAAAATCGGAGAGTTCTGCGGATTCTCGGTGGCGCTGAAGTGCCAGCTGCCGAATGGGGACCTGGAGACGTTGATCTCGATCACCTCCGGCGAGGATTTGGCGAATCTAATCGAGGAATACGACCGCGCTTCTATGTCGAAGATCAGAGCCGTGCTTCTGCCGAGGAAATCCGTCAAGACTGTCTCAACGCCTCCGTCGGTGGCTCAGAGCGTCGATTTCTCTCCTTCTCCTCGGTCGAGGCGGCCTCCGCCGTTCTCAGCGGTCAAATCGGTTCCGAAATACGTCGTTTCCCAAGGCTCGTCGCCAGTCGGAGGACTCGCCGGAAAAGTAAGATTCTATTCTCGCAATCTTCGGGAAAATCCCGGTGGGATTTTTCATCATCATCATCAGGTTCCTCAGTGTTATTACTGGCAATGATTGGAGTTTGAGAAATCTTCTGAAGAACCAGAAAGAGAAGAAAGAGAGTCTCTGGAGCAGGAAAAAGGAAAAAGGGCAAAAATAGGAGGAAAAGGAAACATATAGATCATGGCGAAAAAACTTAATAATCGAAAAAGGAAAAAATAGAGAGGAATTTTGCGATCGGACTGTGAATATTAAAAGATTCTTTTTTTTTTTTTTTTTTTACTTTTATTACAAGAACGGATTTTTTTTTTTGGTTCTTTGTCCTGTAGTTTTCGTGCGATTGGAGGTGTTAATTTTTATTTTTTTTTTGCCAATAAGGACCCTTCCAAATAAATCTAACTATGGAATGGCTCAAATTTCGCCGTTTTCCTTGTCATGGGGATGCGAACTCTTTGTAAAGTTGTTACTCGTGGCTAAAAGCGTTGAATAGAAGCCGTTTCGGACTTTGACACGTGCCCTTCCAATTACACGTGTAAGTACATTTCTCCAAATTTTATTATTTTGATTTTGTTTATTTTTTTGATTAATTTTTTCAGTTATGTCGTATGTTTAATTTTCTGATTTTTTTGCAGGTCAAGAACCAAGAAGGAATGATGTTACCTCTTTGGCTGTGGGACCCCGTGAATGAAAATTCTTAAAACAAGAAACGGCTGGCTCGTTGAACCTCCACTTCGGAGAGGGCAATTGGCCTTTAGTTTGAAATCAACGACTCAGACTACGACATGCCTAAAACATTTATTAATTAGTTACCAATTTAAATTTAATTTGAGAAATTATGACATTAATCAAAGGAGGTGAAGGAGGAAGAAGGCAAGTAATAGTACTCATCAAAAAAGGGTGGAAAAAGAAAAAGAAAGAAAGTGTAGGGACATTGAGACTCAAGAAAATGAATAATTTTATGGGATATTAGTACCTACTTGCAAGAGATGGACAATTTGGACAGCTGGTTGATGCTAATGATTATAATATAAGATATGATGCTTGTGTCAAAAGAGAGCGATTCTAAATTGGTAGATTTGGAGCAAAAGTCACGAAATAACATATAATTTATGAAACCTGTGTTGGATAGCTTTAGAAGGCTTGGAAGAGCCAATTTTTACGAGCTAGAATATTAGGAAAAAAGGGTTTCTATTAATTTCTTTTAGAACGCTTGTTTTAGACGTCACTTTAAAATGGAACACTAATTTGCTAGAAGTACAGAAATGACATAAAGTTTGAGCTCCAATCGAACTTGGAATATCCTAATTATTAAAAAAAGATGTTGGGAATATACACAGTTAATTTTATAGTACGTTGTTTAGAAGAATAGCTCGAAATGAAAATATTAATTTAAAAAATATAACATGTAAAAATTTTATATCATAATAAATATTTACTTTTTACTGTAACTGATAAAAGCTTTATACTTATTGTTTGGTTGAAACCAACTGTTCTAACCTGAGATAGCTGCGAAGTTAGAGAAGTGCTTGGGTTGAGTTGGCCATTTATGCATATTTGGCGTTATGTGTTTTAAGAGCAACTCTGATGAGAACTTTACCCTAGAGTTCTAACCCAAGTCAAGTCCGTTTAGGTGCGTAGAGATAGTGGCCAAGTTAGAGAAGTGCTTGGGATGAGTTGGCCATTTATCATATGGGTTTTAAGAGCAAGTCAAGAGAGTTGCGTCGCCAAGCGCAGTATATATGCTATTGACGTTACAGTCTCCCTTTTTTCTTTTCTTTCTTTTTTGAAAAAATAAAATAAAATTAAAAAATAAGCTGTTGAACTGGAGGCTCATTGGGTTCCCCAAGCAACCATCAGGAGCCAACCAGGACAGAAGTAATTGATTACTTTAGATAACAAGAAGTAAAACTATTGAGGACAAGCAGAGTAAGAAAAGTGACATCTTTTCTCCTTAACTTCATGTGGATATTGGAGAAAATCAGAGGAATTGCTAGTTCTAGAAAAACAAAAATGGAGTATCACATATAACCATACAATTCCTTGGTGAAAAAACCAGAACTCTCTTTATATGGATTAGAAGAGTAGAACTTTTTACATGAGCTAATAAAAGTGTCCAAGTGAGCTTTATTTTTTGGCCACAAAGGGAAAAAAGGAAAATTTTAGCAATGTTTAACCAGTTTCCTGCTCAAATTCTTCTCCTTCAGATTCCTCTGCATTGTCAGGCATCATCGTCATCTGCATCGTTATCATTAGTCTTCCTTGTCATTGTCAGTAATGGTTTTCCCAATCACAACCAGGTTGCTATTAGTTTTTCTGATTTCATTAAGCTGCAAAAACATATTAAAGGAGACATTTACGTCTCAATAGGAGTTTAGAATAAGTGACAAGAAAACCATAGTGCAAACCCTTTTAATAAAAGTAACATAACACTTGTACATGCACAAATATGAGCATAGGCATCAACAGTTGTAAAGAGTGAATATAGGATCATTACTTACAAGCAACTTTAACTATATTACTCCACTTTCTTTTGCTTGAAGACATCTGAACAACTTCAACTCAAAAAAGTAGAGGGTGTTTAGGAGAAGTTCCGATTCTAAAGTTTGAACCGCACACTATAAGATGCGGAAGCTTACACCGTAACATAGTATTTACTTTACACTGTAGCATGTGGGAGCTTGAACTCTAGAGTTTAAACCACTTTCCAAACACCCTAAATATCATCCTTCTGCATGTTGTACTGATCAGATGACAAACTGTAAAACTACAAGAGAAACCCTAAATATCATCCTTCCGCATGTTGTACTGATCAGATGACAATCTGTAAAGCTACAAGAGAAACGGAGGCTTAAACGATGGGGTTTTAGGCTTTACTTCTTATATGGGGGAACATTCAAACAACGACATAAGCCTCAACAGGTAGTTTAGAGCTTGTTTGACAGGAAGGAGAAGTGGAAGGAGGAATGAGGATTAGAGGATTAATGGAAGGATTTCAGAACCTACGAATTTTGGCTGGAAGGAATCGATTAACCTCAATCTTAATCCAATCCTAAAGGGATTAACAACGCGAATCTATACTAAACACAAGAAGAGAAAGGTCCTCCCATTCCTATTCATTTTCCTCACCTAAACTATATAACTTTCTTTCCTTCTTACCAAACACATCCTTTAGTCCCAACTACCTAAGTTTCTATAGTTCTGATATAAGCTTAAAACTGTCAAAACCCATATGCTTTATTGAAATAACCTTCTAATTCACGTGAGTGATGTTCTGGGGCTCCAACCCATTGGAGTTTCAAATTGCTTCTTTGTAAACAATAATATTAATAATAATAATAATAATAATAAATAAAATCCTTGATGTTCCTCAAAATTAAAAAAAAAAAAAAAAACCTTAATGAAATTTGCAGACCAGAAAATTAGATAACTTGTAACAAGAATGAAACCATACGAAATTCCTTTAACTTTCCTCCAAAAAAAAAAAAAATCCTTGCTGAAATTTGCAGACCAGAAAATTAGACAACCTGCTGGCAAGAATGAAACCATGAGGTTTTTTCTTTTTCCATATTACAAATATGGTCTATAATCCAGGCCAAAATTAAAAGTTCAAAACTTTGTACTTCATCTCCTTTTATTCCCTTAATCTGATGAGTCCTCTGCAACTCCCTTTCAACTCAGCCCACCAAAAAAGGGGGAAAATTATGAGAAGAAAGACTCAAAGACTACAACTTTTCTGCTAAGTGACAAACCCGAATTTTCTTCAAAAATCCACCAAATCCGGTCAAAATAGAATCCGCAAAAAGAAGTTGAAATCGGAGCAATTTTCGTTTGCTTTAAAAGTCGGTGAGATTGTAAAAGGGGATTGCAAAATGTGAATACCTTGTCTTCAAATTCGGACTCTTCCATGGCGAGGAGGAGGTCTTCGCTGTGGGGTTGAGGCCACTGGGATGGAAGCAACAACGACGTCGGAATCTTCGTCGTCGACCATGGGTACTCCGTCATGAACCCCGGGAACTGTAACATTTTCTGTGCTCTGCTCTCACTCTCACTCTCCTCCTTCCAAGGAACAGATTTTCAAAAAACGACGACTAACAGTGATATATATATATATATATATATATATATATATATATATATATATATTATAAGTTCGAGCGGTATGTTTGGGTATAGGTGTGAAAATTGATTATTTTTTAGGTGAATGAGCAAATAGCACTTATTTTTAATCTTACAAATTTTACGAGAAGTTTTGAAGCATCTAGATCTAAAGTATAAAGACATAATTGATTATAAGTATTTTAAGTTAGTGGTAAGATAAACAAATATAATCTAATGATATTTTGGTTAAGAAAATTAGTGTGAATAATTTTTACAAGAAAGTTTGAAACATTCACTTCTAAAAAATACAAAGACATAATTAATTACAAGTATTTTAAATTAGAGTTAAGACAAACAAGTATAATCTAATGATATTTTGGTTAAGAAAACTAGTATGAATAAAGTAAAAAAAAAAATAATAGAATACAATAGTAGTGGTAAAAAAGTGTAACCACCTAATTTGCTCCTAATTTTTTTAAAGGCAAAAAAAAAAAACAATTTTTTTTAGCTTTGTAATTTATGTTGTTTAATTTTAATTTTTTGTATAAAGTATCTAGTGTTACACTAACTCCAATACAAATATCAACACCAATGACATATATAACATATGAAAATTTAAAAATAACATAGTTAATATGTTATATTATTTTATGGCCATGATGCAATTTCAAATATTTTTTTTAATCATGATTATTGAATTTGTAAGTTATAATATTCAACTCGATTATAATTTAAAAAATAAAGAAAAAAGGAGTAAATCAGCAATAGCAATTGAATGTCAACCAATAACATTACATCAAAAAATGTTTTTCTTCCTCAAATGCAAACATTGACAGTATGTTATTTTAAAATAAATTTTACTTTTGTAAATATTTCAAAGCTTAATAATTATAATAAAAATTAGATAAATTGTGTAGAATGACATTTTTATATTTTTATATTTTTATTTTAGTACAAAATTCAATGCTCTTTTGTAGAATGGATTTTTTACATTTTTAATACTAACATTTAATTGGACATGATCTAGGTTTAACAAGTATTAATGCGAGTTTTTTTTTAAACATGTGAGAGAAGATATTGTACTAAAATGGTTCAAATTGTGATTCAAATCTACAAAACAAACAAGCCGATAAACACATACGATACATTTTGTTATGATATATATATATATATATATATATTGTAAATGGAGCTAATAATAATAATAATAAACACGTAGGATCTTATCTTTCCCAAAACACTAGCTGCCATTTAATTCTGCCGGGTTAAGAGCAAATGCCGTTCTATATGACGTCTATGAACAATTGCACTATTTTTCATCGCAGATTTGTTGCTAATGGGACATTTTCATATCGCAAGTTTGGTAAGTGATAACCATAAACTCTGCCAAATGTACTACGTTTCTTCCATACAATATTACACTCTTGCATTTGCTAGAAAAACTTGCGCATCCTAAGCACTACAAACGTATTCTGTCTTAACTAAAAAAGGGCATTAGATTCCTCACTCAAAAAGTTAAAATCCAAGATCACAAAACGACTATCCCAACCCTAGTATGTCTAATCTTCCTGATCTCCTCTTTTCTTTGTCTCTCCTTTTGCAATGTGTTTTCCTGTCTTAAAAGTCTCAAAATATACACTTAAATATAGAAGTTTACAAGATCAATACAAATCCCACAAACTTGAACAAACAAAAAGGAAAACTAAAAGCAACCAAACCTGAAAAAAAAAAAGGTAACCGTTTCCAAATTAGAAGTAACAAGAAACCTCCTCCATTTTTTTTGACCTTTCCCTCTCCAAAACGCAAGCCAAATCCGACTATATTTCCCTATTTTCTTCACTTCCCTCGTGTCTATTGCCTCTTGCTTCCACGTTTTCTGATGCTTAAATATCTCTCTCTCCCTTCTCACATCTTTCTCTCTCTTCTCCAACAAAAGCAACAAAATGATATTAACGCCCTTTAAATTCAAAAACCCAATTTTATAAACTGATGATCTGTTCATAAGTTTTGAAGCTAATAATTTTATCACTATTAACATTATTGGTTTAGATGTGAAGTTGCACGTGTATGTGTTGGAAGGGCAGGGTTTGCATGTGAAAAACTGCTACGTGAAGCTTCGAGTTGGGAAGCACAAATCTAAGACGAGGATTTTGAGGAATTCCAACGTTAAAAGTCTGGTTTGGAATGAGGAGTTCGTTTTCAGAGTCAATGACATAAATGAGGAGCTTGTTGTGAACGTGGACAGCCGTGATCATGACCAACATGATTCGGGTCTGTTTCATGGGTCCGGGGACTTGGTGGGTCGGGTTCGGATTCCGGTCTGGTCGGTTCTGGCTGAGGTTAATCACATCTTACCCCCCCGCTTGGTTTTGCCTGAAAAGGCCCAAGACTGGTGTAAATGTCACCAAGAATTGTGGTAATTAAATTAACCCATCTCCCTTTCTCTCTCTCTTAAAATCTTGTTTAGAGTAATGTATTTGCAGTCTTTGATGTAGGAAGATTGAAAAATGTTTTATAACCATGGGTTTATAGCTTCACCTGTGGGACAGAGATGGACCCTGTAGGTGGGACCCATCACTTGTAAGGGGTGGAGCCATGGAGACAGATAGTATTACCCAGGGAGATTTAGTTATGCAGTCGTTTTTATATTTGTATTGTCACAGCTTACCAATTTAGATTGGTTTTAATTTGGTGAAATTACCCTATCAAACGAGTTGGTGTTAATATTTGTATTTGTAGACTGCGGTTGACCAAGTAGAGTGGCATTTTCACTAATTTTTATGACAGGAAATGACCATAAACGCTGCTGTGATATGTTAGAGGTTAATCGGGTATTTGAGAGAAGCGGTTAGAACTGAAAATATTGGTTTAAAAACTGTAACATATGATAGCTTTACACTATAGTAACTTTTTACTTTTTACTGTAGTTGTTGAGAATTTTACATTATTTGTTAATCAAGATGCTAAACAACCGCCAAGTATTTCCCATAAACTATGAAAATTTAATGATGAGATTTGTATTAGATCATGGAATATGATGAATATTTTTGGAAAGAAAAACTCTATATTCATGGTTGTCATATTAAGTGAAAGTGAGTTAAATGGCCAAGAAATCATATGAGGAAATGATGTCTTGTGATCCACGAGTTCAAGTATTTTCTATTAGCATATAAACAAGATTTCCTGTACTTTGTGCGTTCTAGTTTAAGTAGGGTGTGATGATTATTTTTCCTCAATGTAATCTTTAACTTCTCATGTTAATGGAAGAAAAGTATGGACTATACTATTGGCAGAGCTCTATTAGGCTTCAGAACTCTTATTTTTTAAGCCTATCCTGAAAAATAGTCAATTCCTTCTTTATTGAGGGTATATGTAAAATGGTGGTCTCTATTATAAGTCTGTTATGAAAATTTTCCTCAATCTGCAGGGAAAATTCTTCTCACCATTTCTCTGCACGGAAAACTCCAGGACCATCTCAACAACAACCTTCTTGAAACAACTTCAGAGGTCAGTGTTGACGAAGCTCAAGAAAGTGCCCATGTATTATCTCCGAACCGAAAGAGACCGGAAGAAAAACACACACCTAAAACTATTGCCAGAGGTCCAGAGAAGCTCTTTCACAAGAATGGGGAAGCTTCAAGGCCGGACAGTTCTTCGGAGTTGTCTAATATAGAATCTGAATACGAGGATTGCGTGGCCGACAATTTTTCTAACTGTAACTTCGAAGAAGCTCTTCAGATGATGAACTTGCGTGGGGGTGTTCTGATTGATCAAGCATATGCGGTATCTCCAAGAGATCTCAACGCCTTCCTTTTCTCTCCGAATTCGCAATTCGCAAGAGATCTAGCAGAACTTCATGGAACAACTGATGTGCAGGAGGGGCCTTGGACACGGAATTCAGAAGACATGTCGTGTTTGATGCGAGTTCTTTTGTACACTAAAGCTGCAACAAAGATGGTAAAGGCGATTAAGGCCACAGAGGAGTAAACCTATGTCAAAGCAGATGGAAAGGGATTTGCAGTTTTTTCATCTCTAAGCACACCTGAAGTTCCATATGGGAACGGCTTCAAGGTTGAGTTGCTTTACAAGATAATGCCTGAACCCGAGCCATCATCAGGGAAAGAGTCCTCTCATCTGACAATATCATGGGGAGTTAATTTCCTCCAATCCACTATGATGAGGAATTTCGTCGAGGGAGGCGCTCGGCAAGGGCTTAAGGAGAGCTTTGACTAGTTTGCAAATTTGCTTGCTCAACATTTTAAGACGTTAGATTCGACAACATTTTGTGAAGAGGATCACATTTTATCGGCTTTGCAAGGAAAACACCAATCCTGTGGGGAATTAGCGATCAAGTACTTTTGGAATGTCACTGTATTTACCACCATTTTCATGGTTTTGTATGTTCTTGTTCATATATTACTAAGTGAAACCAAGTCCAAGGCTTGGAATTTTTCGGTCTTGATTTGCCAGACGGTTTTGGGGAGCTCCTCACATGTGGGATTTTAGTCATTCAACTGGAGCATGTTTATTACATGGTCTTGCACTTTGCCACTAATAAGCGCATTGTACAATTTGGCGTTGAGCCTATCTTTTGTTCTGAGTCCAAAACCCCATCGCAATATTGTCATTTGTGTGAATTTGTCCCAAGGATTCACTTATCTTGAGCATATATTTCAACAGGAGGTGATCATGGAGTCAAAGCACAAGGTGATGGATGGGTTCTTACCGTGGCTTTGATTGAAGGGGAAAACTTGGCATCCTTAGGTTCTTTAGATTTACCGGACCCATATGTTGTTTTCACCTGCAATCTAAAACAGGAAAAAGCTCGATGAAGCTCCAAACTTGCAATCCTCATTGGAACGGTGAGAGTCAAATATGTGTTGGGGAATTAGGCGACTCCTAATTCCAATGATCGCAAGAACGAACAATTACAGAAAATAAATAGGAGAAAAGAAGAAAAAGAGACACTAAATTTTTATACAGGTTCGTCCAATTTGAGACTACGTCCTGTTTCTGCCGCTTGCAGATTCCACTATAATGAAGGAGATTACAGATTACAAGAGCAGTTTCTCACACACTCACAAATTGTGCTTACCAAAACTCTCTTCTATCTAACACCCAATGGGAATTTTTCTTCTCTCAAGGATGGAGCTCTCAAGAATTTTGCCTCTTACAAAATTATGCCACTCACAATTTTCACACACCTTTCACACACCCAACCCTAGCCACCTTGTGTCTATTTTATAACCAAAGGAGGAGAAAATTCGCAACTAATGGGAAACCCTAGTGGTTTCCTGTTTTTGGGACCTTTGAATTCGACTTTGATTCAAAAAACATCGCGCAGCACAGCGCGTCAGCGCCTGCGGCTGCTCGAAAAGAGCGCTATGGCGCTCCCCTGCGGCACCTAGGCGCTCTGCTCCTGGCGCCTAGGCGCTATCAACTCGACGCCTCGACTTTATCTTCCTGGCGCCTAGGCGCTCTCCACATAGCGCCTAGGCGATCTCCACATAGCGCCTAGGCGCTCTTGTCCTGGCGCCTAGGCGCTCTGCACTTGGCGCCTTAGCCCCAGCGCCGCGGCGCTCTTCTGCCAGAGCCGCGGCGCTTGCTCTCTGCCTTCAAGGACGCGTTTTTCTCCCTTTTTCTTCTTTTTGCTGGGTTGTCGACTTAATTTGGCTCCACATCTGCAACAATCTCCCACTTGGAGACTAATCAATCACCATGTCTCCCACTGCAGCGGCAAAGACTTCTCACGCCTCATGGAGAAGTCCAACTGAAGTTGCGCACAACTTTAGTTTCTCAATCGGATCCATCTTGGTGAGCATATCTCTGGATCCTTTTACCACCCACCTTGCCTTATATTGTTTGCTGCCAGCACTTTTATTTTTTACTCGGTATACCCTTTTGTTGTGCAAGGACTTTTTACCCTGTGGTAACTTTGCCAGTTGCCATGTCCGATCTAACTCGTCCCTCATGGCTAACCCCCACTTGACCGAATCTCCAGCCTCCACGGCTTCATCAAAGCTCTCTGGCTTACCTTTGTCGGTCAACAAGATGTAATGCAGAGTAGGGGAGTATCTCTGCGGTGGTCTGATTGTCCTGCTAGACCTCCTGACTGGTGTGGCAGGAGTCATCTGGTTTCCTTCTGGAGCTATGTTTTCCTGGTCTTCAACCTCTGGATTTTGCACCTCCACTTCAGGAAGATCCTTCAATGGAATCACCTCAGGCTTCTTGTCTTCAGAACCTGAACCCCTGGAGTCCGTGCTGTCTCTGTCCTTGTACAGAACACCTTCGTTGAAGATCACATCCTTGCTCCTGATAATTTTCAGGCTTTGGTCATCCCAGAGACGATAACCAAACTCAAGTTCGCCAAAGCCAACCAGAAAACACTTTTTTGACTTGGCATCCAGTTTACTTCTAGCAGCAGAATCAATGTGTGCATAGGAAACACACCCAAACACTCTCAAGTAAGAGAGATTAACCTGTTTATGGCTCCATACTTCTTCTGGTAGCTTGAACTTCAGCGGTGTGGATGGACTTCTGTTGATCAGATGAGCGGCTGTGTTAATTGCCTCAGCCCAAAACATCTTTGGCAACCCTGCATGCAACCTCATGCTTCTGGCACGCTCGTTTAGAGTCCTGTTCATCCTCTCAGCTACCCCATTCTGTTGTGGTTTTCCTGGAATGGTCTTCCTCATCTTTATCCCATTCTCAGCACAGTACCGCCTGAAATCTTCACCTAGGTACTCTCCCCCATTGTCAGACTGCAAGCACTTCACCTTCAAATCTGTCTCGTTCTCCACCATGGCTTTCCATCTCTTGAAAGCATCGAACACATCAGATTTGTTTTTCAGAAAGTAAACCCATACCTTCCTGCTTGAGTCATCAATGAACGTCACATAGTAGTTTGCGCCACCAAGGGAAGTCACCGGCGCAGGCCCCCACACATCTGTATGAACAAGCTCCAATCTCCTGAACTTAGGCTCTCTACCCATCTTTGAGAAACTGACTCTCTTCTGTTTACCAAAGATGCAGGCTTCACACAAACTGTGATCAACAGTTTTCAAACCCGGCAGTTTTCCTTTGCAGTGAAGCACCTTCATCCCCTTCTCACTCATGTGACCGAGCCTATAATGCCATAGCTCAGTATTGGCAGCAGAATCAGCAACTGCTAGGGTATCTCTGCAACTAGAGTTCATGTAGAGAGTTCCAGCCTTGCGTCCCCGAGCAATAACCATCGCTCCTTTCGTGACTTTTCAACCTCCACAATTGAAGGTTACTTTATGTCCATCATCATCCAGTTGCCCCACCGAAATCAAGTTGCGCATTAATTTAGGAACATGTCTCACCTTATGAATCTTCCATACCGACCCATTAGGCATTTTTAAACTGACATCCCCAATGCCAACTATATCCAAAGGTTCTCTATCAGCGAGATAAACCTTACCATGATTTCCAGCAACGTAGTTCTCCAGGACATGACGGTGTGCTGTGGTGTGGAATGATGCTCCTGAGTCTATCACCCACGAATCAAAAGAACTGTCGACAGACAAGATTAAGGCATCCTGTTGCTCTTTAGTGGCGGCGTTAGCTTCATCATTAGTCTTGTCTTCATTCTTCCTTGGAGCCCTGCGGTTCTTTTTCAAGTGGCCCGTCTTCCCACAGTTCCAACACTCCATGGTCCTACCGTTCCTTGACATGCTTCTCCCATTCCTCGACTTGCCTCTCCTGTCATTATCCCTGTTGGATTGCCTGTCAAGTTTCCTGCCCCTATTATCAACATTAAGGGCCGAGTTCGACGAAGAGGCTTCACCTGAGTCCTTCCTGCGAACTTCTTCCGCCAGAATAGAGTTTCTGACATCAACAAACTTCAATTTTGCACTCCCAAGAGAATTTGTAATGGCCACCCTCATGCGTTCCCAACTATTCGGTAACGAGGCCAAGAGGATTAGAGCATTGATCTCATCATCGAATTTAATCTCTACCGAGACCAATTGGTTCAGGACGGTGTTGAAACTGTTCAGGTGCTCTACCACCGAGGCACCTTCAGGCATCTTTAAATTAAAAAGCTTCTTCATGAGATGTACCTTGTTATTGGCTGAGAGCTTCTCATACATCTCTGACAGAGCCTTCATCATCCCTGCTGTAGTAGGTCTCCTTCGCAACGTTGTGGGCAACGTTCTTTGCCAAAGTCAAACGGATCACACCGAGTACCTGTCTATCAAGGAGACTCCACTCCTCATCCTTCATGCCTTCGGGCTTATTACCCAAGGGCAAGTGCAGTTTCCTGCTGTATAGGTAGTCCTCTACTTGCATCCTCCAATAGGAAAAATCTGAACCATCAAATTTGGTGATGCCGGCTGCCATACCTTCTTCTCCAGTCATCGTTCTTCATCAAAACCTCCGCTCTGATACCAGTTGTTGGGGAATTAGGCGACTCCTAATTCCAATGATCGCAAGAACGAACAATTACAGAAAATAAATAGGAGAAAAGAAGAAAAAGAGACACCAAATTTTTATACAGGTTCGTCCAATTTGAGACTACATCCTGTTTCTGCCGCTTGCAGATTCCACTATGATGAAGGAGATTACAGATTACAAGAGCAGTTTCTCATACACTCACAAATTGTGCTTACCAAAACTCTCTTCTATCTAACACCCAATGGGAATTTTTCTTCTCTCAAGGATGGAGCTCTCAAGAATTTTGCCTCTTACAAAATTATGCCACTCACAATTTTCACACACCTTTCACACACCCAACCCTAGCCACCTTGTGTCTATTTATAACCAAAGGAGGAGAAAATTCGCAACTAATGGGAAACCCTAGTGGTTTCCCGTTTTTGGGACCTTTGAATTCGACTTTGATTCAAAAAACATCGCACAGCACAGCGCGTCAGCGCCGCGGCGCTCGAAAAGAGCGCCGCGGCGCTCGAAAAGAGCGCTGCGGCGCTCCCCTGCGGCGCCTAGGCGCTCTGCTCCTGGCGCCTAGGCGCTATCAACTCGACGCCTCGACTTTATCTTCCTGGCGCCTAGGCGCTCTCCACATAGCGCCTAGGCGCTCTTGTCCTGGCGCCTAGGCGCTCTGCACTTGGCGCCTAGGCGCCTTCGCCCCAGCGCCGCGGCGCTCTTCTGCCAGAGCCGCGGCGCTTGCTCTCTGCCTTCGAGGACGCGTTTTTCTCCCTTTTTCTTCTTTTTGCTGGGTTGTCGACTTGATTTGGCTCCACATCTGTAACAATATGCTCTCCAGTTATTCACCAATTTCTTCCATTCACTTTTTATATTGATTTTATTAACATCCAACACGGTATGCAGAGATACTCGAGTTTGATGCTATGGAGGAAACTCCGTTGGTTTTGGATGTGGAAGTGTATGATTTTGATGGCCCGTTTGATCAAGCTATCTCACTTGGGCATGCTGAGATCAATTTCTTGAAACACTCATCTACCGAGCTTGCAGACATGCGGGTCCACCAGAAGAGTTTCTCATCAGTGATTTCACATGCCAGCTGAAAAGAAAACTGCCGCTACAGGTTTTTTCTATTGCTATCATTCCAATCCTTGCACAATGGATTATTTCATTTCGAAACGTGAAACAATATTAGCTTCTTTAGTCTCTGTCTCCCATCTATTTTTTTGGTAGGAAAATTTTTTAAGGCGAGTGTCATAGAAGTTATGCTTTGCTTTATACCTTAACTTCATTTAATCAGTCCCCAATTCCTAAATTCAGCTGTTTTTGTGACTCTATTACTGCAGGGTAGGCTTTTCCTATCTGCAAGAATAGTGGGGTTTTATGCAAATCTGTTTGGTCACAAGACCAAGTTCTTCTTTCTTTTGGAGGACATTGAAGACATCCAGGTACTTCCCCTGACTTTGGCATCCAGTAGGCAGCCCTTTGCTGGTCATAATCCTGAAAAAGGATCGAGGCCTGGATGCAAGGCACGGCGCTAAGTCTCAAGATGAAGAAGGCAGGCTTAGATTTTGTTTTCAGTCATTTGTGTCATTCAATGTGGCTAGCAGGTGGTTTTTTTTTTTTTTCATATATATGTTTTTCTGCCAAAATTTGCATCTCCATGTACAGATTTAGGACTCGAAACTTTTCGTATTGGCAGAACAATCATGGCATTGTGGTAAACAAGAACTCTAGCACCTGATCAAAAGGCTCAAATGGCTGAAGATCAAGAAGATCAAGAAGAAAGGTCCATAATAGTTGAAGACACCGGAATCGTCTTATATGATGAAGATGCAAAGATGTCCAAAATTTATGGTGCAGAACTTCCTATTAACGTGAGTGCCTATTATATGCTGCAAATTTTCTTTGCAGTTTCACTCTCTTGCGTTTTCAAGCCTAGGAGAGACCATTTTCCCCATGAACTCCTCTCATTCTATGTTCATGTCGTTTGCGTGTTGTTGCTCTCTTTAGGTGCAAGTGTCCTTTTCAAAGGCCAACAAAGTTAGTTGGTATATCTTGTCGTTTTTTAAGTTGATTGTCTTTTGAAATAACGTTTCCAGCCTCCATGAGCCTGAATTTTTGTCGTGTTCATAAGTTAGTGTCGGTTGTATCATGCTGTCGTTTCATAAACTGAGGACATTTTTGAGTTATTGTCGTTCAACGTAGTCTTTTCTTGTGTTTTTTTTTTTTTTTTTTTGTGGATAGAAAACTGTAGTTATTTCTTGTTGCTTTTGAGTTTTACTATAGCTCACCGGATATTGTCGCATGCAGGATGTTGTCGTTTTTTGGATGACATCCACCTGAAATCGTTGTCGTTTTACTGGTATAATGTCTTCCCTATTCTTGCTTTGCAAAATTTAATGTCGTTTTCCCGATTTTTGTCGATATAAAGGTACAATAAAATAATTTCATTTTCTCAAAATTTCTTTTGTCGAAGGGCTTAAACAAGAATACTTGTCCTATTAACTTATTGTCGTTTTTTATGTGGTCGTCGTTTCTTTTTTCTTTTTTTTTAAAGTTTACAATTGCTTGCAAGACATCTTCGTTTCAATTTGTCGTCGATTTTTGGCTTAATGGCTTCTAAGATTTGTCGTGTAGTCGCCATTGACGTCACATTTGAAAGTAGTTTTCTTATTCATATATTGTCGTTTTCAGTATTGATATCGTTGGTAGACGATACTGTCGTTTTAATGACGTCACATTTGAAAGATGTCGTGTTATTTGTATATTGTCGTTTTTAAATTTCATGTCGTTTCTACAATTAGTCGTTTTCCAAAGGCTAGGGTAAGCTTTCTTCTTTGTCTAAATTTTTTGTCATCTTTGAGAGTTAGAACTGAAAAGTGAGTTGCAATTGAAAATCAGAGCAAAAAATACTGTAGCATGTGAAATTTTTACAGTGTAGTATACTTTTATTTTACACTATACATAAGAATTTTACATTGTTTGAGATGAAACTGATGAGTTAGAAATGAGTTTGTCAAACACGATATTAGTTTCAACTCTCTAATTGTAAACTCTACTGGGAAATGGCGCAGATGGACTCGGTGATGGAGATGTTTGATGGGGGAAAGTTGGAGCAAAAAGTAATGGAAAAATCCGGTTGCCTAAATTATGAAACAATTGCATGGAAAGCTTTGAAAGATGATGTTCTTGAATGATGTCTCTCTTACAAATTCAATCGCCATGTCTCGGTCTTCGGAGGAGAAGTCACTTGCACACAACAAAAATAACCCATTAATGCAGAATATGCTGGACAAGGCTAGATTTTGAATGAAGTTATGGCCCTCCACGGTGTCCCATTTTCTGACCACTTTCGTGTACGTATTTCACGTATATAATATATATATATGTGTGTGTGTGTGTGTGTGTGTGTGTCAAATCCAACACCTTGACTAATCCGTAACTTGCAACATTTTTTATTCACCAATATAGCATTGTTTGTACAATCGTATAACACTCAATATGCTTAAGTGTACAGTTGTTGGATAATATTTATTAGGTGTTACATTAAAGCAAACTAAGTGTTATATATACATATGAACGATGTTACATTCGCAAATAAAAAATGTTACAAGTGTCTGACTGAAAACAATTTCTATATCAATATATAATATTAAATCCATATTAAACAACAATAACAAAAGTAAAAATTTTATGATACAATAAATAAAATATCTCATTGATAGGATATGAACTTCAGAATTTTCATAAAGTTACGAGGAATTCTAACGATAAGAACAATCATGTTTTTCTCTTGATAGGAACTGTTATTTTAGCTATTGGATTAACTTTTTAACTGATTGATCAATGATCAGAAACATTTATGTGTTACATGTTTTTAAAATTTAATGTAAACATGTACAAAACAAACCAGTGAAAATAATAATTCAATGGAAAAAACAACAGTTGCTACTGATGGCAGAGGAAAAAAATTATTCCTACCATATAGGAACCTTAAGTTCTGTTATATTATCAATTTTTTCATAATGTAATATTTTTTTAATGCGATTTGATGATTTAAAATTACGTTTATCAAGAGGGTAATTTTTATACATCCTAGCCCCCACCGATTTTAATATTAATAGTCCTCATTTTCTTTTGTGTGCATGCAGGTTCACTTGAGATACCAAATTGAGAAATGCCCTCTTGCTCATAATGCATGCAAGTGCGATGTGTACATGCAAATCATTTGGTCAACAAGCACAAAGCTCCAACCAAAACAAAGAATCACTCACAACATTACTGATAAGTTCACAGATAGAGTGAGAGAGATTTTTGCATTTTTAGAGAAGGAAATTCTCTTGGCCTCTAAGCGGGACATTGCCTTTTGATACAAACATGATACATCTTTTTCTTTTCACAATTTTGGCCCTTTTGGTGTGATCTTCTAGTCAATAGAACAAAATAAAAGGTCAAAAAGTAAATTTACATGCTTTTGTTTGTGCTCAATAAACTTGATTAATCCATGAGAAAAGCTAGTCTCAAGCCAACAAATCAATCAAGATAATATACATCGTTTTAGGGACAAAAGCAGTTGGTTTTTCTTACCTTGACTTATACGGTGTTTGATAAAATTAGTTTTAACTAAAACTTTTAGTTACTATAGTGTAAAGCTCTCATATGTTACAATGATATAAAAAAATTGAGCTACTGTGTAACACTTTCACATGCTACAGTTTTCAATTCAAAAGTTTCAATTCTAACTATACTTTTAGTTTCTATTTACCTATTTTTTTGAGTGAGTGAGACCATATTTGCCGCTATGACATCATTGTCAATTTAATACTCTCCTTTGAAAACAAATTATGAACCAAATTTCCCTTCTTCCTTCTTTCATGACTTTCATCCTAACATTTTCAAGATAAAACCATCATAATAAACAACAAGACATGTCTTTCATAAATCATAATAAACGACAAGACATGTCTTTCATATTTTTCATATTTTCAATCACCAATTCTAAGGCTGGTTTCCAAAATAAAATCTATATTTTCATATTTTTCTTACGTAAAAGAGAACAAAAGTTTCGACGAAAGAACTTCATGTAGCATAAGATAAATAAAAACTACTCTATAGAAGAACACAACTATTACTTGTCAGATAACTTGAAATTATAAGCCAAAAGTTACGATACATTACTAAAATTTAACCAAAAAAAAATTTGAGACTTCAAAAAATTGTCTTATAGAGTGTTTGGAACATCAGTTACAACTGTGAATAATATAAAGCTTTCACTAACTACAATAAAAAATAAAAAGTTATTAAGTGTAAAGCTCTCACATGCTATAGTTCTTAAACTTAAAATGTATGTTCTAATTGATTTTTCAAATAAAAGCTAGTAGCATATTTTTTTCTTAAAGAGTTCTACAGTAGTACTAAAAAGTAATCAATCGATAGCTTATATTTTTCAACCATTAGGATCTGTAGAGAAAGTGATTTTGATTAAATTTAGCAGTCTAAAATAAAACCATATCAGTAAAGGTCTGCACCATTGGACCCTTTTTTCTTGAAATCGAACCCAAAGTATTATCCTAAAAATAATTATATTTATAACATCAAATTTAACCATCCAAGAACAGAGGCTATCTAACTTTATCCTATACAACTCAAAATGACTCAAAACTAGCTTTTAAACTTATCAAAAATTACAACTTTAATACATCCATTAATAAAATATTCTTTTACAATTTTAAATACATGTAAGTGATGAACACGTAAAAATATACATTTCTTAAGGTTAAAATCATTTGTTTTGCATATCTATTTGTCATTAAAACTTTCATTATAGCATTTTCATGTTAAATAGTATTTTTGTATCATAGTGTAAAAATATGTTTTATTATGTATTTTTAATATGTTTTTATATTTAAGAATATTTTTAGTAATTTCTTAAAGTATCTTTGCGTGTTAAATAATTAATTTATGTAAAATAAATTAAAACCATAATTTTAATATGTTTATTTTTATTTTGATGTGTATTTTAATTTAGTTTAGTATTTATTTAGTATTTAGTAATTTTAGTCTTGTAAAATAATTAATTTCTTTAATTTTGTTTGTCTGAAAATATGGAATCTAGGGCCAAAACGAAGGAAAATGATGCAAAGAAACTTCAAATCTAGGGTCAAAAACATAACCTTCCCTACCTTTAGCTGCAGCCGAGTCAGAGTTGACATCTATATGGCGTCTCCAGATTGCCCAGTCTACCGTCCATTAGTAGCTCCAGTGTTTCCTAGCCGTCCAACAGCGCCAATTGTTGCTTTGTCATCAACCTGTCGGACTGACATCTATCAAAGGGGTCTGTGTGCCAGCTGTATCTTAGAAACCGAGTTCTTTCTTCCACGGACGTGTCACGTGAAGAGGCCTTTTTCCTTCGATCTCACCCGTTCATGTCCAAATCCAACGATCTCTAGTTGGTCTTCTTTGCTCCAAAGTCAACCAAACTCTAGCTCTCTCTTCTTGGCCTTCAGATCAGTCAAAATGCACGCAATTAATGGCCTAAAAGTGTTCCTAATCGTCCGTGCAGGTCTCGCAATGCAATGAATCACATCTTGCAACTTGCATACCAGTGGGAGCTGAGCCAGAAAGAAAAAGGAGAAAATTTAAAATAGAATCAACATTTATAACCATCCAAAACTTTAATACCTACTTCTTTTATTTTTAACATGTAGGCCCCAAGGTTTTTATCTTTTTGTAAAATATTTGTATCATGGTAATTTTGCATGCAATACAGACATCTAAAAATAAGAGGCTTTGCCTGAATGTAATCACAATACAAGAGCTTAGTTGCTGACTTGTAATTTAGGTTCTCAACCAAATATATATTTGTAATTAAACTTTTGTGACCATTTAGTGTTATGTTTTCAGTTATGTTTTATAATATTGTTGTTTTTATTTCCACAATGTGTTTTTAAGTTCCTCTTTGCTGAGGTGAAAAGTGAAACTCTGGGTGTTTTAATTTGGTTAGTCTTAGTTCTAGTTTTAGTAGTTTTTTTTTTTCTAAGTTATAATGCCAACATAATTTTCTTAGAAAATCTATGTATTTAGGGTTAGTTTAGGTTGTTTTATTGTAAAATTGAAGAGTTTGACTTATTATAGACATAAACTAACATGGATAATGCTGTGTTCTTGATTAGTCGTTGATAGAGGATGTCATAGTATATTCTTAAACTGTTTTAGCAAATGTTTTTAGGAAAATTAAAATAAACTCCAAGTTCAAAGCCAAAGTGAATCTTTAAACTTCAACATTTTCATAAATCAGTTTTCTTTAAAACTAAATCGCATTTCTTGTTGTTGATGTCCCAACTCATAAAAATGTTAAAAATGAAAAAAACTTGTAAAAATTGTAAATAATCAATTTTAATTTTAACTTGGTAAACAATTAACAATTAACTTGTACTTCGAAAAATAATAAACTTAATATATTTGGATTAAAACTTTTTCCTTGGGACTTGACTTCAAACTTATTGTAACTTTATTACTTATGACAATTTTATCCTAGAGATTATATAGGGTTTATTTTTTAAGGACCGAACAATATGTCCTCATTTAAAAAATAAAAAATTAGTCCTCGACATATTAAAAAAGAATACAATAAATTTAAACAAAATCGACGTTTTAAAACATTGAAAAACTATAATTAGAATAGAAAATGCTTCCTTGCTTTGTCCGTATGTCCCGTCTCGGTGTCTTTCACAAGTAAGCCATCTGACCTACAAATGTTTAAAACCGTTAAAAAATTGACGTTTTATTTGACGAAAAAATGAAAATTGAATCTTTTTGATCTGTTGTTGAATCCAACATTGACCGCTCGTAAAATAGAAAATCTAAAACCAAAGACCCGGCAATTCCCTAAGGCCGCGTGTCTTGCCTTAGCTACGTACACGTGGCAGTCGATGAGTTATCCATCTGTGGGGCCCACGCGCTGATAAAAAACTCAACCTGGGCACCACCCCACACTTGAAAACTCCACTTCCCCTACAACAGAAGAAGAAGAAGAAGAAGAAAAAAGAAACATTTTTCATCAAGAAGCTCTTGGGAAAATCATCACCCAAACAAAGAACAAAGAATTCCTCTGAATTAATCTCTTTCCGATCATGGATCCGAATCCAAAAACCTTCCCAATCCTCTCCTACGTCATGGGCCGCCTCCCGACCTTCCGGTCTAAGCCTGTCGAAGGATCCGACCCGGCCGCCGTCGACATCGAGCAGCCTCCATCGCTGCCGTCGAAGCCTCCCTCCGATCCTTCGTCGTCAACGGCGACTCAGCTCCAGATAGTCGACGAAATGCCTCGCCTGACCGACCCGAAGCTCCTGGCCTCCATGACCCGGGCGATTGCCGACGTGGCCCAGACCCGGTCGGTTCTCCAGACGATTGGTGATCGGCCCGACCACGAGGCGGTGGACGCGGCTAGGGCTAAGCTCGCGGACATCGAGGCGAATTTGGCGAAGCAGCTTGGGGAGCTGGTGCTGTCGCCGCGGCCGGCGGAGGTCGACATTGGACAGTGGAGGGCGCAGCTGGCGGAGAAGGAGAGCGAGTGCCGAAGGTCAGGGGAGAGGGAGAGGGAGATTTACAAGGCGGTGGTTCAGCTGGACGGGATGCACGAGGCGTACGAGAAGCTTCTCAAGGACGCGGAGGAGAGGCTGGTGAAGATTTACGGGTCGGCGGAGGAGGGCGGAGAGGCGGCGGAGGCGGACGTGGCCGGAGAGGAGATAAACGAAGAGGTGGTGGGGATTTTGCAGGAAGCTTCTGGAACGGAATTGGAGCGAGTGGATCTTGCAGGTCGGCAGTTGAGGTTCTTGCCTGAGGCGTTTGGGAGGATTCGTGGATTGCGAGTTCTTAATGTCTCCAGCAATCAACTTGAGGTTAGTTAATTTCTTCTGTGCATTAAAATTTTTCGTTCTTGAGAAGAATTGATGAGTTTTTTCGATTCTTTCTTGCCGGTTCTTTTGTTTTTTTTTTTTTTCCCAATAAAATAGCCTGTTGTTGAATTTGGGAATTGTTGAATTTCAGTTCTTTCAAGAAATGTTGAGTTTGATTAAAATAAGCTCAAGTACTGTTTTTGTGCTTGTAATAAGTAATAATTGCGTTGGTGTACGAGGCAAATTAGGATTTGTTGAGACTGTAATTGATAGTAATAGCCCAAGATTTCCCTAGAAAAATTAAAGAATTTGATTTCTTGAGATAATTTTATGGCCGCTTTCTATTACTGTGAACGCATATAAAGTTCTTGGCAATATGGTTTAATGGATGGAGGAAGGAACTGTTGGGGAACGGGAGATTTTCAAGGCCTCCTCTACCAAATTGGCAGATGGAAGCTGAGGAACTGTGTTATGCCATGTTATGTTATTCTGAAGTCCATCTCTTTCTTGTTTCTTTTTTTTTTTTTTTTTTTTTTTTTGTTCCTTACTAATTACTATTTTGATCATCACTTTATTTCTTAGGTTAGGGGCTAGCTTAAGGGTTATTATTTGTTTTTCATTTGAGCATTCTTCCACAGATATTGTGATGTTTCCTCAAATGGTATTTATTTTTATCATATCACCAATTGGCTAATAGGCTGATAAAATGCTCTGCTTTAGTCATCTAAACTTTGGTTATTTGTTCGTAATTTTCAAAGACAGGAAAAGTTTTTGTGGTATTGGCCTTTCTTAATTTTTTTAACTTACATTTAACCCGTGCAAGACTAACAGGTGATTCCCGATTCAATAGCTGGACTGGAAAACCTTGAGGAGCTTAATGCTTCTTCCAATCTTTTGCTGTCAGTGCCAGACTCAATTGGCTTGTTGCAAAGATTGAAGATTCTGAATGTATCCGGAAACAAGCTTAACTGCCTTCCCGATACCATTTGTCATTGCAGGTAATTATTCTCTATTTTCTCGGTGGTTATAAGAATGGCATACTTGATAAAATATCAGAACATAGAAGGAAGGGGCATCATTTTCCTATGTAGACACCCTTTCTGGAATATGCAAATGTTGTCGTTTTAAATCCTTTTGAGATATTTAGTTCTGCATCCTGAATGATTTAGGGCCTTGGTTGAGTTGGATGTGAGCTTCAACAGCGTGACATACTTGCCAACGAACATTGGTTACGAATTGGTAAATCTTGAGAGACTTTCAATTCAACTGAATAAGATTCGTTCTCTTCCTACTTCTGTATGTGAGATGAGATCTTTGTGCTATTTGGATGCCCATTTCAATGAGATCCGTGGCCTGCCGCTTGCAATTTGGAAGTTGACAAAGCTTGAAGTTCTCAATCTGAGCAGTAATTTCAGTGACTTGACAGAACTTCCAGACACTATTGGTGATCTAACCAATCTCAGGGAGCTTGATCTCAGCAACAACCAAATTCATGCTCTTCCCGATACATTTGGCCGGCTCGAGAACTTGACCAAACTCAACTTGGAGCAGAATCCGCTTGTTATCCCACCTAAGGAAGTAGCGAATGAAGGGGTTGAAGCCGTCAAACTTTTCATGTCTAAGAGGTGGATCGAGATACTGGTCGAAGAAGAGAGAAGGAGCATGCTTCAAGTACAGGAACAAGCGGAGACTGGTTGGTTGACTCGCAGCACTTCCTGGTTGAAAGGTTACGTTTCAGGTGTTTCTGAGTATCTGTCATCTCCAAAAACTCCTAGAGATCCCTATCTTGATCAGCAGATATAATTTGATCTCTCAAGGATGTTGTTGTGCGGCGCCAACTTTCCCTTTCTCTGGCATGCTCACTTGTCAAATATTGAAGGACAAGTTTCTGCTCCAATACCACACTTGCCTCTCTCCGTGTTTCTTCCCTTTCTCCGCTCCCATATTAGATCTGGATTTGTCCATTGTTGACAAGTTTGTAATTTTTAGGCGGAATGCTTGCTTTGTGATTACAGTTGAACAGTTATATTGACTATAGTTGTGCATCCAAGTGAATTTGGATCCTCCAATTTTGTCACCAACCCAGATTCAAGCAATCTCTGTAGACCTCAAAAACTGATTGCAGCTCTGGAAATATCCTATTAATAAATGCTTTTCTAGCGAGTAAATCATTATGTTGTCACTCTATTTGCTTCTCCTATTCCTAGTGTTCACGACTTGCAGGGTATGGAAACATCTCAGTAGATAATTATTTTTGTTATGATTGAACCACCAGATTCTATTTTCTAGGCTCATTGCATAATCGTCGTGGGAATCTGATGTAAGACTTATAGCCCATTTGGTTCAAACAGAAAGTTTGAGCAAAAATTTATAGGGTGTTTGAGAGCGTTGGTTTGAACCAATTTTGAGTAAAAATATTGTAGCACATGAGAGTTTAATACTTTAATTTATAAAGCGTTTGTGCTTTCTGATCAACGTACCTTAGGCAATTTTTTTGAAGCCACAACACAAAGAGGGCAGGGTCTACAATATCCTTTTTAGGCATGTCTTATTGAAACTTTAACAAACTTTTTGTCATTCTTAATGTCATCTCCATATTATGACATCCTCTTTTTGTCACTGAGCTTTGAAGCGCAAGAGTATCAAATGAATTAGGCGCTGGGAAGCCTCGCGCCGCATTTTTGGCTCCACAGGCGGTGATATTCTTCGTAGCATACGTGGTCTAAGGTTAAGCTTGATTGCAGTGTTAGTAAGAATACTAATGAAGTGGAATCCATGCAGTGTTTGTCAAGCATGTGCCTTGGTAGATAAATATTGCCAAATTTCCATCATCATCATCATACCATAAGATTGGTATATGTCACTGAAATTTTCACATTCATGTGGGTACGTAGCCAGGGGTGTGGATGGCAAATAATTGGTGCATATATGAATTTTGGAGCCTATTACTTTCTAAGACTTCCTTGCTTGCCTTAGTTCTTACTTATACGTGTTAAAATCATTGTATATAGTTCCTCACTTTTAAACTTTTGGTCCCTAATAATACTTAGCTAACGTAAGAATGATCGTTAACAACATCTAGCTAATAGAAAAATTGAAAGTGAAACAAAATAATAGATTAATAATCAAAGTAAAATATTTTAGTAGTTTTTTATCAAATATTTAATATTTAACTAATTGAGGAATTAAAATTAAAATAAAGTAATATATTAAGGATCTAAGGTTAAAAACTTTAAAAGTTAAGAAAAAAAAAATTGAGGATAAAGCTCACGCCATATAGATAAGTGTGTGTGCACATAAATATACACGTGTATCATCTACTCCGTTTGACAACAACATTATTTAAGTGGTCATGCTTTGTTAAAGTGATTTTATTTTGAATATTTAAATAAAAATGAGAATTTTTTAGAGCCATGTTGAAGTTGGCAGGCCTCCTACGTGTTGAATTTTTTAGCTATATTGTATTCAAAGACAATAATTTAGGATCTGTTTGTTTCGATACTCGAATCACAGTTTGAATCATTTTATTATAGTATTTTCTCTCACAAAAATTTAAATCTTCATTTAAATATTCTATTTAAATACTCGAACCAAACGGGCAGTTAAAATTTCCGAGGATACTTTTTCCTTCTATAATTGATTTCGGAGGAAATCCAAGATTTTGTAAAATAAACTCCCTAATAAAGAATTATAACATTCAAACGTCAACTCATATTAACGAAAGGAATAATGAGAGTGTTTCACAATATTATTTCAACTATATATAAGTATTTAAAAGAACGATCAAAATAATTAGTTTGAAAACTATAGCATATAAAAACTATATATTATAGTAATTTTTTATTTTTTATTATACACATGTATCATCAACTCCGTTTGACAACAACATTATTTAAGTGGTCATGCTTTGTTAAAGTGATTTTATTTTAAATATTAAAATAAAAATGAGAATTTTTTAGAGCCATGTTGAAGTTGGCAGGCCTCCCGCGTGTTGAATTTTTTAGCTATATTGTATTCAAAGACAATAATTTAAAATTTCCGAGGATCCTTTTTCCTTCTATAATTGATTTTGGAGGAAATCCAAGATTTTGAAAAATAAACTCCCTAATAAAGAATTATAACATTCAAACATCAACTCATATTAACAAAAGGAATAATGAGAGTCTTCGATAATATTGTTTCAACTACATATAGGTATTTAAAAGAACGGTCAGAACAATTAGTTTAAAAACTATAGTATATTAAAGCTATATACTATAGCTGCTGAAAGCTTTATCTTATTTATAACGATTTCAACTGAGATGCTAAAAAGAGGAATAGTTTTAATTATTATAGTGTAAAGCTCTTATATACTACAGTATAAACAAAAGTAAGTTATGGTGTAAAACTCTCATGTACTACAATAATTTAGTTCTAACATTTGGTTTTAATTGTGTTATCAAACACAATCAATAGTTTTTAAGACTACTCATTCTTGATTTGTCAGGAATAAAATAATATCAAACCAAATCCATACCACAGGCAATACTTGTTTAAATAATTAAATAGAGTGAAACATGATCCGAATATTTGGTTGAGTTTGCCAAGAAAGATCCTCTCAATTGAATGTAAAGGTCAATCCTCCAAAAGTCGGCTGTTTAGTAGTGGTTCTAATTGTACGATTTTTACCATAAACTTAGTTATAAATAATGTAAAGCTCTTACATGCTACAATAATAATTAAAAAAAATTACTACAGTATAAAGCTCTCACATGTTACAATAAAAGTGGTTCTAATCAATGGTTTCCACCACCTTTCGAAACACCCTCGACCATTATAATATTATGGAGCTCTACGGGGGCTCATCAACTTTTTTATTGGCCCAAAAACCAGACCCAATAGGCCATCAAAAGTGTTTTTTTTTTACAACACTTAACACTTGTAGCAAGACATGCATTTTGGCCTTATAGTAAGTTCTATTATATTAACTTTTTGGCCTTATAGTAAGTTCTATTATATTAACTTTTAGATTAATTTTTCAATGATCTGATCTATAAATAAAATTAGTTTTCAATTATACATTATAAATTTTTAACGTAGACAGTCATAGATCATACCGTTAAAAAATTAGTCTATAGTAGTGTTAAAATATTTTGTCTTAACAAGATAAGCTCCCTTTTTCTCCCCCTAATGTCAAGATGAAAGCATTTTAAACACTCCCATCTCTTCTCCACTCTTCAGATTAAAGAAACACTTGGGAAAAATATGTAGCAACAAGACACTGAATTATTTCTTCAAGCTTCTTAAATCTGAAAAATAGAAACCAGCAAATGCTATCACAAATTAGAAGCTGTAACAGAGTTGAAGAAGCAGTTGTACTTGGCAGGACCCCCAGTTTTAGTTGGCTTTTTACAAAACAGTCTACTTATGATATCTGTGATGTTCAATGGCCGCCTTGGTGAGCTTTCACTCTCAAGCTCTTCCATGGCTACTTCCTTTTCTGGAGTCACTGGTTTCAGTTTAATGGTAAGGGCTTGCCATTAAATCTGGTAAATTTCTCTTCATCTTTAGCACATGTTATATATCACATCATGTAAATATATGGAATGTATTTTATGCGCATTAACAAATGTTTGTCATTATATTGTTGTTTTTCTGTGATTTCAATTCATAAGCAGCTTGGAATTGGAAGCGCTTTGGAGACTTTTTGTGGACAAGCCTATGGAGCAAAGCAGTATCATATGCTTGGCATACGCATGCAAAGAGCCATGCTTGTTCTCACACTTATGTGCATTCCTATTGAATAAGATTTTTTTGTGTTCAAACCAGGTCTCCAAACAAGCTATTAACAGTTGATATTATCTAAGTTGTTAACTTGAGCAACTTCTCTGTAGCCTCAACACAAGTATGATGGTTTTCAGAATCCCCTCTGGTTTTGGTGGTGCTGTTAGGTATGTCTTGCATAAACTTAAAAAACTTGTTGTTCGTCATCCTTATAAACATTAACTCCACATTATGACATCCTCTCTCTGTCTTTGAGCTTCAAAGCACAAGAGTGTCAAACGAATTAGGCGCCTGGAATCCTCGAGTGGCGCGTTTGGCTGCAAGGGTGGTGATGTTCTTGGCAGTTATAGAGGGTCTTGCATTAAGCTTGATTGCAGTCATAGCAAGGAATATTTGGGGTTACATGTACACCAATGACATGGAAGTGGTGAGGTATTTGGCGGGTGTTGTGCCTGTGATTGCTTTTTCAAACTTCATGGATGGAATCCAGGGAGTTCTTTAGGGTATGTGCTTTAAATGTACTGCCAAATTGCCATCTTCATTAAACCATACAATGTAATCTTCATGTCATTGAGAATTATTTCCTTGTTTACTATATCAAAAGGTAGGTGTAGCTAGGGGGTGTGGATGGCAAAAAATTGGTGCACATCTAAACTTTGGAGCCTATTACTTTGTGGGACTTCCCTGTGCTATACTCCTAACTTTTGTCTTCCACTTTGGAGGAAAGGCAAGTATCACTATAAATTTCAACTTTTTTAATTTCAACTGCCATGATATGTGAGTTGTTATTCTTTTATTAGTAATTAAAAATTATCGCATCAATCTGTATTTCAATATTGTATCTACGGTGAAAAGATGACAATGCATTGCCAGATGAGTTAGTATCAAAAAGCTAGGATAAAAGTTAAGAACCTATATGACTTTCAGGGACTTTGGATGGGCATCATAAGTGGGAGTTCTCTACAAGCATTTTTGCTCCTGGTAATCACATTGCAAACAAATTGGGATGAGCAAGTAAATGAATCTTAAGTACCCTTCTAGTTTGATTGCTTGTAGTTACATATCTATTGCATTAGTTCCTCACTGCCATGCTCTTTGCTTTGCTTTTTTCAGGCAAGAAAGGCAGTGGAAAGAGTTTACGCTTGAAGTTTGCAAACAAATATAATAGCGTGAAGCTCAAGTTAGTGCTAGTTGAGAGTGGAAAGTGTTTTCGCAATATTTTGCTATAAAATTCCAAATAGACAACAATGTGATGAAGAAAAATTAATTCTAAAAAAAAAGTAACAAGAATTATGTAATATGAAAGAGCACATCAGATATACTACAATTACAAAGAGTATAAAAGCAAACTTGGAAAATTAGGGGCTTCTTTGGCATTGAGTTCAAAAACTAAAAAACAGAATACAACATCTCTAAGAATAGAAAAACAACATTTCATTTCGGGATCTACCAGACCCGAGCCACAGTCGGACTGACGAACCGGGACCTTTGTCAGGATCAGACCAAATGGATGGGATCCATGTTGGGATTGGGATTATGGTTGGGACCTGCACCGGGATCGAATTGATTGGCTCTAACCAGCGAGGGATAAAAACAGATGGGTCGGGGCCTGCGTTGGAATGGAACCGACAAGTGGACATGCGCTAGGATTGGGATGACGGGATGGGACCCACATCAGGGCCGGGCTCATAGGATCGGACCCACACTAGAAAACCTCACTTTATACCGTGAAACGATGTCAAGACGACATTAAACGGGTCTCCATAACCAACAATTTTGTTTATCATAAAAACAAAATAGTTTTTGAAAAACTTGTTTTCCAAAGACAAAAAATAGAAAACAAGATAGAATGATGCCAAACAAGTTCCAGATTTCGCCCTCTTTGTTTTTCTCTTTCTTTCTTGTCAAAACGAGTTTCATGTTACATGTCATACTCTCAAATCTCTTGGTCATTCTTAGATTAGCACACGTGCATAGCTAATGAGCGTTACAAACCCAAAACAAATAAGAAAAGAATATTGCTACAAAACATTAGTGGTATTAAGTGTAGTGAATTTGAAGCCCTAATTCTATTGACAATGAAAAATATACGAACAAAAAATAAATAAGAGCATATTAAATTTATAGTGGTTCACATTTGATGTGAGAGCTATATCTACTTTTAAATGGTAATAGAATAATTCATTATGATGCTAAAAAAGTCTACAAGAGAAAAATTACACTGTTTCTTAAGAATTTTTTCTCTAGCCTTTCTCTCGCCCTAAATTTATAAGATAAACCATACATCAAAAAAAAAAAGAGCACAACTTATCTATATATACGTTTACAAAAAATGGGGAACAACGTAACAAAAAACACAAGACACACACTCCTGATGAGTGACACGTGTAGCTGTGGCCTTTAACTAGTGCGGTCGTGCGAACTTCGTAAGTTTGCTACATATTTCTTCACCTCACGCGCGACCGCGCCCTGCTTCTGTAACTCCACACAGCTGTGCAACTTTCCCTCCGCGAGGGGGCGCACTTGATGCTCTCAAACTCCTTTTTTTTTTTTTCTCCTCGGTAAAATTTTGGGCTAGAGGCTTCGCCCCATACCCCTCTTCTCACCCCCTTTCAACCCCCATTGCAACCTTATCAAGAAGGCTGATACCTGACATTTTTTACGTAGGATGATATTTTAAAAGACGTTAAATTTGGCTCCATATTTCTTAACATTAACCATCATCTACTAATAAAAGATGAGTCCTATAATGTGAGACCTATAGATGAGGCCTACATTTTATTAGTGATAATATTTAACACCGATAATACCTTTAAATATTTTTTATAAGAAAATCAAACACTTCTTCAACTCAATAAAAAGACACCACTTGATCGGATTGAGGAGGAGGAGAAAAAAGGAGAAAAAACTTCTATTTTTAGTGTGTAAAAACTACATAGAATCCACATTTTAAAACTCCTAAATTCTAAGCACCCCACCTCTCTCTTATTCAAATTCGTACTTTTCTTTTTCTCACCCACAGCAAAGATGTCAAGTCACTTTAATTTACCACTCTCATTTGCCCCACATCTCTTTAATAAATATAATCTTTGTTGGTGAAGTACATGTAGTATGGCGTGGAGAAGCTTTCACGCTACTGCCCCTGCCCAGCCCTACCCCATGAAATTTACATGCCTATCCTATTTCAGAATATAATCATATCAATTTAAAAAAAAAAAAAGTTGAATTGTATAGTATCAAATAAAGGTTGTTACCATTGAAGATAACAGTTTTAGGTATTTTTTTAGGGAAGCAAGGATTAATGTAATACAAGTAATTAAAAGGGAAAAGTTTCACGACATAATTATAGGGAGAAATTTAAACATGTTAATTATCTAAACTTCTTGTTGTTAAAGATCTGATCTGCAAGATTTGTGCTCCCATCGGACTTCTTAAAATTTTTTTTCCTGGACACAAATCAAAATGAGATTGTTGATATCTCATTTGTACTTCTAAACATTGTGGGAGGTCTTTAGTTGACTAAATTTAAAGGGTAAGCTATTGATGGCTTGTTTGACACACCGTATTGTACTGTATTGTATTGTCTTACATTACATATTTTGTAGATAATACAATACAATATAATAGCATGATGAACTAGAAAAGACGCGACTATGAAAATCTTTAGCTCGGACGGCTTACTAGCAATGTTCACCATCTTCATTATGAACTCCTTAACACCATCCCACACCATCATAGTTCATCGTCAATAATTTGTCCATAAGTTCTCTTGCATAGAATTCCTTGCATTTTTCCGTCTTTGGCACAACTTTAACAAGTGTCTCGGAAATAGGTCTCTTCAAGCATCAGGGCTGAATCGTTAGACCGATCCCATTTCTCATACTATGCTTTCTTGCCATGGTTGCTTTCCTTGACCTAGGGAGCTCATTTTCTTGCGAAGCAATGTCAATATCTATCAGAGTGAAGAATATCTTGATGTCTTCTTTTTATCTCTTATAATTGGCTTCAGCCAGGGTCTCGTTCAGTGCTATAAGTGCAAGGAGCCGAAACATAGTATTTCAACATGTCACTGGGCACAAAGTAAGTAAGTAAGAATACACCAAAAAGTAGATGATTTTAATCTCACAGGAGTTTAAGCGGAAGATTTTGATGAAAGGGCAAAAAAAAATTCCAAATTGGGTAAAAGGCCTCTTTTTTTTTGGAATAAAAAAAATACGCTTTTCTGTGCAGGTAAACTGTCTCAACTTTTTTTCAACAAAATAAGAAAAATGACTGTAGTAGAATAAGGAATCTCAACATGTTGAAAAAAAAAAACTGGAACCGTTTTGATGTCCAAAAAGCCTTTTTTTTTGTGCCAAAAACTGTCAAAAAAAAGTGGACTATTTCTCAAAAATTTTTTTGGTCGGAAGTCATTTCTCAAAATCACTCAGTTTAAGCTGTGTAATCTAGGCACAAAGTAAATAACAATAAATCTTTGTTTGATAGGAGGGAGAGGAAGATGGAGAGGAGAGATGGAGGGATGTGGTCTTCCTCATAGCCTATCAAATTAGATCCTTTCATCCATGGAAGAATTCAAAGAATCCATCACTTTAAGTGTAAAAAAGATCATTTTATTCTCTAAATAAATAACTAACAAATAATAATAAATTTACTATATATTAATTCTACAAATAACTATCATCTATCATCTCATCTCCCCCTTTATCCTACTGAACAACATAAAGAATTATTACAATATTCTTTATCCTTCTTGTTGATGGTAAAAATTCGTCAATAATATACCACATAGAATACTCACGATTCCTATACGAAAGTATGAAAAATAAAAGCAAGTAGAATACTTAAGAACAAGAACATCAGAAGTTATAGTAGTTTACTCTAGAGAGCTACGTCTACTTTGGAAGAATTTCACTATAATATCATTAATCTCAGGGCCTCCTTCCTACAAAGGTCTGGAGTCTTATTTATAAGTACAATTATCTATGTAAGACATAACAAAAAATAACTTAAATTTCTCCATTAATCCCACATTCAGCCCTCTTAACCCATGCATGTATGACACACTTCTTGAGATCACATTGGCCTACGCTCACTAAGTGACGTAAACCATGTTCTCAGATTCAATATATCTTGTCATTTCATTATCTCGATGTTTAACTGCCTTAGAGTTATGTCACCGTCTTGTGAAAATACGACTGGCCTGTCGAGATATCTTCTTGGACTTAGTCTTTTTTGGGCCTTAGCATGATCTCGACCGTGGGCTTTGGGCCGTCGAGATTACCCACAACAATTTCTACTCTCTATTTCTTAAACTCTTTCTATTCTTCCTACTCTTTATCTCTCCTACCAAACAAAGTGTTAGATAGAAATTGTAACATACAACTGTCGCTCTCAAACAAATGGTTAATAAAACACTCACGACTAAAGAGCAATCTTTTTTAGGATAAAACTCTGTTTGGTCTGATAAATGGAGAGCAAAGGATGGAGTAGGTTAGATAGGTGGAGAATATGAATGATGGAGAGGATTATAGTAATCTTTTATCTTGTTTGGTAAAAAGAAGGGATAGTTGAAAGGATTAATAATAATTATTTGTATAATTACTATATTATACATTATATTATTTGTTAATAATTTATTTTGAAGGATAAAACAGCTTTTTATTTAAATTTTGGTGGATTGGTTGGAACTCTCTATTAATAGAAGAATCCAAATTGGTGATCTTCTCTCTCTCCTCTACTCCCTTCAACCAAACAAGGAATTCTTTCTCTTCTCCCACGACTCTCCTTCCACCCCTCTCCCTTCCCCATCTCTCCCCCATACTTGTGAGATTCCACTAATCACTTCATATTATCTAAGTTACAAAACAGAATTATAACCTTTGGGTAGAAAAATGGCATTTTTCTAGATATAACAAAATCTCAGTAGTAAAGTTAAAATATGGTAAAATTTCATAATATTTTAAGAATGACAAAAATTAATATCAATTAAATTGATTAATATGTGATTATACAAAATGTAACATTTTTATGACAATTACATAGAGTAATTTTTTCTATTTTAAATACACAAATCTCACAACCAGATATAAAACATGCCCACAAAATCATTCGCACATGCTTTCATTATATAAAAAATAAAGGAACCATTAAATTGAATTTCTTTCAAATCTAATCAACTTGTAAGTGCCGATATGGAATTAATACAACCTATTTTGCCTTAAACAAATGTATTTTTTTAAAAAAAGAATACAAAATATAAAAATCTCACAACTAGCGTATAAAACATATCCGCAAAATCATTCACACATGCTTTCAATCAACCACCAAAATTTAATTTCTTTCAAATCTAATCAAATTGTTAAGTACGCGGCTTTTGATAACTCATACAACTCATTTCGCCTTCGCAAAAAAATGTAGATATATATATATATATATATATATATATATATATTCTTTTGAAGAATCCAAATGAATTTATAAGTATAATAAATTTTGTGCAATATGAACAAAAAGCAAAAAGTGTGGGGGCAAAACTGTATTATTGCAAAGCCTTGGATAAAAACACTGTAACTAATTAAAATAAATTCTTCCAAATTAGGTTCTCAAGAAGAGAACATGTCCATATAAATACACGGAAACCAATACAACATAAACTACAAAACAATGAAATAATAATATATAACATCAAACCCGAAATCTTTGGTTAATAAAAAAAACATAGAAATTAATGTATGATATAAGGTGTTTGAAGAGTTCTAACTTTTTGATCTAATTTTTATTGTTATAGTGTAAAGTTTTTACTTGTTATATTATAACTTCAAATTGTTTTGTCGAAGTACTTTTTTTTCTAACCAATCCATTTCTCTCAAATATGTATAAGATGCAAAAACATTTTGTCTCAAATCTGTATAATTTTTTTTAACTTTTCTGTAAGACAATAAATTGTATGATACAACTTTTTTTCCCCAAATCTCATATCTTAATTAAACTGACCGTTCATATATTTAGTAACGAGTTCCTATTAAAATGACCTTTTTCAAGTATGTTCTTACTTAAACCTTTTTTTTAACAAATTGACTATACACGTGCATTATTGCATGCTTCCAAACTAGTAAAATAATTAAATGGTGAAAGCACTCTAGAAATATTTGTTCCAGTTTTCCGGGCAAGCTCCTCTCAAGTCAACGCAAGTGTCAAGCCTCCAACTAATGGGGCTCATCAACTTTTTTTTAGCAAGTACGTTCGACTCCAGCACAGCATAAATAATTCAAAAAGAAAAAAAAAATATTTATTTTTTTTTTTCTTGCAGTCGAAGTAAAGAAAGCATTTAAACACTCCCATCTCTTCTTCATTCTTTAGATTAAAGAAATACTTGGCAATAATATGGATCAACAGGATCCCAAAATATCTGTTGAAGCTCCATTAATCTTACACACAGAAACCAGCCAATACCATCACAAAACAGAAGTTGTAACGGAGTTGAAGAAACAGTTATACTTAGCAGGACCTCTAGTTTTAGTAAGCTTTTTGCAAAACAGTTTGCTTATGATATCTGTCATGTTCGTTGGCCATTTGGGGAAGCTTTCTCTGTCAAGCTCTTCAATGGCAACTTCATTTTCTGGGGTCACTGGTTTCAGTTTAATGGTAAGGGCTTGCCCTAAAATCTAGTAGTTTCTCCTAATCTTTAGCACATATTATATATTACATCATTTAAATATATATGGAATGGAAGCCTTTGATATGCTTTATCGAGTTGATGTGCATAGTTGTTTTCTATAATTTCAATTCTTGAGCAGCTGGGAATTGGAAGTGCTTTGGAGACTTTCTGTGGACAGGCATATGGAGCAAAGCAGTATCATATGCTTGGCATACACGCGCAACGAGCCATGCTTGTTATCACACTTATGTGCATTCCTATATCTCTCCTTTGGTGTTGTACTGAGCAAATCTTCAAAAGCCTCAAACAAGACCCCGAAATCGCAGCACAAGCGGGAGTATATTCGCGTTGGTTGATTCCTAGCATTTTCCCTTACGGCCTTCTCCAGTGTCAACTCCGGTTCTTGCAAACTCAGAACAACATTTGGCCTTTGGTGATAAGTACTGGGATCACTAGTTTTCTTCATGTCTTTGTATGTTGGACTTTGGTTCTTGTACTTGACTTTGGTAATATAGGGGCTGCTCTCTCTAGTGGCATCTCTTATTGGACCAATGTGTTGATTTTGGCAATCTACATCAAGTTTTCTCCTTCATGTCGGAAGACTTGGAGAGGATTTTCTAAGGAAGGCATGAAAAATCTCATCGCCTTTTTGAAGCTTGCTATACCTTCAGCTCTTATGGTTTGGTGAGTTTGATCCTTTCTTCTTTATTCTTTTTTCTTAGGAGTTTTAACTACCTCAATCTCTTAATTATGTTTTCTAAATTAAATCTTTGACTTGCATCAGCCTAGAATATTGGTCATATGAGTTTCTTGTTCTCATGTCTGGTCTGCTTCCCAATCCAAAGCTTGAGACATCAATGATGTCAATCAGGTTTGGTCCATTTCCTTAATTTTGAAATTTACATAAAGCATTGCTCTATGTTGTTCCTGCAGATATGCTTTCAAATGTAACACATGTGAACTTAATAGTTAATGTTTTCTAAATTGTTGACTTGGGCAACATTTCCGCAGCCTCAACACAAGTGCAATGGTTTACAGAATCCCCTTTGGTTTTGGAAGTGCTGTTAGGTATGTCCTGCATAAACTTAAAAAAAAAAAAAAAAAAAACTTTTTTTCATTGTTATAAATATCCCCTCCGCATTATGACATCCTCTCTCTGTCTTTGACCTTCAAAGCACAAGAGTATCAAATGAATTAGGCGCCGGGAATCCTCGAGCGGCACGTTTGGCTGCAAGGGTGGTGATGCTCTTGGCAGTTATAGAGGGTCTTGCGTTAAGCTTGATTGCACTCTTTGCAAGGAATGTTTGGGGTTACATGTACACCAATGAAGTGGAAGTAGTGAGGTATTTGGCGGGTGTTATGCCTGTGCTTGCTTTTTCAAACTTCATGGATGGAATCCAGGGAGTTCTTTCGGGTATGTGCTTTAAATGTACTGCCAAATTGCCATCTTCATTAAACCATAAAATGTAATCTTCATGTCATTGAGAATTATTTCCTTGTTTACTATATCAAAATGTAGGTGTAGCTAGGGGTTGTGGATGGCAAAAAATTGGTGCATATGTAAACTTTGGAGCCTATTATTTTGTGGGACTTCCTTGCGCTGTACTCATAACTTTTGTCTTCCATTTCAGAGGAAAGGTAAGTATTTTATTAGAGATCTCGAATTTTTTAATTTCACTTAACATGATATATGAGCTGTCATTTTTTATTAATACGTTCTTAAAAAATTGTCACATCAATCAATATTGCAGTATTCAATCTACAGTAAAAAGATTGATACAAGAAAAAGTTGGAATGAAAAATACAAAAGCTATGTGGTGATTTGCATTAGTTCTTGTAAACCCCAAAAAACTTTCAGGGACTTTGGATGGGCATCATAAGTGGGAGTTCTCTACAAGCATTTTTGCTCTTGGTAGTCACATTGCAAACAAATTGGGATGAGCAAGTAAATAAAATCTTTAAGTACCCTTTCAGTTTCATTTTACTAGTATGTTACATATCTATTACATTATTTCCTCACAGCCATTCTCTTTGCTTTGGTTTTGCAGGCAAGAAAGGCAGTGGAAAGAGTTTACACTTCAAGTGTCCAAACAAATATTATAGCGTGAAGCTCAAGTTAGTGCTAGTTGAGTGTGGAAAAGAGTTTACACACTATTTTGCTATGAAACTCCAAATAAATCAGCTAGGCAAACAAGTTTAATTTTCAAAAGCCAAACATGTCTCTCAGAAGCAAATGGAATTATGTGCATGAATTTTGCGTTTTGATTATGAGCAATACTATTTGTCTCAATGGGGCTACAATCACACCTTCTTACAAGAGGTGGGTCTTACCTATAGGGTTCACCTGGGTCTCATAGATAGGGCCTATCTAGGCCTAATTCCATGAACTTATACAATATTTTTTTAATTATTTAACATGGCAATTCTTTTCACACGTATGTAGTGAGTACTTGGTAGCACGGCAAAATTTTAAATTAAGTATGTCACTCTTATTTGATTGGAAATGGGTTCCAAACGTGAAACATGTTCAAAAGTCTCGGAGTTTAAGCAAAAGTATAGCAAGAATTAGAAGAAAAGAAGAAAAACACTTACAAGAACAAAGCGAGAATAGTTTTGTGAAAAAAGGCTTTCACCAATTCCATTCATGATGAAATTACAATATATACGTCTTTTTTTTTTTTTTCTTTTAAAAACCAATTACACATCCTTGAGTATTACATAAATGAAAAGAGCATGACAATTAGACATCCTTGGATATATATATATATATATATATATATATATATATATATATATATCTTATCTTACTATTTATATATATATATATATATATATATGTCTCAATGTGTAAATCGACATATGGCTAACCTTCTTATTCCTCTTTTTTTTTTTTTGCTTCTTTTATTTCATCTCTTTTTTTTTTTATATTCTTCTTTTGTGTTCCCCCTTCTCTCTTTTATTTGCATATTTAATCTTCTTCTTGGTTTCTTTTTTTTTTTACCCTTTTTTATTTTATGTTAATAATCTTATATATTTTCAAATTCACTGTATTTAAGTATTTTTTTTTATATTCTTCTTTTGTGTTCCCCCTTCTCTCTTTTATTTGCATATTTAATCTTCTTCTTGGTTTCTTTTTTTTTTTCCCTTTTTTATTTTATGTTAATAATCTTATATATTTTCAAATTCACTGTATTTAAGTATTTTTTAATATATATCATCAAAGTACTATTATTTTAACATTTCTTTTCTTTTTTATAATAACGACCTTCAAATATTCTAGAATCAAGAAAAATCAATATTAAATATTACATGTTAACACATCATGAAATTTCAAGATTAACTTTGTTTTCTTATCAACTTCTACTTATAGAGAAATAGTCGAATCTTTAAAAGGATAAACCGTCACCAAATTCCATTAATTAACAGGTCAAATTTTTCTTATTGAACTTCATTGTGTGTGTATATATTTGAGGGCCTACTTGGAATATATTTTGTTTTTATTTTTAAACAGTAGAAGAAGATGAGTGTAAGTGAGGGCTTTTTAATTATCATTTAGATAGTGCATAGAAAATAAAAAGCTTTTTAATTAGAAAAGTTTTTGAACCAAATTAGTTGAACGGATAAAAAATCTTTTATTATTATAAAAAGCAATAAAATATAAAGATAGAAATAAATGTTTGATTTGTATAAAAGATTAAAATATAAATAGAAAATGCTCTTCACATTCTCTTTTTCTGTAAGTTCCAAGGAGGGCTGGTTCGGAAAATAAAAATAAAAATAGGGCACATGTGAAAAAAGCTTATAAAATCCAAAAGTCCAACAAGTGTGCCAACACAAGAACTGAAAATTGAAGATGTGCCAAAAATTATTAAAAAGAAGGGGAAAAATTACCATATTATCACCAACACAGACCTCGCACTCCAATTAGCTAGCCAAATAACACCCCATATCCCCACTGGTATTTCTTTTTTTGTTCCTCCTATAATTAATAAAGAAGGGGCCAAATTACCATAAGATGCCTGTTTTGTTGGGGTCAATCTCTTTCTTATATTTCACGTAAGGAAAAAAAGGTGGGGAACTCAAAAAAAAGGTCTTCTTAACGTCTTCTCAATGATTCTTTCCACTACCAAAAATGCAAACATGTCAATAATCTGATACGCCTAAGACCCACTAGGCACATCATTTTCCACTCCAAATTATTTGAAACCTTGACCAAATATTATTACAAGATATACATGAAAAACATAAACGAATCTAACATGCCAAAACAACAAGCATATCAAAATCAAACGGAAGCGTGAAAACAACGTGTACCTCCGGCCATTGCTACCGAGCAGTCCAACGGTGTCCTTCGGCTATAAGCGTAGTTGCGTCTCCTTGGAATGCTTCCAAGTTCTCCCAAAACTCAACTGATGGTGTTGGATTCTTAAGAGAGTTTTTGAACTTGGGGACCCAAGGCACTGTTCAATACACGAACTGGTTTTCTGTGTTTCTCTCACTGTACTCAAAAAAATCCTTTCATCAAGGATTATTATACAGCCATAAAAGCAGTTACCAAGGTGTGTTAATGGGCATAAATATGAGCCAATAATTGCAACAAAAATAAATTGGTTTCAATTCCTTATTGAAACCGTTAAAATTTGCAACGGTTACATTTTTTATGAAATTTTGAAAATTAAAAAAAAAATTCTTTGCTGAAAAAGACGCCCCTTCACTACCAAAACGACATGTCGTTTTGGCTGACCCAAGGCCAAACGACATGTCGTTTTGTGTCATCTTCAACCTTAAACCGGGTCGTTTTAACTGGGCTGACCCGAATTCTGACCCAGTTTCAGACCCGGATCATTTTTCACCCCCCAAACACCAAATTTGTCGTTTCAAATTGCAGAATTCATAGAAATCTAATGTCTAAATGATTTTTAATCTTAGTTTCAATTAAGAAACGCTAAAATCAAAACCCAAAAATCAAAAAAAATTTCAACCGTGCGTTCATGAACACGGAAATTTTTTCAACCAAAGCTTAACACAGTTCGCACGCAAGGCAGAGTGATTCTGGCTCTGATGCCAAATGAAAAACATAAACGATTCTAACATGCCAAAACAACAAGCATATCAAAATCAAACAGAAGCGTGAAAACAACGTGTACCTCCGGCCATTGCTACCGAGCAGTCCAACGGTGTCCTTCGGCTGTAATCGTAGCTGCGTCTCCTTGGAATGCTTCCAAGTTCTCCCAAAACTCAACTGATGGTGTTGGATTCTTAAGAGAGTTTTTGAACTTGGGGACCCAAGGCACTGTTCAATACACGAATTGGTTTTCTGTGTTTCTCTCACTGTACTCAAAAAAATCCTTTCATCAAGGATTATTATACAGCCATAAAAGCAGTTACCAAGGTGTGTTAATGGGCATAAATATGAGCCAATAATTACAACAGAAATAAATTGGTTTCAATTCCTTATTGAAACCGTTAAAATTTGCAACGGTTACAATACATAGATATGCATTACCTACGTGGGCTTTTGTGCCATCTCTCCCCATGTGCAGCACATGCTGTCCTCAACCATCCAAGCTCATCAACCCAATATTTTATTCACAATCACGCCCACAAATCATGCAAAACCACCAACAACCCACATTCCTCTTCTTCCCTTCTTCTCCTTCCCATTCTCCTTCTCATCTTCATTTTCATATCTATCAATGAATCTTCTCAGATCCCACATGGGGTTCTCGCAAAAAAGTGCTACAACAAGAACAACAATAACAGTAGCCTTGTTTTTGTTGTCTTTCTTGGCATTCTTTTCCGTTCTCCTACTCCACAAAGACAAGATCACACAATGGACAAGTCACTTGTCCATGTTCCCACTATTTTGTGTTCTTGTGGTCTTGGCATTGGGCCTAGTCGCGGCAGCTAGAGCCACCATGGTGACTTGGATCACGGTGTTGGTGCTCTTGGCCTTCGCCGGGAACCGCCGCAGGGTCTTGGTCAAGCGTGGAAGGAGAATTACCAACGAAGTGGCTATGTTCTTGGTTGGAGTCTTGGTCAAAGAGAGGGGCTTTGTGGCTGTTGCTTGCGCTACAATTTTCAGCCTCATGGCTGTGATTGGCATAATAAAAGTAGACTAACTTGATTTTCTTTGTGAAAGTATATGGTTTCCAACTAGACTTTTGTAACTGGAACATTGATTTGGTTTCTTGTAAGTTGTTTTTATGTATATATATATATTTCTCATTGTATGTCTTTTCTATTCGATATATACTTTGGACTTTCGAAAATTATTATTAATTTGTTTATTCATCTCTTTAACTTACTTCATGGTTGAATTTTCAACTAAATGTCATAACTCATGTGCCTATATGTGTCAGAAAGTTCTATGATTTAGATTGCCCAGGTTTTAGGCTTTTTTTTTTTTCTCTCCAAATCTTAGAGAAATTAGAAAAAACAAAAAGAAAGAGAAAGAGAAAGAGAAAGAGAAAGAGAGAAAGTTGAGTTTTAGAATCCAGTTATGGAAATTTTAAATGAAAAATATTAGATATGTGATGAAAATTGATTTAAAATTTTCCAACACAAGAATTATTCACTTAAACTTCTCAATAAGATTAAAAATATGCTCAATAACTTGTAAAAAAAAGTAATAATAAAAGAATAGGTGTTGGAAAGAAAAGAAAATGAATAAAGAATAGAGATCACTAATTTCTTTTTAGTATTTAGTAACCATTAGGAAACAGGGGGGAAATGCTTCAAAACTTTGTTTTTGTTTATCCTTTATTAACTTTAAAATATGATTATTTTCAACGAAAATGTCAATATAAATGTTGTATTTGACCAAAATTATAGAACAATATATTGAATATGTTGTTTTATTTAATACCCAAGTCCATCAAGTAATACTATTTTAAATGTTGTATTTATTTTTTTGTTATAAATTTAAAGTTTTGAAATTATAAAAATAAAAATAAATTTTCAAAAAATTTACAAATAGAAATGTTTTAATCATATTTTAAGTGAAAAGGTCACCACGTTAATCAGAATAAGCAATCAAATGTCATATAACTCTCAACGAATCTATAAGAAGTAATCTTTTTCTTTTTCTTTTTTTCAAATTGAATTTGGGTAGAGACCAAACGTCATAGCTGTAAAGCCTGGAAAAATCACAGAATAATTAAGAGTTATTAATTCTTAATTTTTCTGCAACTAGACATTTTATACTACGAGAAAAAGAAGTTAAGATTTAATACGTGTGTTATTTAATAACACGATAAGTTAGAATAATAATGCTAAAAATAATAATCGGTTAGATTATCGATTTTGACGTTTCTCCGGTAATCGGAGTGTCGTATGAGGACATCGAGGGTGGGAACGAGTTTTTCTCGTCGAGAGCTCCGACATGGTATGTCGGGTCTTTAGATTTGACCCCTGAAATGAAAGTCAACGCCTGTTGACTAATGATCATTCGGTCAAGAGTTGACCTGCTCGTCCAAGATCAGAAACACTCCTCCCTGGCCTATTTTTTGATGCTCCAGACGTGTTCATGGCAACAGATTTTCAAAACGAGACTCCGAGAGCCAAGCAATGATTCAAAGTTTCAAATTCAGAATTAACAGTTTCATTTCCGCCAACCAAAGTGGAAATGATTCGATTCTGATAATTTATCGAATTCAAGTATAATTATTCTTTCAATTCTATGCATTATGATTAGTTGAGCAATTACGTTGATGATTTTGGATTTGAGAATATGTTAATCTCATATTGTTATGTTTCGGAAAATAGTTAGAAAATTACAGAAAACTAATTCCTCGTAAATAATTTTAGTACGAGATTATTTTATGATATTGGCTCAAAATGTGGGCGTCATCGCGGTTATGACCCCTAAAGCAATAAGAACGACATAATTTGAGTTGATCGTTGTTTTAAGGAAGTTTATCATTTATTTTCCATATTATTGGGAGATTAATTAATTAACATTTATTTAGTTGATTTATTTCTACGAGATTATTTTAGTAGTTTTCTCAATATTAACTATGGGAATTTAATTTCCAGTCCAAGTGGGCAATTAAACAGATAAGTCGATGATAAAAGTTTTATCAAGAAAAGAAGTTAGGTTTAGAGTCTCCTCATTTTATTAAGGAGATAGTTAACCGCAATTTCGATTTCGGCTTTACAACGAAGGATGTGATCCATTGCCACCTGTCGCAATTTCATAAATTTGCAATTCGTTTGATGAGCTTCAAACAATTTAGAATAGTCGACGTTCTTAAAGATAGATCCGGCCTACATATGTAGAGGTTATAAGTATCAGATATGAAGCTACCCGAAGTAGCTATAGCTCTAAAGTAAGACAATTTTAGTAGAAAAGGTTCTTCAAGGAAAAAAAAAACAAAGCAAATAAATTTTTTTTTTCGTGCGACATACTATGGTAAATCAAGAATAATTGGCAAATAATAAGATACAATTTTATAAAAGAAAAATAGACTCGCCTACTGAAAATCACAATTCACTTGCCATACAGATCACTTGGTAATTAAACAAGAAAAAAATAGGTAAAACGTATAATAGGACAAATATTTTGACTTTATTGCTATATGTCATTTCAAATAATAGATTAGCTCTTCATCGATATAATTTATGACTTGAAAATAGTTTGCATTGTGTGTAGTAATCCAATAACAAAAAATAACAAATTTTACCGATCTAGTTAAAATGCATGTCTTACCATAAGGGTTCTAATATATATATATATATTATAGCATCATCAAATGTCATCCAAAGTAACACATGGCGTTAAAGCTGTTAATTAATTAACTCACCTGCTCCTGAATGTCTAGTTCTTGAAGATTGGGGGCACTCCTTAGAAGGCAAAGAGCTGCTAAAATCTCTTTTTTGTGGCTGAAGTTAACGTCCATGCAGAGACATCGGAGATTATAAAATGGATAATCTCTTGGTAAACCGCCAAGAGCTAGATACTAGAGAAAAAGGAAAATAAAAAACAAAACAGGATTAAAAGTCTTCATAAGAAATTAGTTGGATAGACTTCAAATAGGTTTCCATGAAAAGATCATAATATCAAATTAGTGTTACCTTAAAAAAAGCACCCTTGAGTGTGAGCTTCTGAACATGCAACAGATTATCAAAAAACTTGGGTATCTCACAGATTTTAAGGGGCCTCGACCGGTCAGGCTTCACCCACAAAAGGACGACTTAAGCTAAACGAGGTGGGTTTCGAAAAGTGATATGATTTGTACGTCTCCCGAGGAATTTGAAGACTCGGAGATTGGGCGCATCGAGGTTGATAATCTCAACATTGTCACCAAGGTCGACCCACAAAACCACACTTTCAAGCATACGGCTGCCACACATAAGAATTTCTTGCACATCTCGAGTCAAACTCACGTGGGAGAGATGAAGGCTCTTCAAATTTCCGAACCCTCTAAATGGCTTAGGAGGTCTCAGCGAACATTCACTTAACTCCAACTTAGTCAAGTTTTCACAAGAAAATACGCAAGAAGGCAGCTAGATAGACGAAGAGTCCACAAATCTATGACGTCGTGGGGAAGAACGTTTGTAGGATCGTCGATGTTCATGAACTTGTTCTCCGGCGCCATGTTCGTGCCATGTTCATGAACATGGCACCTGAGAACATGGTGGATCGTACTCACGGCACTCTTAGTCCATAAACGAGAAAAAATATAATATGGTCGTAATTTGCTCATTCTGTCGATTTTTTTCGTCTCCATAGCTAATGTAAAACTTAATGAAAACAATAAATCAATGAACCGATGTATTAAGAATATGAAAGCTTTAAGCTGAAGGTTATGTGTTTATGATTGATAAAAATTGATTGTTCCATAAAGAACATTGAGTATATATTTATAAAACTAAAACGAAATTTTTGGAATTTGAAATTAAAAAAATAAAGTTTGTAAAACAATAAAAAATAAAGTAAAAAAAAAAAAAGAAACTTACTTATATTTGGTCCTAAAATAAAGTCAAAACTAAATTTATTTCGTAGATCAAATTATTGAACTTTCCTAATTTGCAATTGCTAATTCAATTGATTTAAAATCTTTAAGAATGGAATTTGAAAACTGAGTAATTGCCTTCAAGTTAATATACATAATTCTCAATTTACACATAATTTACCTCACCATAATGTTTTGAGCATTCATGGCATCTTTACACGGAATTTTTTCTAGTCAAAATTGTCTACAAATAGAATTTGGAAACTATAAAATTTTTGAAGTTAAAATTGAAAAAAATAGGAAAATAAAAGAGATAACTTACTTATATTTGGCCCTAAAAATCAAGTCAAAATTAAAATTCGCTTTCATAAGATCAAATTATTTCAAAGGAAAGTTTCCTAATTTGAAATTGCTAATTCAATTGATTCCAAATGTCTAAATTAAATGATGCCCTCAGGGAAAAAAATAAACTTTAAAAATGATATTCGTTTTTTTTAAATAGGGGCTACGGTATTTGAACCCTCAATTTTTTCTTTGAAACCTACATTTTAAGGTGAAAAGTAATAATCTTCGGATACAAAATATATTCCCAATTTACACATAATTTTCTTCCGGCATATATATAGATGGATACCATTATCTAATATATATAAATGTGGATACTCTGTCTAATTTTTTGTGTCACAAATATTATATTTTTACATGTTATTTAATGAAAAGTATGTAAAAGTCAATTAAATGTCGTTTCAAATTTTTTAAATGATGTATTTTAATCAGATTGGTTATATATTACTTGAGACACCAAGATTGAATGGAAAATTGGAGTCATATATATATACCTATAGATGACAATACTATTTTGGATGAATAAATTTATTCACATTCACGGCAGGACTTAGAGATGTTAGCCGGCCTATTTAATTTAGGCCCAAGTGTGCTGCATGTTGTGCCTATGCTTGTCCATTTATTTATCATACCATGCTAGGCCCCACCTAATTAAATTTTGGAGCGTTAAGTCTAACCTATGGCGTATTTATTAATAGTTGTGCCCATAAAGTACTTAGACCGTGCTCATGCCCGTATCAATGTTAGTGCTTTTTGTGGTACTTTTAGCTCTTAATATGTCTTTCTTCTACCTAATATTAAATTAAAAAAATAAAATAAAAACACTAAATCGTAACAATAGAAAGTGTATTGTTAATAAAAAAAAATCTTTTTCTGAGGATAACAATCATTTTCGTCTTTGGTAAATTTACCAAGGGCTATAGTCATAATGATCCTCCTATATTAAATACTTCAACCATTTTCGAATACCTCATATCATTTTTAGAATCTTGTACAATGCTGTTTCTATTATTTAGTTTTCATATAACTCAAAGAGGGTAAGTATAAATTAACAATTGATAATTTACCAACAACAAAAAATCTATTTGATCTTTTTTCTTTTTTAATCAAATATATTAGAAATTTAAAACTTCTATATAAAGAATATTTATAAAAATATAAAATATATTAGTAAAATTAGTTTTAAATTACATATTTTAATCATGCTTATAATTGGACCGCAATAGTGCTTTTAACGTGCTCAAACCAATTACACTCGAAGTCGTAAACCGATTAGAATTTTAGTCTATTAATTAATTTAATCAAAATTTTAGTCTAATTAATACAACTTTCCTATCCAATTAGACTCTTCTATGATGAGCTTTGTTTGATCCAAGCCATGCTCAAACCACAACGACTCTTCCAAGATCGGTTTACAAAGTGAATCAAAAGGATGAATTTCCATCGTCTCAAGAACAGGTGAAGTAGAAAGGATGTAGTTGATGAACTGGTATTATTCTAATTATTCTTTAATCAGTACAATTAATAGATTTTTGGCCATACAAGTTTACTTACACTTTTAATGGGTGTTTTAAACAGGATTAGACTTTATTACGACGGGTAGAGACTACTTGTCCGTTGGAGACCAGGTAAGTACAGCGTGAAGTAAAATATTTTCAGCTAAAGTTTTGAAAACAAGTTTTACATCTTATGTGTCTTACATGTTATGTGTAATATGTAGTTTATGAAGTATGATTTCATGATGTATTATGAATAATTCATGCATTCTAAACGCTTGCCGTTTTCAGTTATGCCTACAGCTTTCAGTTATGCTTGTAGCTTTTAGTTTGTGTTCATGATTTACCAGCTTTGTTTACTAACGCATGACATTTGCATCCTCACTTAATAAAGTGAAACCTTATATCAGTTAATAAGAAAGTGTCATACCAACTTTCCGCCTAGAGGGAGGATCCAGTTTAAGTCTGTGATCTCGATGTTGTTGGGGACCTCACGAACCTTAACTTCTAAATGATCGCACACACGAGGTACATACACATGGGCCTACAGTAACAGAAATAGCAGGATAATCTTTTCATGAAATGTTTTCTTAAATAATTTGTGAGATATATGTTGTGCTTATTGAGCTCACTCTAGTTTATTCATGCCGTAAGTAAACTATCTAAGATTGAAAGAACAAGCACGAGAGACTGGGCAAAGAATGTAGTGCATGCAGATGAGTGAGTTATGGATACCACCATAGCAGTTAACTCCGCATTTAAGTATATTGCTTTTAATAATTTAATTTAATTGATTAATTTAAGATATGTCACGTATGCTTTCAGCTAAGGCTTAATAAATTTATGTTGCCTGTACTATAGTTTTGATTATGTTACTCTATGTCCTAATATAAATTTAGATACGTCGTGCTCGATAGACCTTCCTAGTTGGATTCAAGCACATATATAATTATGATTTTTAAAAAGTTTCTAAAAAGATGTTTCCTTTAAAAGTTGTTAAGTTTTGAGTCCTAGAGCTTCAGGATTTATTATATTTCAAACAAATATTTTTATCATAAGTATATAAGAAACGTAATTTGTCTCAAGTATCATGGATACTTGTATAAATATAGCTAAACTTTCTTATGTTCTTTTTAAATAATAATTATTATGGTAGTATAAATAATAATAATATTATTATATAAATTTAGACTTTCAAGTTAAGTAAATATTTAGTTTTTAAATATGAATCAATTCAATAAATAAATAAAGACTCTATTAGTAAGTTAGGCTGTTACAGGTAGAATCTTGGTATAGTTTCTCACGCGGAGTTTGTGAAATTTTATTTTATAAAATCTGTGAGAGTAGACGCAAAGAAGATTTTGAAATTAAAATGTTTAAAAAATCTCTAAATTTTTAGCACTCAAGAAAATGTTTTAGAATTAAGAAATCAAGTTTAAGTATGCTTAGTAGCGGTACAAGAAGTCGAGTCGTTACAATGGCAACCCACGCGAGGTCAGTCTCTTCGCGGCACCATTGATCTCCTTGCAATGTTGTTCATTTCGGTTGATCTGATGCGACATTGTGTCACCATTGCCGTCGGCCTGCTACTGCCTTACGGCTTACGTTGTGATGTGCTTGCCTCCAAGGGGATATTGGGGGGTTATTTGACCAAAAGAACCTTATGGGAATAAATGTGTATATTCACATGGTGAAAAGCTGTTACGATAACTTCATTCTTTTTAAGGGTTAATTATAAAAACTATACCTTTTTGTTTTGATTATTTTTTAATTTATCCTTCTATTTTTAAAAACTATAGAGGCTTTATTTGAATTTTAAAAAACTTGCTTTAATTTTATTACTGCAAATTCTTTTGACAGAAAACACATGAAGACATGATAAAATACTCTTAGTTAGACCAAAATTTGTTTTTAAAGTATATTTTTCTTTTTGAGAAAATTTTTTAGAAAATATTTTTGCATTTAAAAGCCATGAAACTTAATGTCTTTTTTTTTAAAAAAAAAAAGATGTTTTGTTTAAAGTTTTTTACATTTTTAAATCTATAAAATATTTTTTATAACTATTTAAAGGTCGTTATGTTATTTTGTTTAATTTTTTTATTCATAAGAATGAAATTGAATTTAGTTCTTTAAATTAAAAAGATACTTTTATAATTTTTAAAAACAGAAACATAAATTGTGAAATACTTAAAACTGGGATGTCTCACTGTGTGATTAAAATCCTTTTTTTTTTTTTTTCAATAAGAGGTCTCTTCTGTTCGGCCTTCCGTCAATGAGCTACATTGGGCCAGAGCCCAACCCTTTGCGCACACCCATCTTGACGAGCATAAGATGGGACCCCATGCCATTCACGAATTCATCCATCTACGCTTCCCTATCTGAGTGTCTGGATTGAAAAAGATTAACATTTCCACATGACAAAAACTCCATTTTGTTTCCTGTGTATTTCACCAAAAAATTTCCTAAATGAATAAAATAGTGGGCAATCTTTTTTTTTTCCCCTTGGAATGGTATTTCAAATTATTTCACAAAAATAATACATTAAGATACCAAACAAAAGTCGTAATTCTCTAACTCACCTATTTAATTCTCTTCGTACATTTAAAAAAAAAAAAGGTGAAGGGGCCAATGGGATATGACTTTTTTTAAGAGTGTTTTTAGTAAATTATCAAGATCTAGGGTAAGTTGGTAAACTGTGAAATTTTGTTAAATACAAATTTACCAAGAAAAAGAATATGATATAAATTGAATAAGTAAATATTGAGAATGTATTTTCTTCAAACTTTGATGAAAAGCGAACAAAGCATACTGAAACATGAATGAGAAAAGCTTTTGCGTTTCATTTTATTGCAACCTAAAAGAGCACTATTATTTGGTCTAACGGGGCTATTGCCCGGGCCTTACGGTGTCGTGGTGTCGTAGATAAGAGTCGTCATGGATTAGCTCCTTCATTAGGCGGCTTGATACATGACACGACTCCTTAAGGTAGGGCTAGCAATTTTAGACACGGTACGATGACACGATACGAAAACGACACGAGATAAACGAATTTGGACCGCACATTTATTAATTGTGCCATAAACGGGTTGGCACGAATAACACGAAAATAAACGGGTTGGATTCGTGCTAACATGCCTTAACATGTTTAATTAAACGAGCCGTAAATGTGTTGACACGGCACAACATGACCCGCCCATTTATAACACATTTAAACTTAAAAATAAAAATATTTGAAATATTTATAGTAGTTTAGTATTAATTAGATATTGTGTTTTTGTTAATTTTCTTTATTGGCTTTTTTTAAAAAAATTTAAATTTTTTTATTTTTTAATTTTTAGTTAATTGGGTCATAAACGTGTCATATGCGTGTTGTTATTGTGTCAACCCGTCACGACATGTTTAATAATCGTGTTAATCGTGTCACGTCGTGTTACACGTGCCATAGGCGTGTCATGTTCTTGTTTGTATTTCTGGCACGTTCATTAATTATGTCGTGTTCGTATTCGGCCTAAACGTGTCATGCTGTAAACGTATTAACACGAACACGACACGAACACAATTTTGCCACCTCTACCTTAAGGTAAGGGAGCATGTATGCGAGTTTTAGAGAGAGTCATGATCAATTTATTGCAGAGCTTGAACATGATTGAGAAAAGCATAAAAAATGTGACTTAATGAGGGGGAGTAAGAAGAAAGGGGATTAAGAAACAAAAAGAAAATGAATCTGATTTACAAAGGGAGAGTAATAAAGAAAGAAAAAATAGTTTTCAAACTAGTTAGACCATTTATTTTACAGATTATATAGCTTTTAATTTCAAATTCGAGTTTTTCTTATACACCAACGAGACAAAGGTATATTACAGATTATATAGCTTTTAAATATTTTCTTCAGTGACATTAAAGATTCTTTTAGTAGCTATAGTAATTACCAACAGATTTAGCATAGTACATTCTTGGTAAGCAATATACTCCCCATTTCAAAAATATATATATTTAAGCTAGTTTTGTCATATAACATTATAAAAGGATAATATTCAATTTTTTATTAGTTCTATAAATCAAAATAATCAGAATTAATTATTTTTTTGAGCAAAAAGAAAATTAACCATTGCCCAAAATTTAATTAAAAGGGCTATTTACTGCAATTGTACTATTTTTTTCTTTTCTAATAACATAATTTCCAAAAAAGAAAAAGAATGAAAAAAAACATAAAAAAGAGATCACACACAAGCATGTTTTATTTTTTTCTTTTTAAATTAACCTGTTAAAACATGTACCATTGTATAAATAAGAAACAAGAAATAAAAAATAAAAATAATTGTCTAAAGAAATTGCGTAACACCTTTTTTAAAACTTCAAAAAAGAACGTTATAATGTTTATGGTATGAATAACTTATTTATTTATTCATAACGTAAATCTATTATTTTATCTAAAATATTTTAAAACATCCTATTTATTTCAAAAAAAAAGAAAAAAAAATAATTGTCTCTTTTTCTCCTCATCTTAACCTTGTCAGGTAGCCACCGCTTTGTCCCCCGATCCTCACACAGGATGGACCCTACTTGTGGTCCCACCATCGGGCTAAATATCAATCCTCAATAAAAAAATAATAATAATAATAAAATTTGGGATATTTCTCTTTTTTCTTAGCGTAGAAGAAACCTAGAAAAAAAAAAAAAAAAAAGTCAAGAATTTCTAACCCAAAAAAATAATAAATAATAAATAATAAATAAATAAAATAAAAAGGAAATTTCTTTAGGCCCAAGCCAAAAAAAACACAAATATAAGCAAACAAACAGTCCCCACGACCAACGCAACACAACACAACACAGCAGAAGACCTCACTCCCCTGGCGCTTTGGGCGGCTTACGGTTACGCTTCTCAGCCCCGCTTTCCCTTTCCCTTTCCCTTCGTTTTCCTCTGATTTTCTTTCCCCTTTTCTTTTGAATTTCAATTTTCTTTCCTTTTCTCATAACCTTCTTCTCCGATTTCCTCGTCTTTATTTCGAATATAAACGATTTGTAACCTTTCGATAGATTTCGGATTAGGCCTTTGTTTGTTTCCTAGGGTTTCTGCACATTTTTCGGTTTTCGCGGCTTACGGATACGCTCTCTTCCTCGCTGTGGTGCAACTATGGCGTCTACCATGGTCCTTAAGGTGCGATTCTTGTGATTTATGGAACTTTTTTTTTTGGGGGGTTTTGATTTCTTATGTTTATTTGCTGACAAAAGCTCTTTTTTTCTTTTTGTTGCTATGAGTTGTGTGAAAAAAATTAGAGGGTTTTTTTTTTTAATCAGCTATATATATATATATATATATATATATATATATATATAATGGGGTTTGTGAAAAAGATGTGAGCTTTGCTTTTTTTTTTTTTTTTTCATATGTGTTTGAGAAAATTGAAAGGTGGAAAGTTCGACCTACTCTTCATTTGTTATCGAGATAGAAAGAAATTGAAGAGAAATTGGTCATAAAGATTTTGAACTTCCTTTCGTTTATGATGTGGAATTTTTTTCCTAAAAATTCATGATTTTGCTTGATTTTTAATTATAGTCGTGTCCCAACTTTTAAATCCTTTAGGAAATTGGGCATATTATGTGTATTTGATGCTCAACAACTTTTCTTTTTCCTTTTCATTATTGAAATAAGTAATTAGGGTTAATTGTGGATTTTTTGGGTGTAATTGTTACTGTATTGTATTTTGTGACCAATTTGCTTGTTTTACAGGTTAAATACGGGGATACACTCAGACGCTTCAATGCCCAAGTGAATGAAAATGATCAACTTGATCTTGACATGGCTGCGTTGAGGGAGAAAGTTTTGAGTCTGTTTAGTCTTAATCCTGATGCTGATATTACTCTGACCTATATCGATGAAGATGGTGATGTAGTGACACTAGTTGATGATTATGACCTGCGTGATGTGATGAGGCAGCAGCTGAAGTTCTTGAGGATTGATGTGCAGTTGAAGAATGAAAACAAAAGTGGTAGATCTTATGCTCGATCGAGTGGAAGTTCTACCCCCTTAAGATCCCCTATTGATCAGCCACCTTTGCCAAACATGAACTCTGTTGCGAATGAAGTTTTGAAACCTGTACCGGAGCCACTTCGGACGGCACTTTTGAATTTCTCTCGTGACTCGGCCTCAAAGGTTGCATCTATGAGTCCAGCTGTTGCTAACCTTGTTGATTCCCTCTCACAGATCGGGTTGTCCTTTGTCAATCCTGAGTTGCTGTCTCAGTTTATTGGAGAGACAAGTGCTCGTAATACCGCTTCGGTGAGCCCTGAGGTTCCGTCAGCTGCTGCAGGTTCAAAATCTACAGAATTGAGTCCCGAAACAAACCAGGAGGTGCCAAAGGCCAATTCGGTGCATGTTGTAAAGGGCAATGCTGGTGCGGTGCCGACTGTTACTTCTGTCCGTCCTCCTGTCGATCTCAATAAACCTCCTGCTGAGTGTGATTCTTCTGAGCCTTCGTATGTGAAATCCATACCAGTTGCTGTTCCTTCTGGTGATGACAGGAAGGAGAAGAAGCAGATGGACAGTGACCTTAAAGGGAAGTCGGTTGGTTCTGGAGTATCTGCGAGTTCTTCTGCTCCTGTCAAGCATGTGAAAACAGGTCCTTGTGTGAAACATGATGGTTTTAACAATCCTTTCAATGCGTGTCCTTTTTCTGGAATGCCTCTCTTTAATAATTTCTCAGGTCTGCCCCCTCCCTTCCATCCTATTAAAAGAAATCATGCTGAAGCCACGAGTGGTATATTCCACAGAGGTGTACGCTGTGACGGCTGTGGTGTTCATCCTATAACTGGGCCTCGGTTCAAGTCTAAAGTGTATGAATCTTGTTATAGCTTTGGGTTTTGATGTTAATGAATTTTGTTCTTTTTAATTATTGTATAACTACTTGCTGAATGTTTTTATGTTTCCATTTCTACAGGAAAGAAGACTATGACCTTTGCAGTATCTGCTTTGCGGAAATGGGTAATGAGACCGATTACATGAGGATTGACCGCCCAATGTCTTTTCGGCATCCACGGTCATTGAAGGGAACGCATGAGCAAGTATGTGTATTCTTTGTAAATTTTGCTGTCCGTTGTGGTTGGTTACCGTGTTGTCTTAAATTTTATTCCCTATATTTTTTTGCAGCATCCATGGCCTATACCCCCAGCATTACCTCACATCATTAGAAATTGTGGGAGCAAGTCTGGTCGACCTAAGCTTGATAGCCGCTTCGTTTTGGATGTCAATATTACGGATGGTACCTTGATGGCTCCATCTACCCCATTTACCAAAATATGGAGGATGCGGAACAATGGTAGTCTATTGTGGCCCCAAGGATCCCAACTTGTGTGGATTGGGGGAGACGTATTCTCCGGGAGTCTTACAGCTGAAATGGAGGTGTGTATGATATATCCAACAGAGTTTCCTAGAGAACTTTTTTTTCCCTCCTTATGTCTGTTATCGCTTGTTCAACTTCCAATCTCCATGATTGTTGTCCATTAGTTTCTCTATGGAAGTTTGGTTTCTGTTTTTGAACTTTTTGTTGACCTTCAATCTATGCCAGATTCCTGCTGGTGGTGTTCCAGTGGACAGTGAACTCGATGTTGCAGTCGATTTTACTGCACCTGAAGATCCTGGTCGATACATTTCCTATTGGAGGATGGCTTCTCCTTCTGGCCAGAAATTTGGACAACGTGTTTGGGTTCTTATCCAGGTATCTTCTAACTCGCAAAGAACATTGGCTTATGAGAATTTTGCCATACTTCTGAAGCATATGCTATATCTCTTTAGTTTTCAGTAAAGTCCATCTTTTTGCTGTTATCATCTAATAATCTTCTTTTGTATTTATTCGCTCAGGTCGATGTTTCTATGACTATGAGCAATGCATTTTCCTCAAGCATCCCCCTGGATCTTTGTCCATTCAGCAGTGGCACCAAAAGCCCTCAAGCCAAAGATGTGAATGTTCACACAGATATGGAGTGCGACTTACCTAAGCCTTTCTCTTCTTATGGAGTTCCTGAACTGGAGAGGCCCATTGATGAGCAACAGCGAAAGGATGAGGAACTTAATTTTCCCATAGATGAAAGCTTGCTGGTTGGTCAGGGTGTTTCACCCTCTCCTGTAACTGAGTCCTTGCCACCTATGTCCTATCCTATGATTGACTTGACCAAGGAACCCTCCAATGTCTTCTTCTCTGTACCTGCGCCAGCTGCGCCTGCACCTGCGTCTGCACCTGCACTTGCCCCTGTGCCTGTGCCTGTGCCTGTGCCTGTGCCTGCAACCATCCTTCAACCATCTCTGGCTGTCAATGCGACATTGCTGTCTCCAGTTAAGAAGGCACCGTTGTCTACCGTTGTTGATGCGACGGTGTCGGCTGAAGGAACCTCCTCAAAGAATGTTTTCGAGGAGGCCCTTCTCAAAGAACTTGAAGAGATGGGTTTTAAGCAGATTGATTTGAACAAGGAGATTTTGCGCATGAACGAATACAATCTGGAGCAGTCAGTGGATGATCTCTGTGGTGTTGCTGAGTGGGATCCCCTCCTTGAGGAGTTGGAGGAGATGGTAACTTTGCTGCTGCTTTAAACGCTTGGCAAAGTCTTCAAAGATTGTCATTGTTCTTTCTTCTTTCTTTATCAGTAGGCTTTAAACATACGCCTTTTTTGCAGGGTTTCTGTGATACTGAAACAAACAAAAAGCTGCTGGCAAAGAACAATGGAAGTATCAAGAAGGTGGTGATGGATCTTCTTGTTAATGGGGAGAAGAAGGATGCTTAAATAAAGACAGCCTCTTATGGTTCACGTAGTATATAATATGCATACCAAGTGTCATGATATATATATATATATGTCATAAATAAATCATGGCAAATCAGATATCTTATTATGCACCATCTTTATGTAGTTTTTTATGTTTAGGTTCCTGGGTTTTTAGCAGGGTTTAGATTATGGACCATGTCCATCTTTGTAATACTCTGCGTACTTGATGAGGATATGGAGTTACAAACAGCTTTAGTAAATATATGCATATAAATATTCTAGAGGTGAATCTATGTGTGTATCTATCATTGTCTCATTCATTACAATGTGAATTTTTGATCAAGTTTCTGGTCCCACAGTTTGTTGGGTTGCGAGCTGTGTGAGAGAGTTTCTCTAGAACCACACTGAAAATTGTGTTTGAAGTGGGGTTTGTCGACAGGGGCTTTTGCTTCTTGAAATGCCTGGTCGTTTCTGCTGGTGGTTGGCTGTTGCTTGTCTAGTCTATACAAATGGCCTTGCTTTGCTGTCCACAGATTATTATTGGAAATGGAATAATAAAAAAATTACTAAACGAATCGCTAGTATTTGGGTAATTTTCTGAATGATTTGCAATGAGATGGTAGAAACAAAACAAATAATCCGCAAAATCTATTAAGGGTGTTCAGGAGACTCATTTGTTATATTATGCAGTTCAGAGTCTAGAGTTGAGCATCATCAGTGGGGTAAGATAATCAAGCTGTAGGTGGTGAGTGTGATTGTTTGGACTCTAATGGGAAGTGACTTACAAAATGGCATTGCGATGTTCCGTACTGTCCTTTTGTTCAAAACGTTACTAGATCAAAGAAGAGTTCTCCCGTTAGGTAAGTAAAAAAAAAAACTAGAGTGGTGTACAGTCTTAGTAGAACTGTCAACTTTTTTATCAAGTTTTCTTTCTATCAACGATAAAATTCTTCTTTTAGGAAATATAATCAGGTCCAATCAAGAATATATATATATATATATATATATATGATGGTAGAATATTCCACAGCAATCAAAAAAGTAGCGTGCTAGTGATATAAGCATCCTGCTTATCAATGTGGTGTTGTTTTGGTGCAAGGAAAAAAATTAAAGGAAAATTTAGCTATAATATTGTGAATCAAGTATACGTGGATGCCACCTCTTGATATTTTATGAGTTACATGTAAATATTTTATTACCATTTAGACCGCATTATCACCCCATTAAATCCCTCTTAATATTGTGCATTATGTCTCCTTTAATTGTATATGAAACCTATGTAAGTTATGTCTATTACCATTACCTCTAGTATGATAACTTGGCCTATAAATAGTAGTTGTACTAAGCTTGTAAGTTTCATCCCTCACAACTAAAAGTATAGAAAGTTGTTTTGTCTCCAATTTTCTCTTGTCTTTCTCTATTGTTCTCTTTAGTTTTTTTTTTTGTTATACTTTGCTTTATTTCATAACACGTTATCAGCACGAGTCTCTTGTCTGTAAGCTTTTACAAGTGTTGATTGCTCTTTGGTTCAATCACTTCTTCTTTTGAAAGGTATATTGTGCTTATATATTCACCAATGTTTATGTAGTATAGTCATTCTCCCTTATAATTCTAAGGACATGTCTACTTTATCAATTATTGAATATAGTTTTATATCAATTGCACACTCCTTCTTTGAGATTGGTATTTCTGTTGGCTTTTGATCATTTCATTATTTTTTTTTCTCTCATGTAAAATTAATTCTAGCAATTTCACCATCCATCACGTTGTTGATGTGTTATACATGTGTGTAGTGTTAACTATTTGATGTATTATATTTGCTTTTAGATTAGTAGTTGTATAATCCATCTTTGTTATAATTAATTGTTATATTATTAATTCTGTTTTATTACATTAACAAATTATTTCTTCTATCATCAATAGCTATATAATTAAAAAAAATGAATTTATTGTATAAGTTTTCTTTTATCATTAATATGCTATTTTTTTTTTCAATTAGTTTTAATGACATGATTTTCAATGAAAATTTTATTACAATATTTTTTTTTATTTTCTATGCACGTGCATGATATTTGGTATTCTCATATTGTAAATTTTTGTCTTTTTTGTTAATTAATTAAGAATAAATTGTTGTAATTCTTATTGACTTTATTTTATCGTATACTAGTTCGCACAATGTCGAATCTTACAAAGCTAGAGTTTGTTGCTCTTGATATTTCTGGCAATAATTATTTGGCATGGACTCTTGATGCTGAGATCCACCTTGATGCTATGAATCTTGGTAATACAATAAAAGAAAGGAATGACGCATCCTCACAGGATCGCGCAAAGGCAATGATATTCCTTCGTCATCATCTCCATGAAGGATTGAAAACTGAATATTTGACGGTAAAAGATTCATATGTCCTTTGGAATAATTTAAAGGAAAGGTATGACCACCAGAAGACTGTAATTCTTCCTAAAGCTCGCTATAATTGGATGCACCTATGATTGCAAGATTTTAAAACTGTGAGCGAGTATAATTCAGCAATGTTTAAAATTACTTCTCAATTAAAATTATGCGGAGAAAGTGTTACTGATGAAGACATGTTAGAAAAAACATACTCTACTTTTCATGCCTCTAATGTGCTTTTGCAACAACAATATTGAGAGCGAGGCTTTAAGAAATATTCTGAATTAATATCATGTCTTCTTGTTGCCGAACAAAATAATGAACTGTTGATGAAAAATCATCAATCTCGCCCAACTGGATTTATGTCATTCCCTGAAGCGAATGCGGCATATGTTGAAGATCCTGGGCATGGTCGGCATGGTGGACGTGGACGTGGACGTGGACGTGGACATGGTCGCGGTCGTGGTCGAGGTCGTGGTCATAAACGTAGTCATGGTCATGGTTACTATAACCAAAACTCCTCAAATTTCAAGAAAGCTGCATCTCACCATCAAAAATGGGAGAAGAATGAGGAGAAACAAGAAGAAAAGGGTTTTCAGAATAAAGCCCCAAAGAACAATGAAGATACTTGCCATAGATGTGGCATAAAAGGACATTGGAGACGTACATGTCGCACGTCTAAACATTTTGTTGATCTTTACCAAGCTTTCTTAAAGGAGAAAGAAAAAGGTGCAGAGGCAAATTTTGTTGAGACAAACTTTATTGAACGCCATGATCCCACAGATTTTACACACTTAGACGTTGCAGATTTCTTTGAGAATCATGATGGAAATTTTGAGAATGGAAATTTTGAGAATTTAATTAGTGAGGGAAACATCAATATGGCTTGAAAAAAGGTTCTCCCAATCTATCCCCCCCTTTTTTTTTTTTTTTTCTGGTGTGACCATAATTTTTAGTATGTTTCGATTTTTTTTATTTTAGTTTGGTTGTAATTTGGGTGTGATTTTATTATGTTTTGTAATCTCCATATATTATATAAAAAAAAAAGATTGTCTTTAGTATATTATTTTCTTATCTCTTTGTTTTATTTTTCATGAAGAGGCATGGATTTCAAAAATCATTCCACCGATATTAAAGTTAATGATGAAGCCTTTTGCCTAGTGGACAGTGGAACAACACACACTATTCTCAAAGATAAAAAATATTTTTCCAATCTTATATTAGTTGAAGCTAATGTTAGTACAATATCTGGTATTGCAAATCTCATTGAGGGCTTTGGTAGTGCCAATATATTATTACCTGGTGGCACAAAGTTTATGATTAATGACGCTATGTATTCTAGTAGATCAAAAAGAAATCTACTAAGTTTTAAAGATATACGTCGTAATGGTTATCATATTGAGACAACAAATGAAAGAGACATTGAATATCTTTATATTACATCTAATGTCTCAGGAAGGAAACAAATATTGGAGAAGCTACCAGCATACTCTTCTAGATTGTATTATACATTTATAAATCCAATTGAATCCTATGTGGTGATGAACGAAGAATCCAGAGATTCAAGGAATTTTATTGTTTGGCACAACCGTTTAGGTCATCCAGGTTCAATAATGATGCGAAGGATTATAGAAAAATCAAATGGACATCCTTCAAAGAACCAAAAGATTCTTTTGTCCAAAGATTTTCATGTGCTGCTTGTTTCCAAGGAAAACTAATTATAAGGCCATCCCCAATGAAAGTTACAATTGAATCTCCTACATTTTTAGAACGAATTCAAGGAGATATATGTGGGCCTATTATTCCATCATGTGGACCATTTCAGTATTTTATGGTCTTAATAGATGCATCAACATGTTGGTCACATGTTTGCTTATTATCTACTCGCAATGTTGCATTTGCGAGACTCCTTGCTCAAATAATCCGATTACGAGCACAATTCGCAGATTATACAATCAAGAAAATTCGTTTGGATAATGCAGGAGAATTTACATCCCAAACCTTTAATGATTACTGCATGTCAATTGGGATTACTGTTGACCATCCTGTTGCTCATGTGCACACTCAAAATGGATTAGCAGAATCCTTTATTAAAAGGTTGAAATTAATTGCTAGGCCTTTACTTATGAGAACAAAATTGCCTAGCTCTGCTTGGGGACATGGCATATTACATGCTGCAGCACTTATTCGCATAAGGCCTACTACATATCATAAATACTCCCTATTACAGCTCGTTTATGGTAAAGAGCCAGATATTTTCCATCTGAGAATTTTTGGTTGTGCAGTATATGTTCCAATTGCTTCACCACAGCGTACTAAGATGGGTCCTCAAAGGAGACTGGGAATTTTTGTTGGATTTGAATCCCCATCAATAATTAAATATCTCGAACCCTTGACAGGTGACCTCTTTACGGCAAGGTTTGTCGATTGTCAATTTGATGAGACAGTTTTCTCAACATTAGGGGGAGATAAACAATAGTTGAAAAAACAAGAAATTTCGTGGAATGCATTATCATTATCTCACTTTGATCCTTTTACAAATCAATGTGACTTAGAAGTTCAAAAGATTATCCATTTACAAAAGGTTGCAAATCAGTTACCAGATGCATTTACCGATGTCAAGAAAGTAACAAAATCACATATACCAGCTCAAAATGCTCCTATTCGAATTGATCTTCCTACTGGAGAAGATATTAATATGGTAGCAAATGAATCTAAGGCACACCAGAAGCGTGGTAGACCCATCGATTCTAAGGATAAAAATCCAAGAAAGAAAAAGGAGCTAAATAATAAGCAAGTTGGCATTTCCAATGTTCTTGAAGAGCCTAGTATAAAAACAGTTGACATAGCTGAAGAATTAACCCCAGAAGAGGTTCAAGTAATTGAAAAAGATGTTAATGAAGAGATCTCAATAAGCTATGTCACTTCATGAAAGAGATGAAACCGAAAGGAAATTGTTGTCGACAACATATTTGCATATGCAATAGCTCTTGATATTACAGAAGAAAACGGGGATCTTGAACCAAAGTCTGTTGAAGAATGTCAACGTAGAAATGATTGGCCAAAATGGAAAGACGCAATCCAGGTAGAATTAAGTTCACTTGAAAAACGTCAAGTTTTTGGGCCTGTTGTCCAAACACCTGAAGGTGTAAAACCTATAGGCTACAAGTGGGTATTTGTGCGAAAGCGTAATGAAAAAAATAAAGTTGTCAGATATAAAGCACAACTTGTAGCACAAGGCTTTTCGCAAAGACTTGGTATTGATTATGAGGAGACATATTCACCAATGGTGGATGCAATTACATTTAGATTTTTGATTAGCCTGGCAGTTTTAGAAGGACTTCACATGCGTCTAATGGATGTTGTAACGGCCTATCTGTATGGGTCACTTGATAGTGACATTTACATGAAAGTCCCTAAAGGCCTAAAAATACCTGAAACATGCAATTCAAAACCCCGGGAAATGTATTCAATAAAATTACAAAGATCTTTGTATGGATTAAAGCAATCTGGACGTATGTGGTATAATCGTCTCAGTGAATACCTTTTGAAAGAAGGATATATTAACAATCCAATTTGTCCATGTGTTTTTATTAAAAGGTATAAGTCTGGATTTGCTATTATTGCAGTTTATGTTGAAAATTTGAATATCATTGGGACTCATGAAGAGCTTACAGATACGATAACATATTTGAAAAATGAATTTGAAATGAAGGACTTAGGAAAAACAAAATTCTGTCTCGGCTTGCAGATCGAGCATTTATCAAAAGGGATTTTTGTTCATCAATCAACATATGTTGAAAAGGTATTAAAGCGTTTTAATATGGAGAAATCCCATCCAATGAGTTCTCCCATGGTTGTACGATCCCTTGATATGAAAAAAGATCCTTTTCGTCCTCGAGATGATGATGAAGAAATTCTAGGTCAAGAAGTACCATATCTTAGTGCTATTGGTGCACTAATGTATTTTACTAATTGCACAAGACCTGACATATCATTTTCTGTTAGCTTACTAGCGAGATATAGTTCTTCATCAACTCGAAGACATTGGAATGGTGTCAAACAAATACTTCGTTATCTTCGTGGTACAATAGATATGGGTCTGTATTATACACAGGATTCCAAGTCGGAATTGATTGGATATGCGGATGCAGGATATTTGTCTGATCCACATAAAGCACGATCACAAACAGGTTATTTGTTTACAAATGGTGGTACAGCTATCTCGTGGCGTTCAACAAAACAAACCCTAACTGCCACATCTTCGAATCATGCTGAGATATTGGCAATTCAAGAGGCAAGTCGAGAATGTGTATGGTTAAGATCCCTGTTGCAACATATAAGAGAAACATGTAACCTTTCATTCAACAAAGAAAGTCCAACTGTGTTGTATGAAGATAATGCAGCCTGTATTGCTCAACTCAAAGGGGGTTACATAAAAGGAGACAGAACAAAGCACATTTCACCAAAATTCTTTTTCACGCACGAGCTTCAAAAGAAAGGAGAGATCGACGTACATTAAATTCGCTCCAGTGACAACTTGGCAGATTTGTTTACAAAGGCACTTCCTACAACAACATTTGAGAAGTTGGTACACAAAATTGGTATGCGTCGACTTAGAGATCTTTGAAAAAGAGATGTTGACATGAGGGGGAGACACTGCATATTGTACTCTTTTTCCCTTAGCCTAGGTTTTTGTCCCATTGGGTTTTCCTGGCAAGGTTTTTAATGAGGCAATCCTAAATGCAGAACATACAATAATTATGTACTCTTTTTTCCTTCACTAAGATTTTTTCCTATTGGGTTTTTTCTTGGTAAGGTTTTTAATGAGGCATATTATTTGTATGGTGGACATCCAAAGGGGAGTGTTGTAAATCAAGTATGTGTGGATGTCATCTCTTGGTATTCCATGAGTTACATGCAAACATTTTATTACAATACCACATTATCACCTCATTAAAGCCTTCTTAATATTGTACATTATGTCTCCTTTAATTGTATATGAAACCTATGTAAGTTATGTCTATTACCATTACCTCTAGTATGATGACTTGGCTTATAAATAGTAGTTGTACTAAGCTTGTAAGTTTCATCCCTCACAACTAAAAGTATAGAAAGTTGTTTTGTCTCTAATTTTCTCTTGTCTTTCTCTATTGTTCTCTTTAGGTTTTTTTGTTATACTTTACTTTATTTCATAACAGTCTTATTCCTTTTCCACCTACAGCCCAAGCATGTGGTGAAAAACAAATATATTTTTTTACTGAACCCCTTAACCCAATTAGCTATGAGAATTTACAGTTGTCCAAGGACATTTGACGTTACCACTTGTTACTTGGTGGAGTGGTAACGCCCGCGTGGACAATTCAATTTCTGAAGAATCCATAGACCATACGGGTTTCGGGTTTATCTCGTCTCTTAAAATTATGTAAGTATGTTAACTTTTATCTTTATAACTCTTTAATTTTGTTTTAAAAAAAAAAGAGTTTGACTTTAAATCTCAAAATGGTGCACATGTAAATAAGTTGGATATTAAAGAATTGTGTCTGTATATTTGTTTATTCTGACAAATTGCCCAAGTGGATAACAAAAATGTGGTAACTGGTAACTCGGTATCAAAGGTGAATTAGGCGCGCACATCATCGTGGCACTTCGGCCCATACCTTAAACTTAAAGGCTATACATATATATATAGCCTAAAAAGCTTTTATTGAAGTGAAACACAAGTAGAAGAAGAAAGTAAGCAACTTTAGAAGCTAGGAACTAGGAAGTAGAAACTAACTAGTACAGGGCATTTTTCATTCAGTGACTTTCTAATTGTCCCCATGTTGACCAGATCAGTTTTTCATGTGCTCTTTCAGTAGTTTATGGCATCCACTGTCTCCATTACAATATTCACAATTCTCTCTCTCTCTGTCTCACCCCAGATTCTTAATTGAGCATAGCCTTGATCCCTTCCATGATTTTCTGTCTGCAGATCAAATGCCCACTTAGATTAATAAAACTAAAAATCCCCCATTTTGTAAAGCTCCATAAAGAAGCTTTTATTAGTATTATTATTATTATTATTTTGGCTTGTATTTTAGTTAGTTAATATAATACTCAACCTCTCTCTCTCTCTCTCTCTCTCTCTCTCTCTCTCCACTCTTTTGTTTCCATTTCTGGGGGATCCTGCTCACTTCCCCATAAAAAACTTTCAAGGTATTATCTCTTTGGGCTTTGGGCTTTTTTTTTTTTTAGTTTTTGGATTTTGGTGTCACAATCTCATCCTCTCTGGGTGAAACATGTGGTTTTTCATGCCCTTGCCTCCTCAAAAGGACATGTAATAAGGCAATCCATCCACCTGTGAGTTCTCTCTTTTTTTTTTTTTTTTTTTTTTTTAATTTCTGGGCTGTTTTCATTCTTGAGATGTGGTTTGTAGCAGAACATAACAGAACACATCAGGACTCCTACTATTACAAATACTTCAGAGCATGTTTTGTATAGTTCTTCCTTTTCTTGTGTCAGCTTATCCATTTTTTTTTCTTTTGTTGTCAATGAGCTTTGCTATGCTTCTTCTCTATAAAAATGAAGATGGGTACCAGAGTTCAGTAGAAGAAGATGTGTGTGTGTGTATATTTGTAGCTATGTATATACATAAGTATAGATGTTATTGAACTTTTCTTTCTTATGTAGAAAAAAGATGGAATCTGGGAGTACATTTTACTCAGCTGATGAGTTCAGATTGGATTCAAAATGGCTAATTGATCCAAAGCATCTCTTTGTTGGGCCAAGGGTTGGAGAAGGAGCTCATGCTAAAGTATATGAGGGAAAGTAAGTTTTTTTTTTCCCCTCGAAAAAAAAAAAAAAAGGTTTCAGATTCTGATATTTTTCTTCCTTCTTCAATTGATTTGCTCTGCAGATTTGAAAGTTCTGCCTAATAGCTTTGACTTCTGGGCAATGCCATTTCTCCTTGGTTGGGAAGAATGTTGTTTTATCTAGATTTGCAAGTTGTATTTTCTGATATGTGCTTTTCTGAAAGCTCTTGTTTTGGGACACTTTCTTTTTCATTCTTTTGTGGGGCTTTGTTTAGCTTTCTTTTTTCTTTTTTTCAGATTTCATATGCAAAAACTTTGTTTATTTGGGGGGTCATTTCTGATAATGCTGTCAATTTCCATAAAAATAATCCCTTTTTTAGTGGGGATCATTAGGATAGTGAGATTGAGAACCTTAGTAATCTTCAATAATGCATTTATGTGCTAATCTTTTCACTTCTTTATTTATTTATATATTTATTTATTTATTTTGTGTTAATTTGATTATTTTTAGATACAAAAACCAGACGGTTGCCATAAAAATTGTTCACAAAGGAGAAACTCCAGAGGAAATCTCCAAAAGAGAAGGCAGGTTTGCAAGAGAGGTTGCAATGTTGTCCAGAGTTCAACATAAAAATTTAGTCAAGGTGGGTTTTTTCAATATTATTTTTTATTATTTTATTTTTTTTAGCACTCTTTAACTTATCAGATGGGCAAGAAAAAGAAAACACAAAAGGGCAAAAAAAAAAAAAAAGCAATAAAAAAAGAAGAAAAGAGTTGTTTTGCTTGCTGGTGCAATTACTATCATATTGTTGTCTGTCAACGTCAGGTAATTAATGCAGAAACCTTGTGTGTCAACAGTTCATTGGTGCTTGCACGGAACCCGTTATGGTGATAGTTACTGAGCTTTTATTGGGTGGCACATTGCGTAAATACTTGTTGAACATGAGGCCAAGATGCTTAGAAACTCGTGTTGCCGTTGGTTTTGCACTTGATATTGCTCGTGCAATGGAGTGCCTCCACTCTCATGGCATCATACACCGTGATCTTAAGCCTGGTACATTGTAATCTCTCATTTTCATTTTTATTTCAAGTTATATCTATATACGTATATATAGATATTTATATATGTATACATTTGTTCTTGGCAGTGTGAATCTTCACATATCCGTTTATCCAAAAAAGGGTATCTTGTTATGGTTATGGTACCGCTGTTAACAGATTCTTTTGGTCAAACATTATTAATGAGTTATTTCACAACTGCTAAAACTTTCTTTGGTTTTATTAATTCCCTGGTATTGTCTCTATTGTACGGTTGTACCTTTGCTTTACCACGCCAGAGTTTATAACTGCAGATGGGCTGTTCTTTTCTAAACTCTATTTTGAATAGTGAAAGGTCGGTGGTCATGAATTTAGGTCACCAAAATATATTTCCTGTTACTTTCTTGTACACAACCCTTTTCTTATTGTGATGCCCGTATGATTGTGGCCTAGTGGTGAGAGGATGATCCGTAAATCCTGTTAAGTTGTGGAGCCTAATTATCTTGCACTTATATATAGGTTGTCCAAGTAATATAAAAAGGGTGCCATTTTTAGGATTATTAGAGAGATTAGAGACAACACAACGAGCCTGAGGCTTAGAGGTGTGTGATTTATCTTGTAATATTCTTCTTTGTTATAGTGAATTACCATAGCAACGAAGTGAACGTAGCTGGTGTGAACAACTATAAATCTTGTATGTTTTTTTTCTCAATTGGGACAGACGATGTGCACCCCATATGTCAATGCATATACCTAACAAATGTTGACATTTTTGCTTGTTTTGATATTTTTTGGGTGCAGAAAACTTGCTTATGACTGCAGATCACAAAACAGTTAAACTAGCGGATTTTGGATTAGCAAGAGAAGAGTCATTAACAGAGATGATGACTGCTGAAACAGGAACGTATCGTTGGATGGCTCCAGAGGTACACAAAATCATCTTTCTCACTCTCCTTACTTCCTTTCGAGGACTCCTAAACACTTTCAATGCTGTTGTTGGTATTTTTTGGAGGGCAGTTGTACAGTACTGTAACATTAAGGCAAGGAGAGAAGAAGCATTACAACCATAAAGTAGATGCCTATAGTTTTGCAATTGTTTTGTGGGAGCTCTTGCACAACAAATTGCCTTTTGAAGGCATGTCGAATCTGCAGGCGGCATATGCAGCTGCTTTTAAAGTAATCGTGTTTTCTTACTAATTATACGATGTCCCTATCTTTCCATTATCGATTGCTCGGAATTTTTACTCTTAGAAACCTTATTTGAAACGTTACTTTGCCATTTCAGAATGTGAGGCCTAGTGCTGAAGAACTTCCACAGCAATTGGCTACCATTCTAACTTCGTGTTGGCAGGAGGACCCGAATGCTCGGCCTAATTTCAGCCAAATAATCCAAATGCTGCTTGATTACCTTTACACCATTTCTCCTCCGGAACCAGCGATTCCTCATCGGATTTTCACTTCGGAGAACACCGTCTTGCCACCAGAATCTCCCGGTACAAGCTCATTGATGGCGGTTCGTGATGATATAGGGGAGACTCCCAAAACAAATATGGAAGACAAGCGAAAAGGGTTTTTCTTCTGCTTCAACCAGTGTTATTAACCCCCCACTAAATAGTTGAAGCGAAGATTGTAAACTTCTGTCCTTCCTTTGGGCAAGTAATGCTTCAAGGGAAGCTTAGTAAATCGCAAAATTTAGACCAATTCTTCTGATAACATGGTAAATGTTTCAAGTCAAAAACATTCCCGTTGAAGATCAGTTATCAGATGAAACACACTGAGGTGTATCTTTCTTTCTTGCTGCTGGATCCAGCTTGTAGGAGCTTAGCTCTCATTAGGTAAATCTTTAACTTCCAAGTTACAAATAGTTTACAGTAAATTTTCTTTCTCATGTCTGCTTGTAAATTTTCAAGATGGACCGATATTCTTTGCAAGCAAAGACTCAAATCATGCCCCTGATGCCATCTCTCTCTCTCTCTCTCTCTCTTCATTACTTCACATTCTTCCATTATTCTTTAAGTGCTGCTGCATATTTCTAAACGTTAGATTAACCAAAAACTGCTCAAAATTGACAAACCTATTATCAAATCGTCAATAGGAATGCCCCTTCAGAGATTTCCGATAAAATTGGAAAATTGGAACGATACAAAGAAATTGCCGATAAGAATGCTTAGGAGATTGAATAAAAGTGAGTTGGCTAGTTTTTACGGCGCTGGTCCATCTTTTAGCTTGTCGGCTTGGCATGTGAGTCACAAGACACCAAGCTGTTTTTTCACGGATTGTGAGAGTGATGGGAAATTTGGCTGCAAATACAGGTGCCAAATTGATTGACATGAAAATTGGTTGCATGTAAGCCATGTGTATTGAATATGAATCAAAAATTTCTAATCTTTGTTCCCTAAAAAAATGGTGAATATCACCATTAGGTACTGCAATTTTTTTTTTTTCTAAATGTAGATAAAAATAACGTGACAAAATCAGATTGGAATGAATGAAAGTGCTCCTGTTTCTACAGATGACTTTACCAATGTAATCCTCCGTTTGATCTTAATGGACCCGGAAAGAAATACCTGGCAACCTTTTCACAGCCAGGTATGAAAGGCATATTCTGCAGTATAACTGCAGGAAAAGAGTTTTTATATGAGAAAATGAGGTGACCTACCACAACTTTCATGTCTTCGGATTTATATGTCACAACTTCCTGGTTGGTCGGTTGTTTGGATTTATCTTACGTTTTGTTGACCTTAAACCAGTTCGTTTATATGGCACAAAATTGAAACTCCAATATATGTGACATAAATCCGAAGGTGAAACTTGGTGGCATTCAACAAAATTTCTCTTTTTAAATTGCAACAATTAAGTAGAGTATACACAGCAAAGGGAAAGAAAAACAAAGCAGAGAAAGATCATCCAAAAAATTGGGTTCGTAATAGTTCTGCTTTAAGATCTAAACAATTTATAAAACCATTGTTTTCAATTTTCTATGTTCAAAGAGTCTTTGAAATGCAATGCTGAGTCTTCAAAGACAAATGCGTGTGTGCAATTTAGCCATACAAAATTTCCCAAGAGTCTTAAAAGACAAAGTTTAAAGATACTTGAGTTTCACCAGAAGTCATTGCAGGAACATGACCCTTTTTTGAAATGATGGAAGCGATTCGTATCCCTCAAAACAATCTCTCTTTTGTATACTTTTGATGTTAGTTTTGCTGCGTTGTGGCAGTCAGTGCAAACTCTAAGATTCTCGGATACTCTTATTGTCGTTCCCTGATAAGACCCAAAGCGATGGCAAGTTTCTCACCGTGATGAGAAACCGATGCTACCTTGTCTTCTTCCTCTGCTTCTAGTCTAGCATCCGCTGCATTGGGCACGTAGCCAGCTGACTTGATCTGTCTCATCATGTCTTCAGTTGCATTGTAAACCTCCTTTGAGTGCGGATATCCATTGGCCTCGGCCAAAAACTCATAGATTACTGCATCCAACTCAATTAGGCTGCAGCCAGGAGTGGTCTTATTGGCCCTTTTCTCTTTCATTTGATTCCTCACCCTTAGCGCGTCATCACGCCTTCCCACTGACGCGTAAAGATTCGATAGAAGTATGTAATCCCCACTATGAGCAGGCTCCAATCTGATTATGTTCTTTAGAGATTCTTCACCAATTTTGACATTTTTGTGCGCCCTGCACGAAACCAAAAGCGTCCTCCAAACAACGGCATTTGGCCGGATTGGCATGTTCTTTACAAACTCATATGCCTCTTGAATCAAACCAGCTCGTCCCAAGATATCAACCACAGAGCCATAGTTTTCAATCCGTGGTTCAATGCCGTAATCATTACTCATGCTGATGAAAAGTTTTCGGCCCTCTCGACCAGACCTGCATGACTATAGGCGGAAAGAGCGCCAATAAAAGTCACATCGTTGGGATCGATCTTCTTTTCGCACATTAATTTGAAGTACTCAAGCGCCTTTTTCCCTTGACCGTTACTAGCTAGACCTTGAATAAGCGCCATCCACAAAAACACATTTCTATAAGGCATGTTATCAAACACCTCTATCGAACCTTCTATGAATCCGCATTTTGCATAAAAATCAATTAGTGCAGTTCCAAGTGTAACAGTGAGCTTCATTTTCCTCTTCTTTATGTAAAAGTGGACCCATTTACCAGTTTCAAAAGCTCCGAGGACAGCACAAGAATAAAGCACGCTAACCATGGTAACCTCGTTCGGTTCCACATTAGCCTCTTGCATTTCCTTAAACAGATCAAGTGCTTCCCTACACCAATTCGCTTGGCTATAACCGGAGATCATGGCACTCCAAGCTACAACATCTCTACGTTCTATTTTGTCAAACAATCTCCTCGCGGTATTGTAACACCCGTATTTTTAACGGGCATGATTTTGTAAAATTTAATGAATAAAATGTGACTATTTAAAATTACTAAGTTGTTTACGATCATTAAAAAAAAATACCACTTTAGTATTTTCTTACCAAGTCTTCCTAAGAAACATTCAAAATTTACCAACACTTCTACCAATCTTGTCTCCCTAAATTATTGCTCAATTATATAGCCTTCTTCTTATTTTGCTAAAGGTATCCGAAGGGGACATTGAATTATTTTCCCTCAATTCATAAAAGACATGGAGATATTTTCTCAACCACCTCTTTAATTATTTCCTTATCTTCTTCTATAATTCACTCCAATTGTCCCCTCAATTATGTTAGCATGATTTGCTAAAAATCTTCATGGGAGACAAGATGATATTTTCCTTTAAGACTCTTTTGTTTCTTCTTACAACTTTCCCCCGTAAACATCCCATTCCTCTTAAGCATTTTGATATCTTTTTATTTAACTATCACCACCTTCTTCTCTAGTTCTCATTCTCTCCCTTTCTCACTTCAAATTTCTAACTAAAGACATAGAGCACAAAGCTCTCTTTGTGGCCAAGACAATTATAATTCCCAACCATGATCGAGGCGGTTTTAGAGTTAATTCAAGCTTGATTGTTAACCCGAACTTTGGTGCTTTTCAAAGAAGTTTTGAGGTAGGTTTTCTTTAATCTAAACTTAGTTTTTAGTATGTATTTTCTCCATGTTTAATGCATAATTTTCGTGTTCAAAATTCATGCAAATTTCTAGTTATGTTAACATGCATCCTTAAACATTTATGAACAAAAACTTGAGTCTTGAGTTACAACCCACAACCAACTTTTATTTTGGTTTGATGACAATGTTAGAAACATGTTAGGAATGTTTAAAACCGGTTTCCATAACTTTAAGATTGATGTTCTAATGTTTTGAGCTTAAAGAGCAAATTTAAGCATGTTTTCATCATTATTTACAAGAAAGGCTAGAGATATAATTTGATAATGATTTTGGTATAAAACTCATGAGAATATGTTTATTCTGATTATATAATGCATGTTGCATATTTTGGAATGGTTTTGAGATTTTAAACAAGGATAATATGCTTTAAGTTAAAGAAAAATTTGACATCCCATAAACTTTATAATACCTCTATGGGCAGTGGCTATTTCTTAAAATTCTGGAGTTAAATGAAAATGAATTTTGTAAATTGGTTTGCATATTTAAAAAGTAGACATCCTAAGCTTTCCAATGAGCTATCATGACCCTAAATCGGAGTTGTATTTTAATTTCTATGAATTTTTCAATTTTCGGATTAGAAACTAGTAAACCTGCCAGTGGTAATAAACCACCCGTCTATCTTAAGTAAACCACCTGTTAACCCGTGTGTTAATTGTAGATAGTGAACCCGTCTTTTTACAAAAGTATACCACCATGTTGCCATGGTATACTAGCTGTTAACTTGAACCAAAAACCCAACTTTGCTCACCTTCTAGTCTCTTAATGTCTTACAACCTTTCCAATACTACCCTAAATGATTTATGAATTCTTATTAGAGACTAAAACATAAAAATTGCTTGTATGTATTTTATATTGCGTTTAAGATAAAAATTGTTTACTTGGTATTTAAAGAACAATTGCATAAAAATACTTTAATGGCACTAGTAGACGGGTTTACACATAATTCACTTATGAATGTGATTATACGTTGTGCTTTAGTTTTAATTGTCCTTATGCATGCCTTAGGGTCAAGGATGTGTGGAGCTAACGTTGATTAATTCCGAGAATAAAAGTTTGTTGTTAAGCTTTGAAGGTAGGGATTCTATTACTCATCTTTTGTGAGGTTTTGGTAAATTAAATTTGATTGTTTTATATTGTAAAATATGTATATTGTATAGCAATAAATATAATGATTTGACATATGTTATAAATTGAGAAGCATGGTTAGGAAATTGACTCTATAAATATAAATTGAATACAAAGGAATAGTGAGATGTAAAAAGGGCGACGGTTACGTCCTTGGGCACGAATACCCTAAAAGGAAAAATAGGGGGAAGGTGATGACGCTTCCTTGGGTTGAAAGTCCCAGAACACACTGTACAGGAATTGATTTGGTGAGGACTCGGGGCTTGATGTCCCCTCACCGGAACACCCTTGAAATGTTTATAGGGTGATCAAGTACGCCCATTTGGGTTTCGATGAGTTGAGTGATACTCAATTTAACATGGATACCTAGGAACAATGATGATTGGTAATATTTGTATAAATGTGTAATTATGACACTTGGTAATGATTAACTACGGTATCCATAAGATGTGATCATAATAAACCTCATAATCTGGAATATGATGTAACCTACTAACCATGCAGTTTTTAATGTGGTAATGGATAAACCATAAGGTGAGTCATGATTTCCCTACTGGGCATGTCGATGCTCATCCCTATCATATCTTCATATCTCAGGTGGAACTCAGTGCAACATATTTGAAGAGGAATAAGCGAAAACAATCTTGCTGTTTTCGTGTTAGAAGACCCTGTTTAATTACAACTTATCTACAACATGTAAGAGTTGTATTATTTTTTTTATGGCTGTGTTAAGTTATTTGGGAATTGTACTATGGTGATGATGACTGTAATTATATATATTTGGTGCTACACTAAAAACTGTGGTTTGTATTTAAAACGTTTATTTTTATTTTTCTTGTTGTTTAAAGACCCATGGGCATTATTTAATTGATTTAAATAATTTAAAATTTAAAATTATTTTTATTTATTTAAAACTGTTAACCCCCACATAGGGGTGTTACAGGTATCAACCTGATTGCATTTTCCGTACATGTCAATCAGAGAAGTGATCAAAGCAAGCTTACCCTTCAACCCATTTGCCTCTACATACTCACCAATCCACTCTCCCAACTCCAGATTGCCAGATCGCCCGCATGCTGTCAAAACTGTTAGCTGTTATGTTTAGGACTGCTGCAATAATTAGTTAATTTGTTTTTTGAATATTTCAAAGTTTGTTTCCTAGTATCTAGGAAGTTGTTAATGTCCTGATTTTATGTTTAATCTTAGCATAATTATAGGACAAAATCTTAGTAGTTAGTTATTTTTAAGCCTTTAAATGTAAGCATTGAATTCAATAAAGTGACTTACTCCTTCAATACTCCTCTGAGCAATTCCTTACTGCCTTTTCATTATTCTTTCATACGATTATTATCTCTGCACTATATTGCAGCCTTCAAACAACAATTGGTACCAGAGCGTTTTTTTTCTTAAGGAACCTGTGGAAGACTGAGCTTGAATTCAGATGAATGCCATGGACATAGACACCAGCTTTTCATCAATTGCTCCTCCAGTATTCAATGGTGAAAATTATCAGATTTGGGCTGTGAGAATGGAGACTTACCTAGATGCACTGGATCTCTGGGAAGCTGTAGAAGAGGATTATGAGGTTCCTCCTCTGCCAAACAATCCTACAATGGCTCAGATCAAGAATCAGAAGGACAGAAAAACAAAGAAGTCAAAAGCAAAGGCTTGTTTGTTTGCTTCCGTTTCATCGACTATTTTCATCCGAATCATGTCACTCAAATCAGCAAAAGCAATCTGGGATTACCTCAAAACAGAATATGAAGGAAATGAGAGGATCAAAGGAATGCAAGTGCTGAATTTGATCAGAGATTTTGAACTGCAGAAAATGAAGGAATCAGAAACCATTAAAGAGTATTCTGACAAACTTCTTAGCATTGCCAACAAGGTAAGACTGCTTGGTTCTGATCTACCTGACTCAAGGATTGTTGAAAAGATCCTAGTAACGGTGCCTGAAAAGTTTGAGGCAACCATTACGACCTTGGAAAACACCAAGGACCTGTCCAAGATTACCTTGGCAGAGCTCTTAAATGCTTTGCAGGCACAAGAGCAAAGAAGGGTCATGAGGCAAGAAGGAGCCGTTGAAGGAGCACTGCCAGCCAAACATCAAGAAGGAAGGAAAATGTGGAAGAAGAAGAGCAAGAGGAATTTTGCTACAAGTGGTGATGCTATAGCAATCAGCAATGCTACAGCAAACAACAATAAGAACAAGACTGGAAGTCCAAAGAGAATTTATCCTCCATGTCAACATTGTGGTAAAAAAGGTCACCCTCCTTTTAAATGTTGGAGGAGACCTGATGCAAAATGCAGCAGGTGTAATCAACTTGGTCATGAAGCCGTGATTTGCAAGAGTAAAACTCAACAGCAAGAAGCAGAGGCTCAAGTTGCTGATCAAGAGGAGGAGGATCAACTCTTTGTTGCTACTTGTTTCTCAGGTAGTGATTCAAGTGAGTGCTGGTTAATTGATAGTGGTTGCACTAACCATATGACATATGACAAGGAGCTGTTCAAGGAATTAAAAGACACTGAGATTTCAAGAGTCAAGATCGGCAATGGACAATACATTGCAGTCAAAGGAAAAGGCACTATTGCAATTTCATGTTGCTTAGGTACAAAATTTATTTCTGATGTTCTCTATGTCCCAGAAATTGATCAAAATCTGTTAAGTGTTGGTCAGTTGATAGAGAAAGGATTCAAAGTACATTTTGAAGACAAATATTGCCTAATAAAGGATGCATCTGATCAAGATATGTTCAAAGTCAAGATGAGAGGAAAGAGCTTCACACTTAATCCATTAGAGGAGGAGCAAGCTGCTTTTCCTACTAAGGAAGATGTCACGGAGATATGGCATAAGAGGCTCGGACATTATCATCATCAAGGTCTACTACTGCTTCAAACAAAACAATTAGTAAGGGATTTACCGTTTCTTGAAGATCATCTTCCTCACTGCAAGGCGTGTCAATTTGGAAAGCAACACAGACAACCATTTCCAAAAACAGCTTGGAGAGCAACACAGAAGCTTCAATTAATCCACACTGATCTAGCAGGACCACAAAGAACACCCTCTCTCAATGGCAGCCTTTACTATATAGCTTTCATTGATGACTTTACAAGATTTTGCTGGATTTTCTTCTTAAAATTCAAGTCAGAAGTGGCTGGAGTGTTTTGGAAGTTCAAAAAAATGGTGGAAAACCAAAGTGGCTGCAATATTCAAGTCCTAAGGTCAGATAATGGAAAAGAATACACCTCAGAAAAATTCAATTTATTTGGTGTGGAAGCAGGCATAGAACACCAACTTACTGCACCCTACACTCCACAACAAAATGGAGTTAGTGAAAGAAGAAATAGATATATTTTAGAAATGACAAGATGCATGCTACATGAGAAAAACTTACCAAAGCAGTTCTGGGCTGAGGCAGCAAATACATCTATTTTTCTTCAAAACAGTCTTCCCACAAAGGTAGTGAAGAACAAGACACCATTTGAAGCTTGGTTTGGATATAAACCATCTCTAAACTTCCTTAAAGTGTTTGGTTGTTTGTGCTTTACCTATGTTCCTCATGTTAAGCGTGATAAACTAGACAAAAGGGCAATACAAGGCATTTTTGTAGGCTACAGTACAATGTCCAAAGCTTACAAAATATTTCAACCACAAACAGGGAACATTATCATTAGCAGAGATGTGCACTTTGTGGAAAATGAAGAATGGAACTGGGAGACCTTAAAGGATTCAAATCAAGCCACAAATCAACTAAGAGGAAAACTTCCTGTCAGAATTGTCGAGGGACAGAGAGATGAAGATTGGCAAAATGAGATTGTGGATAACATTCCAGTTAGAGGCACTAGATTGCTTTCTGACGTTTATCAGAGATGCAATATTGCTGTTTGTGAACCTGCAAGTTTTGATGAAGCAAAACTTGATCAAAACTGGATGATTGCAATGGAAGAAGAGGTACACATGATTGAGAAAAACAAGACATGGCAGCTTGTTAAAAGACCTCATGATAGAAAAGTCATTGGGGTCAAATGGGTATTCAAAACCAAGCTAAATGCTGATGGCTCCATCAACAAGCACAAGGCGAGGCTTGTGGTTAAAGGCTACGCTCAGATTTTTGGTGTGGACTACTCAGACACATTTGCACCTGTGGCTAGACTAGACACCATCAGGATTCTACTTGTAATTGCAGCACAAAAGGGCTGGAAAGTGTACCAGTTGGATGTTAAATCAGCATTCCTAAATGGTTTCTTGCAAGAAGAGATTTATGTTGAACAACCAGAAGGCTTTGTGAAGAAAGGAGAAGAAGACAAAGTTTATCTCCTCAAGAAGGCTCTCTATGGTTTGAAGCAAGCTCCAAGAGCCTGGTACAGCAGAATTGATGATCATCTGGTAAGCTTAGGTTTTAAAAAAAGCTTATCTGAGTCCACTCTTTACATCAAGCACTGTGAGGGTAACATCCTTGTTCTCTCTCTCTACGTTGATGATCTTTTGGTAACTAGAGATAATACAGTTTTGATTGATGAATTTAAGATGGAAATGATGAAAGTATTTGAGATGACTGATCTTGGATTGATGACTTATTTTCTCGGAATGGAGATCAAACAAAGTCAAGATGAAGTTTTCATTTGTCAAAAGAAGTATGCAAAGGAAATTCTCAAAAAGTTTCATATGGAAAATTGCAAGCCAATGAGCACTCCTATGAATCAAAAAGAAAAGTTGAGCAAGGAAGATGGAACCGAAAAAGTAGATGAGGCACAATTTAGAAGTTTAATTGGGTGTCTTATGTATCTTATAGCAACAAGACCTGACATTTTGATTGCTGTGAGTATTTTATCTCGGTTCATGCACTGTGCAAGTGAAATACACATGAAGGCTGCTAAGAGGGTGGTTAGATACATCAAAGGGACAATCAATTTTGGCATCAAGTTTAAGAAAAGCAAGGAGTTCAAATTGTTTGGTTTCTCTGATAGTGACTGGGGAGGATCTACTGATGATATGAAAAGTACCTCAGGGTACTGCTTCAGTTTTGGATCAGGCATTTTTTCATGGAGTTCAAAAAAAACAAGAAACAGTAGCTCAATCTACTGCTGAAGCAGAGTTTGTTGCTGCGACTGCTGCTGTTAATCAAGCTTTGTGGCTAAGGAAGATATTGAGTGATCTTCATTTGGAGCAGAAAGAGGACACTAAGATCTTTGTTGATAACCAAGCTGCAATAGCAATTTCTCACAATCCTGTCTTTCATGGGAAAACTAAACATTTTAACATCAAGTTGTTTTTCTTAAGGGAAGTGCAGAAGGATGGGGCTGTAACTCTTGTTTATTGCAAAACAGAAGAGCAAATAGCTGATGTTTTTACTAAACCCTTACAAGCTGGCAAGTTTGAGTCCCTGAGAATGAAACTTGGTATTTGCAGTCACTAAAGCAAGGAGGAGTGTTAGCTGTTATGTTTAGGACTGCTGCAATAATTAGTTAATTTGTTTTTTGAATATTTCAAAGTTTGTTTCCTAGTATCTAGGAAGTTGTTAATGTCCTGATTTTATGTTTAATCTTAGCATAATTATAGGACAAAATCTTAGTAGTTAGTTATTTTTAAGCCTTTAAATGTAAGCATTGAATTCAATAAAGTGACTTACTCCTTCAATACTCCTCTGAGCAATTCCTTACTGCCTTTTCATTATTCTTTCATACGATTATTATCTCTGCACTATATTGCAGCCTTCAAACAACAAAAACACTTATCAACGTGACCTCGTCGAACCCAATGCCCAATTCCCGCTTCCCGCATCTGGCAAAACAGCCTCAAAACCCCGTCCCAACGCTCGTTCTTCGCATAACCTGCCAACGTCGAATTCCACGCAAAAACATCTCTTTGCGGCGTTCCATCAAACATATTCCGAGCACCTCGAATCCGCCGCAACTCACATACATGTGGATCAGAGTATTTTGGATAAACCCATTTTACTTAAGCCTGGAGTATTTCGCAATCTGGGCATGAATCTGTTGAGCCAAGAGCAGGCTTTCAAGACGCTGGGAAACGTGAATTCGTCGGGCCAGACCGAGTTCTCAAGCATGTTCGAAAAAGGAGAATGGCCTCATGATTGGACTTGTTGTATATGAGTCCTCGGATCATGACACTGTAAGCCGAGGAATCGGGTTCTTCGATGTGGCGGAAAATGGAGAGAGCGTAGTCCATGGCGTCCGGAAGAAGAATGGCGGCGGACTCGAGGAGGTTCTCGGCGACGGCGGGGGTGTGGAGGAGGCGGGTTTTGAGGAGGTGGGCATGGATTTGGTTGAGGTCTTTGGTGGTCTTGCATTGTTGAAGTATTAAGGTTCTGGGATTCTGTGGGAACTCGGAAATGGTAGTTATGGCAGTTGGAGTCTTGGAGGGAGAAAGAGTGTGTGTAGCTAACGCCATCTTGTGTTGGGCACACTTGCTAGCTGCTACTAGCTTGCAAGGATGAAATTGTCACTATCTTTGTTGTGATAATTATAAAATTATGATGAGAATTTTCCTCCAAGATTTGAAAAAATATTGTACTGATATGATTTTATTTAGACTGTTATATTTAGATATTTTTTTTATTTTAATGTGATTTTAAGTATATTAATATTCGGAAACACCTATTATCACTAGTAATGTTTTTTTTTTCCAAACTATAATTAAATAATATTAATTTTTAGATGGATAAAAGAGAGTGTTTGACGAACGTTATGCAGAAAATATTGTCCCAACTACTATAGTGTAAAGCTTATAAAGTAAAATAAGCTATAATATAAAACCCTTATAGTATTATAAATTTGTTATAACTTTTGATTTTAACTATATTGACAAACGTAACTCAAATACCACTTTTTTAAGTGTACTTTGAACCTCTATTAAACGGCTTATGTGTGCCATTACAAAAATGACATATTTCATGTGCGCTAGATTATTATATACTTGAATGTAAGAGGAGAACTATAAAATAATTAAAAAATTGTAGTGGATAGTATTTTTGAAAAAAAAAATTAAAGAAATAGATACTATGTTTTAAAATATTTGAAGTAAATTAACTCTTAGAAAATAATTCATTTACACAGAAAATAAATAATTTATCTACTCCGTAATAAATAAAATATATAGACAATAAATAATTTATCTACTCCTAATAAATAAAATATTCTACTTCTAGTAAATAAATTATATGCCTAGTGTTGAGTGAGGGCATGCTTGGTAAGCATCTATGGGCAGTACATCTGGACACACCGACCAGTTGATCAGCAAGGTCAGCCCAACACCTCCTGGATCTCAATCTCTGGTTGTTAGGGCAAGGAGAATCCTACCTTGGCCTCTACCGATCACTATACATGCCCTGCTCCGCGTTGGAACTTGCTCTGACTAGGCATGACAGTGGCCAAGCTATCCACAAGCCCGCATGGTGCCACCGTAGCTGTTCCTCTACAGAGCACTCGAGTCAAGGGTTGAACCGCTTCATGCCCAATCTAAATGGTACACTATAAATAGGAGCATTTATTCTACCACTAAGATAAGTGGATTCTCTCTAATCTACCCTCAGCCTTTCTCTTGACTTAACAGATACCTAACTTGAGCGTCGGAGAACCCTTGGCTAGCACCACACCAGTAGTCCCTCTTTGACCTCCGAGGTGTTTCCTTCTTCTTGCAGGGCTAACCAGTGAAGTCAAGAAGAGTAGGACTAGGTAGTCCGACTATCGTACGCAGCCGCACATGGTGTTGAACATCAACACCTAGTAAATTTACTTTATAAATTTTAAAATCTATTGTTTACTTTAATCTTCAAAATGACTTAAAAAAATTAGTTACCTCTTTCTCCAATATTCTGTCAATAAATAAACTATCTTTTTAATAAACTTTGAAAACAAAATCAGACTTAAACTCAATTCCTTAAAGTGGACACAGTTCTTAATATTCGGCAAGATTTAACTATCTTTAGAACATTAAAACGTAACACACTTACTATGATCCATGGGCAAAAGCTATACTTTTTTTTTAGGGAACCTAAAAATTCATTTTACACATATCTTATCTCGAAAAAGACTAATAATATATATATTCCTAACTCTATACTATCATGTGATTAGTTCAAAAAAGGAACTTCCATCTTTTCTTGCTCAACTTCTTTTCGGCCAAATATACTATTCTCCTCATAAATCCGAATCCAAAATTCTGGAATGGACAAAAGATGGAGAATTAGATGCAAACCTTATCACTTAAGATTATATATATATATATATATAAAGCAACCCCATCTGCCTATATATTTCCAAACTCTAGTTAACTTTTTCACCATAGTTGCAAACATGTCGTCCAACGATTACTATGACTACATAACGAGATTGGTGAGGACTCCCAGCGCTGTGACGACCGACGTGCCACGCTACGGGAACGCCCCCATGTTCTTCAGAAACTCGAGGATGATGAACGTCAGCAGTTCTTGTGAAAAAGAAGATACCAAGGCAAATGTTGATCAGAACAACATCAGCCGCGTGAAGAAGAAGCAGCACCAGAGCCCTCAGTTTCGTGAGAATGTTGAAGTTTTCGAGTACGAGCAATCGGGTGGCGCTGATGACGATCATGATGGCAATTATGTCGCGAATGGTGGTTATGCTAACAGCAACCAAGTTTGTGATGATGTCAATGCTGATGCCAACAGCTTTATCCAGCAAAGGCGCAAGGGGTTTCAGCTCTGCAAGTGGAAGACTTTCAAAGATCATTAAACATTAATCTTAGATTCTACTGTCCTGTCTTATACACACACACATATATATATATAGATATATGTGTGTGTGGTTTAATACTTTGATAAGTGAATAAGTGATGTATGTATGTCCAACTAGCACTTCTGAATTTACTGGTTAATTATGTAGAGTGAGTTGTGGTAAGATGCATAACGAAATAGTATAAAGTTATTCTTCCTTTATGTGTTTGCGATTGTTTCCCTTTTGTTAAGGATAGAGTCTGGCTTGCAAATTATAAAACGGAATCACTTCTGAAGTGTTGTATTAATTAAATAGGTACAGAGGCTTAATTCCACAGAAATAATTTGCTTGATGACAGTATTAAGAGTTTTTCCCACTCTTAAAATGTGAAGCGTCCTCAAATTTTTATCTATTTGTTTGTCTTTGTCAACCGATGTTAGCATACCTTCTGGCTCTTATGAAAGGGTCTCTCTAGACGCTAACAAGAAGGGTCCCATCCCTCGACAAAGAGCGCTTAGCCCAACCCCATAAGAATATATAGGGACATGGTTCCAAGCACTTTAAATCAAATACTAAACTAGCAAGAATAAACTTTATAAATTTAAGACCCATGAATCGTTCTCAAATTTTTATCTCTTTATTGTCTTTACCAACCGACGTTAGCATACCTTCCAGCCATTGCCAAAGGGTCTCTCCAAACGCTAGCAAGAATGGTCGCGTAAGGCCCTATAGTAGAGGTCCTACCCCTCGACGAGGAGTGTATAGCCCAACCCCAGTAAGAATATGTAGGATCGTGGTCCTAAGCACTCTAAATCGAGTACTAAATTGCAAGAATAAACTTTTACATTTAAGACCCATAAATGTAAATCGTCCTTAGATTTTTATCTCTTTCTTTGCCTTTGCCAACTGACATTAGCATACCTTCTGGCCGTTACGAAAAGGTCTCTCCAAACTTTAAAAAGAATGGTTGCGTAAGGCCCTATAGTAGGGTCTTATCCCTCGACAAGAAACACATAGCCCAACCCCAATAAGGATATATAGGGAAGTGGTCCCAAACACTCTAAATCGAATACTATACTGGCATAAACAAACTTTCACATTTAAGACCCATAAAAAGAATCACCCAACATTAGAATTTTTAATTACAAACCTACCATGATACTCCATTATCGCTAGGTCACCCACTCAATGGTTGGGTCGGGACACTTGAAGCTTATTGCAGGGTGTTAAAGGGTCCACCAATAATTCTGATGGGAATCAGGACTTCTACGTACGCAAAATTATTGCACTTGGAACAACATACCCTTTTTACAGATCCACTATAGGTGTGTCATATTGTGTGTGAAATAAGGAGAAGAATCCTATGGTAAAGCTAACTCCACTTGTTGGGCATCAAATTCTTCTCGAGCCCTCGATTTGAAACGACGAGAAGATGGCGAAATGGATAGTTTCAATGTCGTTTTATAGGTGCGTAGTTAAGCAGCATCCGTAGCAGTAAGCAATGCTTAAACTAATCAGGCCATGAAAATAACAGTTATGGAGAAAGCATAGAAAAGAAAAGCCATAATAAAATTTCAAATTTTAATGAGATTACGATTATTTACATTAACACATTCATTTAAGAATATAAATTCCACTTCAAATATATTTATCAAGCCAGCAGATTCTTTGGAACTTGGTCATATGAAATTTTAGAAGAAAATTATTTTCTCTTCATAGAAAAACAATAATATGTTACTCATTCTTATGTTTCAATATTCCTTGTTCTTATCCTTCTAGAAAGCATAAAATAAATTTTTTGTTGATAAAAAAAAATGAAAAAAATGTTCTAGGATTAACACCAAAAAAAAAAAAAAATTACAAATGATCATTGTCACTTGGAATTTTGGCCTCATTAAATCTCCCAGAAGACATTTGACTGAACAAATTTCTAAGACTATTCTTACTTTCTTTACGCTTCCTATGAACTCGACCGGGACCGATATCCAGCCCGGAAAATGGATTATCCAACACCAACCCTCTCTCTAACTTCTTGGAGACTGTCACAATCTCATAAGAGTCCCACAAGGATTGCCCAAAATCCCAAGAAGAAATTGAAGGAGAGAAAGTACTCCTTTTATTAGAAGTCTTTGATGATGATGATGATGATGATTTGGTCATTGCTTCAATCTTGAATCTTGAAGACTTGTCTCTGAAATTCTTCTTTCTGGCGTCGAACTCATTCGTCGGTCGGAAGCTCTCGGAGCGGTTGTACCAAGCTTGTGCCACGGCCTTGATGATCTCAAGCTCTCGCTTTTCATTAACACCCCCATGATCTTCAAGCTCTAGTCTTTTCTTCATCACCTTATGTTTTATTTTATTTTATTTTATTTTTTGTTTATGAAATGTTTTAAGAAAGTCTTCTTCTTCTTTGGGCCATGACATGAGACATTGAGATGAGAGAATTAGAGCCTCACATTGTTGTTATCTTGAGGAGGAGAGAGATAAGTTGAATTTTGCATAGGATTGGTTTACTTCTTGTTTTTTGTTGTTACATAGAGAGAAAGACCTTTTTCTCCCTTTCCCAAGAATGTCATGGAAACCTACCTATCATGAGTGGCTTTTTGGATGGGTTACAAGATGCATTGTTCTGTTTGTGGGGTAGAATTTTATTTGTCTGTTTGTTATTCTCCATTGTCAATTTTAATTCTTCAACGGTGTGGATGAAAATTGAAGATGATTTTCCATGTAATTAAGGGTGCAAAAAATACCATTGGTTTTTTTGACTTCATAAACTACTATATATAAAAATACAAGTCAAGAACAAATAATTGTTAGTTTTTCATTCCAAAAAAAGTTGATTATTACTTAAGTTTATGGTGCTTGGGAGGAGAGTTGGGACCACAAAGTTGAAGTTCTATATTATAATATAGAAAGGTTTACACTATAACATATGAGAGCCTAACAATGTTTATGCTTAAAACTATGTAGTTGGAACCACATCATCAAACACCCTAATTTTCTTTCATTATGCCCTCAAAAGCCGTTGGAAATGTAGAGGTTTGAGAAGATTAATTTGATATTTTTATAAATTCTTGGAATTATATTTTCAATTTATTTTTTAATTTTAAAAATAGTCCTTAAAGTTTACTCTCAGTCTTAGTTTAGTCCTTGAGGTTTAAAAAGTCCAATTTTGATATTATTTTTGTTTTATTTTCGATCCCTCTGTTAGTCAGGCGTTAATAATTAATGGAAAACTTTTAAAGTGCCCTACTTTAATTTCTAATCTATTGCTTTGTTTCACTTTGATTCTTCTATTATGACTAAAAGGTATTTGGGGTTAAGATTTGAAAATTTTAAAGTTAAAAATTAAATGTAACAATTTTGATGCATGTAATTAAAAAAACAATTTTATCATATACTTTGTAAGATTAATTTTAATTAAAAAAAGTAAGTTGAATTTTTAATATCGGTATATAAGTATTTGATAATCATGTATTTTTAATAACAAGTTATGCATTATAATTTATATATTTATGTATGTTTATCTACTGTGCTATATAATTATAATTATGAACACCATAGTTACTACATATGCAAGCACGTATATAATATACTAACATTACACATTGAACTTTACCTTAGAAAAATTAAACCCATCTAAAAGACAATGTGATAAATTGTTTTTAGGGTTATTAATATCAATAGCTCTTAAATTTTAGGGTCCTCCTTATTTTACTCCTTTGACTTTAAAAATCACCACTTTATCCCTTAAATTTTTAAAACTTCTCACTTTGTCCTTTGAACTTTTGATTTTTTATTCAAATAAACGAAATTAAGCCCACGTGATTCGCACATGGGTCATTTGTAAAAGGCAAAAATGAGATTTTGTCTATTATTCAACAATATTACCTCATCTTTGACTAGAAAATCGGTAGTTTAAGAGGCAAAGTGAAGAGTTCTGAAAGTTTCAAGAGATAAAGTAGTGATTTTTTAAATTCAATGGGCAAAGTTATGAGTTTTAAAAATTTAGGAGAGTACAGTGGTAATTTTTAGCGTGTAGGGGTAATATAGAAGAGATATTAAAGTTCATAGGCCATTGTTGTTAATAATCCTTGTTTTTATTTTATTTACATGAATCAAACTTGTTGTATTTACTGTCTCAATTGAGTTTTTTGTTATTATCCCTAACAATACCTTTTTAACGGAAGATAAAAAAATAAGACAAAGTAATATATTAGGGACCAAAAGTGGAACAAAATAATAAATTATAGACTAAAGTGAGACATTTCAAGAAACATAGGTACCAAAATTAAAATAAAATAAGATATTAAGGAACAAAATGTAACTTTCTAAGCGTTGAAGATTAAAATAGGATCGAAGACAAACCTGATGAACCATTTGTAAAATTAACCTTTACTTTATTAATGTTGCTCAACTCACTTGAATTTTAAGACAAACTCTAGAATACCTTTTAACTTTGATCTGTTAGCAAAAAAATCACCTTCTGTTAAATTCTGTCCATTATGGAGAAGGAAATTTTTCGCTAACAGAGCAGAGTTTGACCATGCATAGTCTGAACTCATAAGTAATGCAATTTGAATTTTGAGGATTAATGTGGGATTAGTGACATAATTGGGGGCATAAATTAAAATAGTCCAAAAGTAACTGACATAGTCAAAAAAATCTTTTTCTCAAAAATTGAGACATATTTCCCGCCCAGTTTCAAAGGAACTTCTCGTCGTCCTTGGTTTTCTTCCCCCTAAGGGTTGGTCCACTTCACCGCCGAAGCTATCTTCCCGATCGATCCTCTGTGATGAGCTCCACACAATAGTACCTAGTCCCTCCGACCCAAAAATGGACGTTCCCATGGAGATTTCTCAGCAAAACCCTCAAGACGCCCAAATGTCCGACCAAAACGGCGTTGTCCCGCCATCTCCTCCTCCTCCTCCTCCAACACTCCCTCAAGACAAATTCCTCGTTTCCGGTATATACCAGATGTTCTCGATCGTCGCCATTATCAATTAAGCCTCTCAATTTCAGTATTCGTTTCCAAATTCTTTCGATTTATTGTGTTTTTATTTAAAAAAATAAATCTGAGAAATGGTGTTGTCGTTGTTTTGGTTCCAGTTGAAGTCTGCCTAAAACCCTCGAGCACAGCTCGGATTGAAGATGTCCGTTTGGCCGTGGAGAAGTAAGTTTTCTTTTTCTTTTTTTGTTTTTTCGAGGAAAGATATGACTTTATGTGTGATTTAACTTGCAAAATTTTGGCTGAAAATTTCACTGCCAGTTATTTATGGGTTATTGGCTTTTTTGTTGTTTAATTATTTGGGTTAGTGAATTCTTAGATTGCTTGAAAGAGCTAAAAAAATTAATGAGCTTTGCTTCTTTTTTTCTTTTTTTTTTTTAAGTTTAGAATGCTTGAGAAGAGGAGCTTGAGCTATGTAGATGGACCGATTGACGTGCCACTTGACGACCTGTTTCTCACTGAAAATGTGCAAAGTATCAATATCTGTGACACGGGTATGTTTTATTTTATATAAATTATTTTGTCATTTTATTTATTTATTATTTTTGAGTGTGTATGAAGCGTAGGCAGATTAAAATTAAATTAAGAACTGTTAACCACCTTGATTTTAGCAGTTTCCCAGTTATCTTCATAAATTAAAAATGGTTACTGATAAATCTGTAAAACTGCTAGAGAGCATTTTCGTTTTCGCCTTTTCCGGTTGTCACCGTTAACCTGTTTGTATTTGTAGAGGAATGGGTGCAGAACCGTGATATTCTTTTGTTTTGGCAAGTGAAGCCTGTCGTCCATGTCTTTCAGGTAAAACTGTGTAGCTGACAGTTCTTGGCATTCTTCTTGGACATCCTTGCTTTAGTACATTCACTTTTCCAAAGAGAATTGAAGGAAAAATTTCCCCATTTTACAAGGACCATTGTGTAGTTGATAGTTCATTAAGTGGCAAATCTAAGAAGGTTTTGTTTGGCCATCCAAAAATTTTGAAATTCACTTTTTCACTGATCCTCTATCTTTACGCTTTACGCTACCTTTTTTTTTTTTTTTTCAGCTTAGTGAAGAAGGGCCGTGTGAGGAATTAAGTGGGGATGGACAACTTGCCAGCTTCAATGAATGGATTCTTCCTGCAAAGGAATTTGATGGCATGTGGGAAAGGTTTGTTTCCAGCTATTGTTTTGCCCTTGATAGTTTGGAAAAGAATCAATGTAGTGACATTTTCATTTGTTCTTTTGCAGCTTAATCTATGAACCTGGTTTAAAGAAAAGGTTGCTGCGATATGCAGCAAGTGCATTGCTCTTTACTGAAAAGGGTGTGAACCCTTTTCTCGTTTCATGGAATCGGTAAGGAATGGTTTATTAATTTTAGTGTTCATGTCTGATGTTAAAGACTTTAGCATATGCATCGGTGAAGTAAAATTCTTAGAATTTGCATAGAAGCTTTTACTAATTATTGCTTCATTGCTTTAAATTATGCAGCATTGTGCTTCTACATGGGCCTCCTGGAACCGGGAAAACTTCTTTATGCAAAGCATTGGCTCAAAAGCTGTCTATACGTTTTAATTCCAGGTAGTTGCTATATATCCCACTGAGTAGCCACTCTATTGAATGAAGTTTTGAGTAGCCACTCTATTGAATGAAGTTTTGTTCTGCATCTTTACTAATTGTTGTCTTGCTTACAGATATCCACAGTGCCAGTTGGTTGAAGTCAATGCACATTGTTTGTTTAGTAAATGGTTTTCTGAGAGTGGCAAGTTGGTATGTAACGTCTTCAAAATCTTAATATGTAACGATTAATTGCAAAAAAAAAATGAGCAACTCAATCTCTCATGGATGCGTTTTGAGCTTATTCCAGTTTCTTGGTAGAGGTCTTCTCCTATAAAAAATGAAGGTTAAGAATGAATGGTTTGATTCTGTGTAGGTTTTTATCTTAATTTTGTCTGTCTACTGATTCTGGGTATATTCTGCCTTGGAAAATATCTTCCTTCCGAAATTGCAAACAAAAATTAAGTTAAGCAACAAGCTGATTTTAAGGATTGGATTTAGTTCTTGGTGCTCGTGTTTTGCTGTTATAGGTTGCAAAGCTTTTCCAGAAAATTCAAGAAATGGTGGAGGAAGAAAATAATCTTGTATTTGTTTTGATCGGTGAGCTTAATTATTACAGAGCTTTTTAAACTTAAAATTCAAATTTTGTTCATCTAGCTTCTAGTTACAGTAACACATGATGATGCTGCAGATGAAGTTGAAAGTCTTGCTGCTGCTAGAAAGGCTGCTCTGTCTGGTTCTGAACCTTCAGATTCTATCAGGGTACAGTTCCCCAACGCACACAAACCAAACCCACCCCCCACCACCCCCGAACAACAATCATCCCAGAATGGCTCCCTAACCTTCAAATCATCACATTAGTCATTCAATTTTTTTGGCAACAATATTTTGGATAAACTGAAAACTGATCCAATTTTGATCACGTCGCATCCTAAATTTTGGCATTTCAGGTTGTGAACGCACTACTGACTCAGATTGACAAATTGAAATCATCGCCAAATGTGATAATTTTGACCACGTCCAATATTACTGCTGCTATTGGTAAACCGAAGATTGATTTTCCAACCGAATGAATCTCGTAATTTTTAAGTCTGCATGCTAAATAGTGGCTCGTCTAGTTTTCTTCACCACATATCACTACAGTAACATAATTTTATGCAAATCACTTTGACGTATTTGTAGAATGCCTATGATATTCCTTATTAGATTATGTAAGCTCTTCACTGTTGCATAATTGCATTCCTTTTGCAATCTGACATTTTATCAGAATTTTGAATATGATGTTAAGCTCTCTATCCATAGTTTGTTGACTCTCTGCTTATATAATATGTTTCTGAAAATTATCAATCCTATTTTGCTGCTTATTTATTTCATTGACCGCATGAGAAGTATTTACAACGCGTTTAGCACGTGTGGCCTTACCCATTTTGTTGGGTGGCAGATATTGCATTTATTGATCGAGCAGATATTAAGGCATATGTTGGTCCTCCAACTCTTCAAGCTCGTTATGAAATTCTAAGAAGCTGCTTGCAGGAACTTGTACGGACAGGAATATTATCCTACTTTCGGGTATGAATTTCTCACCTCGTTAAGATAGTATGCATATAAAACTTTTAAGCCTTTACTGCTTTGGACTAGACGAGCTTCAAAACTGTGCTAATTAAAGCTGACAATTTTGTAGGATTGTGATCAATTTATGCTTCCAAACTATACTAGTTTAAAAGTGAAGTTGAATATGCACGAGAATCAGGAAGCTGAGACAATTCACTTGTGTAAACAATTGCTTGAAGCTGCAGAAGCATGCGATGTGAGGGTCAAAATTTGCTTTCAATGCATGCTAAATTAGAATAATGATTTATTAAATTTGACTTGATTTTGGGAATATTTTTGGAATAGGGATTGAGTGGACGGTCTCTGAGAAAGCTTCCATTCTTGGCACATGCTGCTCTTTCAAATCCCTACAGTTGCGATCCTGACAAGTTGTTGTCTGCAATGATAGATACCGCAAAGAGGGAACACTCCGAGCTGCCTGGCTGAATTTAATTTTTTTTCAGTTTTGTAAATAATGTAGTTTAATGAGCAACTACCAGATTGAATTCACATATAGTTTGCGGCCCGGAGTTTCCTTGTAATAACGTTGATATTCACAGAACAAGAATAGTGTATAAGGAAAATGAAACAAGAAGCGGCGTTCTAGTTTTCACTTCCCGCAATGCACATGGCCTAAACAAAGCCCTGAAACAAAGAAAATGGATCCAAATTCATTCCGAAATTTGCATTGATTGACCATTTCATCTAATTTCACAAGGATTGTTCGGCAACTACATGTCAAGTAGTATCGCCTAGTAACAAAAAATTAAAATAAAATAAAAATATAAATCAAACAGTAGCAGGGCTGCTCTGTGTGGACCCAAAAAGTTTGGAGATGTCATGATGCTTGCGAATATGATGAGGGCACTTAAAAAGTAAATCTTTGGCCTCAGAGTGTCTTCCTTCCTTGAAGAATGACTTGAAAACACTAGCATATGCCGAGGGAGAAGGATATTCTTTCACACTCAAGGCCTTCAAAAACTCAGCAGCATCGTCAACGGTCCCAAACTTTGAGATGTACTGAACAAAAGGGTCAGGGTAGGGAGGGTACTTTTGTTTCTTCATCAAGCGAAGAAGGTCCATTGCTTCTTCGAGTTTCCTCACTTCTAACAGCTTTTCAATTAGATTCTTGTACGTCGCTTGCCAAGGTTTTAGATGAGCTTTATCCACCAACTCAATAAGCAAATCATATGCGCCCCTTATCTTCTGTTGACCGAGGAAACCTTTTATCAAGACATCCAACAAATCCGCATCGGCATTGCAATTCTTTTCCATCATCTTTGCAAAACAGATCAATGCCTTGTCAACTTCACCAGCTGAACAATGCCCTTGAATCAAAATGGTCCAAGTCAAAATATCAGGAGTACATCCATTTGCTTCCATGTCATCTAGAACTTGACAAGCATCTTCAAACTTCCTTGCTTTACAAAGTCCAAAGACCAATTGGCTGTAAGTAATGTTGTCTGGCTCATATCCTGCATTTCTCATAACTTTCATCATCTTTTCTGCCTCATTAAAACTTCCTGCACTTGTCAAAGACCTGTGAATCCCATCATAAGCAGCCTTAGAAAGGGTACGTCCCGTGGACTCATACTTCTTCGCAACTCTAAATGCCAAACTCAAATCCGGATTATCACCAGCCGAGATACTCCGTAGAAGCAAACTGCAGTCCAGATCCGAGGGCTTATAAGGGCCATCCATCATGAACTCGTAAAGCTTGACCGCATCCTCCACCATCTTTTTCTTCTGAAATTGCCTTGAAATCTTTACGTAAGTGTCAAAATCCAAATCATAACCTGCAGCCTTCATTTTCTCAATCATATCCCAAAATTTTCCGATTGAATTACCCCGACCAAGAACCCTTGCAGCCGCATTATAAGTGACGGAACTGTGTTCATAGCGTGGATATTGACCCGCCCAATTAAAAAAGGTTGAAGCTTTTGATGGGTAATTTTTAAGTCCCTTCAAAACCCTTATCACAATATTATCCGACAAGTCAGGCAAGTCAACTATTAACTCCCCTAATTGTTTCTCAACCTCATCATTCCATTCTAGACCCAAAACAACATCAACCATCTTCTTCACAACACTATCCATTGCATTCTCTTCAATCATCCTAGTATTGAAATGTCTCAAAGCCACAACATCATTGGTCATCTTTTCCTTACTTAACTGTCCTAAGATTGACTCATAAGTCTCTTCATCAATATAAAAGCCTTCTTCTTTCATTTTTTTCATAGTGACCCAAAACATTTTCATGTCCTTAAGAACTAGAATCCGAAGCAACAAGCTGTAAACTGAAGAATTTGGCCTGAACCCACATTTCTCACACACCCAGTTGAAGAAATTAGAAGCCCTTTGTGGGTTTTTATCCAGTTTCTTCAAAACGTATATAACTCTTTCGTGGGTCCATCCCAGGTTCGAATTAGCTAACTCGTTCTCCAACTCAGTGGACCACTCGTTAGTCAAGACGAGTTCCACGACCAAGCCGGTTGTTGAAGAAAAGAACAGCTTTTGATGGTCGTTATTGATGAAATGAGAACCGTGAGATTGATTTGGAACAAGCGAAGAGATTTGAGAGAAACGAATCACCTGAGAACAAGGCGGCCGAGTCGAGTTGTGAATCTGAGTCGAGACAAGCGAGTTGGCGAGTCGGAGGGAGACGAGCATGTTCTTTGCTCGATTCATGGCTGCTGGAAAAACCCTTCGATTCTCAGAGAGGGTTTAAGAAATTTAAATATTATGAGAAATTGTCTTGAAGTAAAAATTAAAAATCAGATCTTTAAAGAAAAAAGGAACAAAAACACAAAAAAAAAAAAAAAAAAAAAAAAAAACCCATTTGAAGGTTTTTTTTTTAGCTTAGTTGAGGTCAAAATCGTACATTCAAGACTTATTAGCCTTCAAACTTTGAATCTCTCTCATTTTACCCCTATAAATTTTAAAAATCATCACTTGACCCTTAAATTTTTAAAACTTTTCACTTTGCTCCTTAAACTTTTATAATTATCAATTTGCCCCTTGAACTTTTAAAGCTCTTTATCTTGTCCCATGAACCTTTGATTTTTCATTCAAATAGAAGGTACTAAGCCTATGTGATCTGCACATGGATCATCTGTATGAGCAAAAATGAGATTTTATCACTATAAAGTTTGTTTCATGTTTACACTCTTACTTAGGAGGTTTTTTTGAACTCTCATTTTGGAAAGATTTGTAAGCACACTCTTTCTCATCTTTAACGTGTAACTCTCATTTACTAAGTCGATTATTATTTGCCAATATAGCTTTATCTTTAATGTGTAACTTATCTTTTTTATTATTCGAATTCAGATATTAGCAAACAGTATCAACTGATTAAATGAGTTATACATTAAAGATGAGAACAACTGTGGAGACAAATACTTCCTAAATGAGAGTTTAGATAAAAAATGTTAAGTGAGCTTAAATGTGAAACAAAACTTGTGAGTGATAAAATTACATTTTTGACCTTACAGAAGGCCTACATGCGAATCATGTGGGCTTAATTCCGTTTATTTGAACTGAAAATCGAAAGTTCAAAAGGCAAAATAAAAAGTTTTAAAAGTTCAAGAGGAAAAGTGGTAATTGTAAAGTTCAGGAGGCAAATTAAAAAAGACCCTAAAGTTTAGGGGTCGTTGATGTTAGTAACCTTAAGTTTAATGTTCTTTATTTTTTTTAGTTTTTTAGTTTTTTTATTTAAGGGCATCTTACGCATTTTAAAGTTAAAATCAAGGATCGACTGTAAAAGTATAAATTTATATATTAAATCTAATATGAAAATATACATTTAACGAGGTAAAAAACCAAATGTATAATTTTCAAAAAAACTAATACAAAAGATATAACAAGGTAATTAATCTGTTATAAAATGGTGTTATTTACTAAATATAATTCTAATACCTTCTATTTATTTCAATTACCACTTCTCTTCCTTCGTTTTCTTTAAAATTTTTGGTAAAATGATATATGTTTTGCATAAATATTTTTTTAATTAATAAAAAATCATAAATACCCAATCCACCTTAGCCAGACAACAGGTTTGAATTGAGGACTTGAGGTACAAATATGGATTGCTTTTTCTTTTCTTTTCTTTTTTTCCCTTTTTGGTATTATTAAGGGTGCTTATTCATCCTAATTCAACCTATTTTAGTCATTGTAGATACCTGATTTTTTGCTACGCACAGGTTCAATCCATATCCTATGATATGGCCTGACGTAAAGTATATGGACCTAAGCTATATTTTGGGGGTCCTCTAAGTGGGCTATGGTTTGGAAGGCCCATGAATGTGAACGGGCCCATTTTATTTGGTCCAATTAGACTTTCAATTCACTTGAAAAGTTTCAAGTCTAATTAAAATTAGAATAAAATGGATATGAAAGAAATTAGGATAAAGCATAGCCATCCTAAAAGCCTTAGCCCAATGTCAGGAAAAGCCTATTTTTTGGCCCTCCTGACACATCAAGCCATTTGGCCCACCTAAAACATCAGTGCACGAACTCACCTGCCAGGTTAGCTTAGGAGTCTATGTTAGACATGTATGCTCTAAGGAGTAAAAATGTAATACGTTTTTGGAGACATTTTTATCAATAAAGAATTTATTCATTTATATATACCAAATATTGTCCTCTTTACGTTCATATTTGTTGAATGTATGATAAGCAAACAGTAGTCTGAGACTGTCAGTCTAAACCTTAAGAGTTGGGCATATGATGGGATGATTATGCGGTAGACACGACTCTTAAGGTGATGGTCTAAAATATATGATCCGCAATCGAGGGAATAAAGTTGGGCGCTTTATTCATGTAAAGATTGTTATGTTGTCTATATCCCTTTTGGGAGATGGTTTGTCTTGGCCATCGGAGTTGGACTCCGTGAATAGAAACATTGGCGCGTTGTCATAGGTGACGATGTGTTGGATCGGGACATAAAGTGAATTGATTTGGATTAATAATTCTGTCTTGGCAAATCGATTCACTTTAGACAATCATTTGTATTGTATCTTAATCCTGAGATGAATAATGGGCCCGTTGTCTCGACTTGTGTCTTTTGATGTACCAATGGGTGACTCCCACATCTCTATAGTGGCATGCATGCCGGTACGTTGGAGGCATGACTCTTGGTAGCGTAGACTTGTTATTCATAGATATGGAATCCATAGCTCCTCTTTAGGAGTAATGATATCCTCTTATATGCGTTGTCCTGTAATTGGAAAACTGGAGCGCTCAACCATTTGGATACATAGGTGTAACCGAATGGTATACTATCTTTGGATGGTAAGTTTTCTAATGGTGAGACAATGGAACGTAAGATAAAAATAATCGGGAAGGTAAGATAGAACTTGTCCTTAAGCCGATTATGGATGATCATATGGGGATGCGATACACTATGATATGTCATGGAGACTTAGCTACACGAGCTTCGTAATTCTATAAAGTTCGAGAGTGCAGCTCCAAGCTTTTAGTGGAGTAGCGTTGGAGTTGATAATTGTGAAATGTATATCTGGGATATTGGGTTTCATAATTATCATGAGCTTGAACTTTATAGGTCCATTTTGGTCCCCTTTGCTAGCTCACAAAATCCTGTAACGACACGGCGTGCTTTTCCAATAATTGGTGACTTATGTCGGATTTATCAGATTGGTTTAAAGTTTACAAGAATCAAATAATTCATGTCTGTTTATCGGTTGAATTAATTATGTAAGAAATTAGTTCAAGATGAACTTGTTGAATTATGGCGTTCGGATAATTCTTGTCTGTTTATCGGTTGTTTTAATTTTGGACAATTAGAACAAGATAAACTTGTAGAATTATTGTGAATTGATTTATTTTCTTAGAGATTATCTTGATAAAGTTTGTTTTGATCAGATATCTTTTCTATTGGGCTATTTGAATCAAAACTGAGACTTTATCCTTTAGAATCTCGGGTGGAAAATAAAAGATTCGCGGAGATTTTTTCTCGACAGTTCGGCATGCCGGATGACGTGTTCGACCTGCCGAACTTGCTAGTTCGGCCTGCCTATCACACAGTTCGGCATGCCGACCGCGACAGTTAAGATTACGCGTTTTTCACGCGTATCTTATCAGATATTGATCCGAACTTGATTCTGTTTCGATTTTTGAGACCAAATCTGATATGGACTGACCCCAAGGACCAATAGGTATAAAAAGGGAGTGAGTCTAATGATTTACTAAGATCAATTTGAGAGATTAAGAGTGATACTCTTCTAGTGAGCATCTAAAAACTCCTTGAGAGCTTTTGTTCACAAATCACGAACACTGGCTTTGGGTTCTCTCTATTGGTTGGAAGGAGAGTCACCGGTGGAAGAGCTGTACGTGTGAGCCCACACTCACTCCGGTTGTGGATAGAGAATAGCAAAGAAGACCAGTTGGTTGAGGCTCTTCTGGAACGTTACTTCTCTACACAGGTCGCGGAGGTTCTTCGGCATACTGAGGTTAGTAAGATCTGTTTAATTTATACATATAACATGTCAAACTTGTGTTTTGAAAAATACTCTGATGAAAAATTTTAAAAATTCCGCTGCGCACTTTGTTTCCAACAGTCTACTAGAGGGAACCTAGCAACAAGTCTATATGACCTCCTGCCATGAGAGACAAAACACCCCTTTTACTCAGGCAAGTCAATAGGGAGTCTAGGTCAAACACCTGACCCATACCCAAAATGGCAAGACAAAGCTTTCACATTTTTATCCCTCCATGATAGGTCACCCAAAGTAGACTTGCCAGGTTGGCTAAGCATCAAAACACCTGCCACCCCTTCGTTATATTCCTGATCAAATTTGAAGGTTGGAGGGAAACTATTCCTGTGGCAGAAAACTTCTTTGGCTTCTCCTGTAAAACTGTCTGGAACTCTCCCTAACTAAACGCCCGGAATAGAAAACCCTTAACTAAACTAGAGCTCTTTCTTCCCTATAAATAACCCCACTACCACCCTTAAATGAAAAGAGAATGCAACCTTTACAACCCAGACCATCAAAAGCTAAGTCAAGGCAAAACACTCTAACCACCATATTTTCTCTTCATGTCCATCCTCTTCTTCACTAGCAACTGCTTTTTGAGAGAGAATTCGACCATCTCCAAACTCCATAATCGCCATCTCTACCAACCTATAACTATCATATCACCATCCTAAATCTCCATCAAACCACCTCAAAGTACTTATAAACATCTTCATCAACCCCAAATCATCAAGAAAGAGTAATACCACGACTTAAATTCGCCCACTGCTATTCGCCGGAAAACCCAAAACTCTATATTTTCTAGTGACATCCAAAGAAGCTCAAAGCCCATACACTACGTTTCTTGAACACAAAAAGTACTATGAAATCCTATCAAAATCACGACCTTTCATAGCGTAAGGGAACCCCTATAGCCAAAAAACATCAAAACCATCGTTAAAAACTCACCTTTTTTTCTCTCCTTAAACTTTCTCTCTTTAAGTGTTACACTACCCTACCTGTTAGAGTCTCCTTCTAGAAACTATTCCACCCATCAGAGACCTCTCTTAAGAAGCTATTCGACTAGTGAGACCACCAAATCCCATTTTTTTACTTAAATATTACATCAAATCCTTATGGACACACCTTCATTGCTAAGGACATAGGAAAATCCTCCATAACCACTCACGTTCCTCTCCACACTCCTCGCACACTTGGACATCTTCTTTGGTAAGGTTCTCGTCTTCAACAGAATCGGAATCATGATGGGCATTGCACTCGGACTTAGCCGACTTCAGGGTTACCCAGGTTTAGCTGTAAACCCAGCCAGGGCCACCACCATAAAGCGATTCTAGAAGCACGTTTCGGCCTCTCTCAACACTGGAACGACTATTGTAGACTTGCTAGTCTCTATCACTTGATGCGCTTTCATCCTAGCTTCTGACAGGCAGGACACCTAAGCCAATCAAATGAGGCCACGAAGTCTACACCCTTAACCTATGAAGGCTTGCGACGAAAAGCCCCAACAGTCACATAACATCCAATTGGATTAAAAGTTGATTTTTAGAAATTCCATCTAATCTAATTTGATAGTAGCATATTTTCCAATCTAATCCAATTTGATTGAGGTCGATTAGATTAGATTGATCTAATCGGTATTCAACTTAAGTATTTTGTATATTTTCTCCTTACTATTTCCTAGATTGACTTGTGCATATGATCTTTTTGATATAGTTGATTAGTACAAAACAACATGTTATTTTGGCAAATAAGGATTAACTCGGTAAATATCATGTTTGTCAGATAAACTAAAATCAATAAAATATTATAATGTTATAATACTATAACAAGATAATAGTAAAAAGGCACAAGTACTATAATATGGAGACAAAATATCAAGATTTCTTTCTTATTATTAGTCTCTTTTTCTTTCTTCCTTCCTTCTACTCTTCTCATTACTTCATGATTTTTCTTATACATCTGTTGCCTTATAGCACTACTTATTTATATGCATTTCATTTGTACAATGAGCTCATCAAGGAATCATTGTTAATTTTCATGACGCTTTTCAATGCTTAGCAATATACGCAAACCTCTTTAGCTGATCAATAACTTGACCCTTTATGAATTATCAAATCTTCATACTTGACACTTCATGAATTATTAAATGTTCAACCTTGGCCCTTCATTAATTATTAAATGTTTTTGTGGATTTGTGATGACATCCACAATCAAGCTTCGTTTGATAATATTCCCCCTTGCATGTCTATCACACAAGAAATTTGCCTCGTTAAAACTTTACTAGGAAAAAACCCTATAGGAACAAAAAAATTCCTAGTGAAAGAAAAAGAAAAGTAGAATATTCTTGTTGTGTTATGCTTTAAAAACTGCCTCATTAAAAACCTTGTCTGAAAAACCCAATGGGACAAAACCATGGCTAAGGGAAAATAGTACAATGTGTAATTGACTCACCCTCAATCATAAGTAGCACTGCTAGAGGACATTGATTAAAGATCTTTAAGTCGATGCATTCTAATGTTGTGCACAAACTTTTCAAATGTCGCAGTAGGAAGTGATTTAGTGAATAGATCTGCTAGGTTGTCATTTGAATGAATTTGTTGAACATTTTTATCACCTTTCTTTTGTAATTCATGATGTGAAAAAAACTTTAGGAAAATGTGTTTAGTCTTATTACCCTTAACATAGCCTCTCTTGACTTGAGCAATACATTTTGCATTATCTTCATGTAATATTATTAGGCTATCTTAATTTGATGATAATTTGCATGTTTCTCGTATGTGTTGAATCATAGGTCTCAACCACACACATTCTCGACTTGCTTCATGAAGTGCAAGTATTTCAGCATGGTTTGAAGAAGTTGCAACAATAGTTTGCTTTGTGGAGTGCCATGATATTTCTGTATTATTCCATGTAAATACATAACAAGTTTAAAATCAAGATTTATATAGATAAGATAAATATCTAACATCTGCAAAACCAATCAATTGTAATTTTAAACTTTTTGAATAAAATAGACCCATGTCAGTTGTTCCATGAAGATAATGAAATATGTGTTTAATAAATTTCTAGTGTTTCTGAGTTGGTGCAGAACTGTATCTAGCTAGTAAATTTATAAAAAATGCAATATCAGGTTGCATACAATTAGTAAGATACATAAGAATACCAATAGCACTCAAATACGGTACTTCAGGACTAAGAATTTCTTTGTCATCTTCTTTGCAACAAAAATGATCATTTTTCATATCAAGTGATCTCACAAACATTAGAGTACTTAGTAGATGAGCTTTTTCCATATAAAAACGATTTAGGACCTTTTCTATATAGGTTGATTGGTGGATGAATATCCCATCTGACATATGCTCAATCTACAAGCTGAGACAAGATCATCTCAAATTCTTTCTTTAAATATGTAATTGTCTATTAAAGTTCTTCAGAAGTCCCAATAATATTTAAATCATCAACATATACTGCAATGATAGTGAATTTGGATTATTATCTCTTATTAAAAACACATGGACAAATTGGATTATTAACAAATTCTTCCTTCAAGAGATACTCACTAAGGCGATTGTACCACATACGCCCACGTTGTTTTAATCCATACAAAAATCTTTATAATCCTAGTTGAACACATATCCTGAGGTAGAGATTATATGTTTCAGGCATCTTGAATCCTTCAAGGATTCCCATATAAATATCACTGTCTAATGATCCATAGAAGTATATGGTTACCATATCTATTAGATGCATGTCAAGTCCTTCAAAGACTACTAAGCTAATCAAATATAGAAAAGTAATTATATTCACCATAGGAGAATATGTCTTCTCATAATCAATTCCCGGTCTTTGTGAGAAATCTTATGCAACAAGCCGTGTATTGTATTTCATAATTTCATTTTTCTCATTACGTTTACGCACAAAGGCCCATTTGTATCCAACTAGTTTAATGTCTTTAAGTGTGTGGACTACAGTATAAAGTTCTCACATGCTACATTGTTTATATTCAAACTTTAAGTTCTAATTTTACTTCCAAACACTCCATGATGGTCAAACTGAGACTTTCTCTGTCTTTAGATGTATAATGACCAAACTAGCCTGACATATCAGTGTATAGAGCTTTTTGCTTCTCCAAAGTGAAAATAATTTACTGAAACCGGTTATATGGTAAAGATAAACCACAGCGGTACCACACCTCACATAATATCCGGTGGGCCATACGATTACACATTATGGTAGTGCGTCATGAGCGGGCACTACCCTAGAGTTTCCCTATTAAACAAAACCTAACATTTTTTTACAATTTCTCATAAAAAAATTAAAAAAGAGAAGGAGTAGGAATATGAGCAGTGGGCCTTGGGGAGACGATTTTCTGGGGCCCAGCCCAGGCCTTGATTGTCGTCCACGCGAAGTTTTCGCCACTTAAAAAACAAAAGTGAATTTGCTGGTCCCACTCCATCACTTTCCTTTGTAAAACGAGCGTGCGAGGCAGCTCTGCAAAGTCTACTACCACGTGTCTGGTGTTTATTCGCGAGAAAAGTTGTGGGGACTGCTTGTGGGGTTGGAAATTCCACGATGGAGCTTTGTACGTGATAATATAGTGGTCCTTCATCTTGTAGTTTGTAGGTAAGCCGTAGGATTTAAAGAGAGAGCCTGTGATTCACTTTCTACCGCAGGATTAATGGGGAATAATTACGCTTAACTAAACTCACCAATTGTTTGGGCAGCAAAATGTTTATGAGAAATTTTACAGAAACCTCAAACGCTTTGAGTAATTGATAAGAAGAATTTTATGTAATAAAATTTTGAACTGTATCTTGTCTTTGGCAAAACAGCATAAATAAAGTAAAAATATGTTAAAATATAAAGGTTTCACATGCTTATTTTTTTTAGTTCAAATTTATTTATTAGACACCCTAGTATTTTATTAAATTCAAGTATTTTTTATTTTCACAACTCAAATTTTGTTATAGTGACTTTTCTCGTAAACTTTAAATTGCAAACCTACTTTGTTTAAACTCTTGGTTTAAACTACGTTTCTAAACACCTCGTGAATTTGATTTAGCTTTAAAGAGTATGCAATCATTCTAAATCGTGTCTAATATTTAGCAAAATGCTCTATAAAAAACCACTATTTATAAATGAGTTTGAACTCAAAATCAGTTTAAATATTATCAAATATTATCGTATATGAAAATTTTATACTATACACGGTTCAAACTTATAAGTTTGAACTTACGTACTAAAACTAAATCCAATAATCAGATACATGCCCATTTTAGGTCTTACTATAAAGATCCTAAATATTAAAATATCATAATATAGTTTTTTTATGTACGACAGTGCATTAAGTCAGTCCTAAACTGAACAAATTACATGTCAAATATCTAGTATGCAGGATCTGATCTAAATGGAAGCTTGACTATGTAATGGTTATTTAATTGTCACCAGATGTGTGCATTAATTACATAAGATATGGTATACTTCATCAAGCCTTTAATTAGGACTATACTTAGCATGCACAAATCCAAACTAGAATCAAACCAACAGATAATTTAAATATTTGGTATGGAGACATAATGATCCATGTAAATTACATAATTAACATTAACCTTCTAGCCAATTGTTTATATAATATTCATATATCATATGCGTTTGAACTTTACCACATTTGGTTACTTTGGTACTATGCAAAAGTCTTAAATTTCAGTCTATCTCAACATGGTTAAGAATTGAATTTGTAGCTAAAGATCCAATGACAAAATCATGTACCAATTATGAAGTAAAAAATCCATATAATTTGTTCTTCCCAACACCCTTTGGTCTAGTAACACGAAAACGGCTTAAGATGTGGCAAGTTGTGAGTTCGATCCTATTTTTAATTTTTATTATTGATTTTTTTTAAAGTTATACGGGCTTCAGCATCCAAAAATTGAAAAATTATTTCATTTTGGTTTAGAGGAGTTTATATTCAACATATATAAAATCAAGTTTAGAGATACAATTTGTTGCCAAACAAAGTGCAATTAATATATTCCTTACAGTACTATATACATGTTTGTAGATTACATAATGTACTTGCATAAATCAAAGATCATGACCAACACATAATGAAAAAAATCCATAAAGTCGCAAAAGAAAAAACTTAGAAAGTCCCACAAGCAACAGCAACATATGCAACGCACAAAGAATAGAAAAACAACAAGCCTTTTGCCACAACCGACCAAAAGAGGGAAGAAAGAAAAGAAAGTCATAAGAAAAGCCAAATTATTCAAACATACACCATTGATATACATAAGGTCACTTTTTAAAAGTTTTTTTTTTTAATTTTTTTTCCTTCAAAAAGGGGAGGCCCAACTTTAAGGCACCATTTCATGCTTTGCCTCTTCAAACAAACCAAAACCTCTTTCCTTTGCCCTCCTGTGTACCATTCCCACTTCCACTCTCCACTACCTTTTACTCTCTCTCTCTCCCACTTTTTTCCTGGGCCTGTGGAAACGTGCCCTAGCACTGTACATATGTTAAAAAGAAACGTGCATGCGGGAATATAAGAATATTAGGGTAAATACTAGTGTAACTGTCTACAGTTTGCGTGCATATATCGCAATATTTCAGCCTTTCATTGTCTGAATAAAGCTTTCATATATATATATATATATATATATATATGTATGTATGTATGTATGTATGCAATAAAATCACAAAGTCTTGTATATATATATAGTTCTCTGAGTTTCTCTTTACCTGGTTCATATTATCCTTCTACATCAATATCTCTCTGAAAGTCTCTGAGACTTTGAATCTTTTCCATAAAAACTTCGAAACCTTGCTATCAAGATATCAGTTATCATGGTACGATCTGATCGTGATGCATCTACTAATTATTTAGTAGTTTTACAAGTACTACACAAGAAGTTTATGATCTTTCACTTTCATGGTTTTCATGAGCAGATGGATCAGCCGATCATCAGCTTCCATTTCAAGAAGATCATTATAGAGGTTTCTCATCAGAATAAAGTACCGCCGTGAATATATATATATATATGTATGATATATATATATATATATATATATATATCTGCTCATCAAGGGGAATCAAGCATTCCTGGTCCGAACAATTATAAGATCATTTATTTGATATTTTGTCTCTTATTTTAGTACCCTCTCTTCTAGTTCTTAATTTTTCCTTTTTTCTTTCTTTCTTTTTTTTTTGGTTTTTGGTTTTGTCATTTTGGTTTACGATCGAAATATCTGCAACAAATTTTTAATTTGTTGCCAACGAGGTGTTATACCGTTGTTATCTCGATCCCACCTTGTACCTAGGATTTTATTGTATTATCATTCTGTCAATATAAAATATGAAGTATGGTTGTTCTAGAATTATGTTGCAAGGTGCAAAAATATATATTTAATATGTATATAATGTGCATATAATCATTGTAGCAACTAAACATATTCCTCATCATGCTCTTAACATTTCTCACGCTTCTTCAAAGAAACCGATCAATGATACACACACACATATAATTAATGAAACATAATAAGGTATCAATTGGATCTATTTTATTATATGATGGGTTCATTCACAATTAAGTGTTCTTGGAGAGGACAAAATCTAACGAGGGTGTGATCGTTTTTTCATTTTCAGGCCTTTCAGTTCCAATATTGATCTTGCTCAAGGAAATTTCGTCAATTATAAATATTATTGTTGTTGTAGGCAATTGTTTAATTACCAATACATTTTCTTTTCCATCCCAACAAATAAATATAGTCATTTGTGAATGAGTACCTATATATATATGTATATATATATATAACATCCGTACGTTTTATTGTTAAAAACTAACGACTTTGAAATAAGTTTTTGTAGTAGTGCTTGCTCTATATCATTTCAAATTTTTGGGGAATTTTCATGAGTTTCATGCTTTCATGCTAGCTAAGGGTACGTTTGGTAAATAGAATAAAATTAGAATTTGTGCTAGAAGAGATAGTGAAAATAGTTTTAATTTATTAATAAATCTAATAAAATGTTAATGTTAATGATCCTAAAAATATGCAATATGGATCATAATTTATTCATCTCTTTACTAGTAACACAATGAAAAAAAGAATCATCTCAATTGGATATCAAATGAAGGAGTTATGATTTTTTTCTCAAATATAGGAGAAAAAATTTTAACTTTTACTGTAACAAAGATATCCAAGTATTAAGAGTTTAGGAGGTCATAACTCTAAAAACTTAGATTCTTGATGATTATTTAATTTGAATTTTAGGAAAAAATAAACATGTATTTAAAAGATTCTTGATACTTGAATCTAAATTATTAAATCTATTGGATCCAAAAAATACCTAAAACAAACGTGCCTAAATATATATTCAATATGGAGCGGGAATATAGAAGAGACGAGCATGACTAATCTCCTTCTTTTTTTTTTTTTTAAAGAGTGACTTTCCATTTTAAAACATGCAAGTAGAAAATAATAATAATAATAATAATAATAGTAATCTCGCGGTTCTAATTCTATGCAACAGTTCACTATCTACGAGAATGTTGTCTGATCAGAACTTGTATATATGTAGCTTTAATTAGGAGGCTAAAAACACTTTATCAATCGACTGTCAATTTCTTCTTTGACCCCTAACACTCAAATTGAACAAGAATCATATATAGAAAATAATCATAATTTCACTTTGATGAGTTGTACTACAATCTTATTAATGCACATTTATCTATATACACTTGTCCTTTGCTTTATAATTTCTTTAATCATGAAAAAGCTTGGGTTGACTATATGGCTTTTTTATTTCACCCTACTCATGATCTCCGGCAGTATGAAATCTCTTCCCCTCAACAAAAGAAAAGAAGATATTTTTTTGTTGATTGATATCCAGTTTTCTATTATCTTTTTCTTTCTAATTGAATGATGATTAGTTGTTAGTTTGAATCAAAACTTTTGTTTACTATAATATAAAGCTCTTATATATGTGTTACATTGTCAAAAAAATTACAGTATAAAGCTCTCATACATTACAATGTTAAAAAAAGTGAGTTATAGTGTAAAATTCTTGCATGCTATAATAGTTTTAAGTTAAAAATTTGATACAAAACATTAATTTTAACCTACACACTCAAACAAATATAAAGCTCTCATATGCTATAATATAAAATAAAAATATGCTACGATGTAAAACTCCATATACTATAGTGTTTTGATTTTAACTACATTATCAAATGTTTTGATTTTAACTACATTATCAAAAATTACATTCCTAAACTAACTAAAGTGGCAACTTGGACACAAGCTTCTAGGAATTGAGATTGGGTATGTCTAGAAATCCCTCCGGCGCTATTTTAATTTTTCTCTTTTATGTGGACCTTCAAGAATTTTTACAGTTCTTTGTAATGATAATTATGTAAGGGCAAAAAAAGTGAAACTTTGCCTCACTTTGTCCTCAGCCTTTGTGGTCATCCCATGTTAGTATAAACTCAAAAAGGTCAAATAGTAAAAATGACTTTATCCCTGTTATATCTATTAGTCCCAATTTGTCTCTTAAAGCTTGATTACATAAAAATATGGATGTAGAAGAATAAGAGACAATTGTCTTTATTGGTCCATGCGATATTCTCTTCCGATCAAGGCCTAAACATGGTTAGAATTTCAAAAAGTTCAAAAGGTACGTGACTTATGCTCGGTTGTCCACTAGTATGATGTCTTCTTGTATTAAATTAAAGGCTTAGTTGATGGGACGGAATACCCTAAAAATTGTAGCCAAAGGGCAGATAAAACCAAAAATATAAAAAGCTCTACAACCTGTTTGTTTGACTGGTTCAGTCTAGTTTCGCTCAGTTTAAGAAAACATACAGTTTAAATCGGTGTTTGGTAAAATATTTAATTCGAACTAAACTAACAGTTTAAACTGAGCTGAATTGCCCAACTTAGAGTTCAAAGCCCCTTTCATCTCAACATTTCAAACCAATAGTTGCCCGGTTTAGTTCATTGGTTCGAATTGTATTGGTTTGAATTTTTCTGGTTTGAATAGAAAAATACAAATTGTGTAGTTTAAATAGTAATCCGAACTGACGTTTAGATGTATCATTAAAGTATTAATTTGAACAGAATATCAATCTAAATTTGTATTTGAATGAGTATTGAAAGCTCTAGTTTGAAGCATAAAAAATTATTTAATTAAAGAATAAATATAAATGTGTCAAAAGAAGAAAAGAAGTTATTTAATTAAAAAATAATATGAAATAATAGCGTTAAATTATAAATATAAATATATGAAAGTGAAATCACCGTTTAATATTGTTTCGAAACATCGAAATGTAATGAGGGCTTGAACTTTAAGTTAGACAGTTCAGACCAGTTTGAACTATTAATTTAGTTTGAATTAAATGCTTTATCTAATACTAATTCAAACTGTGATGGTCATTCGAACTAAGCCAAACTGGAACGAACAAATCAAACAAACAAAGTGATTAAATATATCATTCCTATATATTTGTCTTTATAATTTAACACTATTATTTAATATTATTTTTAATTAAATAATTTATATTTATTTTTTAATTAAATAATTTTTTATACTTCAAACTAGAGTTTTTAATACTCATCCAAACACAAATTCAGATTGGATATCTTGTTCAAATTAATACTTTAACTGCATATCCAAACGCTAGCTAATTCGGATTAATGTTTAAACTACACAATTCGGATTTTTCTATTTAAACTAGAAAGGTTCAGATTAATACTATTCGAACCAATGAACCAAACGGGACATAGTCTTTCAATTTTTCCCTTTTCCTCTTAATTTTCCCTACCTATAATCTTAGGCCTCAAAGTAATGAAACTAATTAAGGTGGAAATTACCACTAATAGAATGGTGCAATAATAAGTGTGTTTTTCTCTATAACCCTACATTAAGGTCCTTGTCTAGTCAATAGACTGTGTGGCACTAGACTAGTATAGTACACATGAGTAAAACTGATCACATTCTTTAAATGCGTCATGTTCTTTCTATTCTATTGTCGGCCTCTAAATTATGCAACGGATAAAAGAACAAAGGGTGAGATGAAATCAATAATCTCATTTTTAATTAGAAATAAACAAAGGTTGGAACTTATTCTTCGAGAGAAAAAAAAAAAAAGCCACTAAGGTGCATATCAACTGGTCCTATCCGATAGAATGCACATGTATTACATGACCCTGAGCTACATGGGGCATTCACCAAAAGCACTTGCACTCTACCCCTCCTATTCCTTTTTCTTTTCCTTTTTGTTTTATTTGCTTTTAGAACCAAGAACTTTAAGAATCTTGAACATGTATATGGTTGAAGCAATATTTATTATATTGTTGTGATCAGTTGTCTGGCAGCAAAGCCGTATATCATGGGCATTGATCTGTACCAATTATAAAGCAAGCTATATTAACCGCTAAATTGTAGAGCCTAATTTATTGTCCTGTTGAATTATGGTCCTATGCTGAGAATTATAAGACAACTAAAAACGTTGGAGAAAAAGTATAGAGTTGAGTAGTATATGATTTTCTTTCGTAAACGTCTTCCTTATCTTATATGGTGATTTTTTTTTTATAACAGTTAAAAGTGGATCTCTCATATTAAAAGTAAATTACTACAAATTTTGTATATTTATTTTTAACCTTTTTTTTTTCTTTCTGCAATTTTATTTGCTCTTGGTTGTAGATTTAGTGCTTCTAATCACGCTAAACTTCCTTCGAAACAAAGTATAAGCTTTAGCCCGATTTCAGTTGGACCTAATTCAGTTTCTTTTGGACCCTAAAACTTAAAAGATATAAAAAAAAGGATCATGATCCGTAGCCCAAGGGACCATATTTTACATGCTCAAACTGTTTCTTGGAGTCCATATTTACCCTTTTGTGTTCCGGCATGCTTTCTGTCTTTGGCTTTATATTTGGCACCAAAAGGTGGAAAAGCCAATTTTCAATCACTAAAATAATGAGGACACTCTTTAATAATGACATTTTTAATAAATAAAACCTTACCTTTCTATATGGGAATTCAATATTTTTGATCAAAGAAGAGATATAGATGGAGCTTTCCTAATAAAAGCAATGTCCCACCACAATCTTTTATTGCTTGTTCTTTGGCTATTTTTCCAGGTGTAATGCACAATCCCATCTGGTCACTGTCATCCTTGACACACTAAAGCAGCTTTTTGTCCAACTTGTTAACTCATGCTCATGTCTTTAATTTGGTTGTCGTGTGGAATTTAAATCCCTTTTGCTTCCCCTATTTTCTATGCATTGTTTATTATGTAATTACTTTCTATAAGGGATACTTTTATAACAGGGCCTTATGCTGATAGTGTATATTTTTAAATTTTTAGATCTAATTAAAATATATTAAAATAAAAAGCAGGTGGAACAAACAATTTTTAGTGTAGGATTGACAACTATAAAATATAGTTTTATGGGTAATTTTTTGTTTTTCAAATGATGCAGTAGAAATCTTCTTATAAGAAAAAGAGTGGTGGCATAAATCTAGTTGAAATAACCCATCAATGAAGTTTCCATGAACATGGATTAAACATATATTATACGCTTTTTGGCCTGCTGGTGAGGAGTACTTTGTTGAGAATTCACTCTACTTTTTAGTCTCAAGTGTTAGGTACAGCCTCATGAATTAATGAACTTTAGTGTTTAGATGCCCTTTTTTGATGCTATTAGGGTTTATATTCCCTGTCTGACTTGTTAAAGGGTTGAAATGACTCTAGATACTGATCGACAGCACATTGGAATTTATGAGATCATTATTGCAAATTTTTAAAGAGGATGTTTAGTAAATCTGAAAAATTGCTTAGAATATTTCAGCCTTCATAGCTATTTTTTATTTATATTATAATATATAAAAGTTTTATTTTATAAAACACTTTTAAAATACTAGAATCGTCAGTTTTTCTTACAAAACTTTTGCTATAATATTATCAGTTTAATTTTGTTCCCTCATTTCATCATTTTTGGTGTTTATTATTGTCTCGTGACCTAATTCCAGAATAAATGCACAATCGTTGTCAATGATGTCGCTTTTTCATTTTAGCCACAAAACATAAAAAAAAAAAATAAAGTCTTTCAAGTTCTTGTCCCAACTGTCATTATTATTCAGCTTTTTCTTCAATTTATAATTTTGATTCAAGGTGACTGAGAATTACTGTCCTTATCATATTAAGATGCTCAATAAATTAAAAAAATTAATTAGTCAAAACATGTGATTTTCTTCCTCTTTTTTTTTTTTTTTTTCTCCCACAAGTTCTTCAAGATTCTTCTGTTACAATTTTCCTTTCGGGGAAGGCAAGAGCTTATGTAAAATAACGAATTTTCAATATTGAAAATTCGTTTTCTCTTTTTTTATCCCCTGATCTTATGCTGGGCTCATCAGAAGATTGTTGATGATTCTCATGCCGCTTCACTTCTAATAATATAGAAAGAAATAAGAATAATTCTATAATAAAATATATAGAAGAAATTATCAGTGAGATATTGTTATACAATTTTGACGAGGAATAGGGGTGTCATTTGTGTCGGCAGGTTTGTATTGGATCGAAGCTCAAATATATATAAAATACCTTAACATTAACGCGACCCATAATATGAACGAGTTGAGAAATCTTTACATTAACACAACAACATGTCTTTAACCCACAACATAATATAAAATGCATATTTTTGAAAATTAAATAACTTCTATACGTAACTACGAACACATCTAGTTTAGTGCCAATTTATTGATACTATATATATTAGGGTAGAATATTCATAAAAAATAATAGACTAATAAATCATGGGTTAATTTAATGTCGAGCATATTGACACAAACATTATTTTTTTTAATGGGTCAATTTTGATGTTGACATAAAAATAACCTATAGCTTAATTTTTTTCGAGTCAAACCTGAAAAAAATTGTCACAACCTATGTTAAGTGTATTGCCAACCCTAACAAGAGGTATGTTTATCAAACCCTAAAAAAAAAAGTGTAACGGGAATGAAACGAAAGTAAATAACAAGGATAAGAATCATTGACTCTCTTTTTATTGTTTACTTTTCCATTCGATAATATAATCAAATAATCAAATTCCCTTTACTGACTAAATACTCAACTTATAGAATGGTAATCTCACGCATATAATATTAAGATATTCTTTTACATAAATAAATAATCACTAAATTTATAACATGTGTATAAAAAATAAATAAATACCAAAGAAGGTGGAAAGATTAATATTCACTTTTCTTATTTTATATATTATATGAAACCCACTAAACTGTCATTACTAAGTTAACACATATTAGATAAGAAATAAAATGTTTATTAGTTTTACTTAATGGGTGCAACACCATAGTTTAGCCGCACTTAAACGATTTGATCTGCGACTATTTACCTTAAAAATTTACAGTAAATGATATATAACTTTTTCTAGTTGTAGTTTAGATCATCAAAAGTTAATTCGATGGACAAAATTGCATACCCTACTGTAAAAATTGCCCTCTATTTTTATTATTGATTTTATTAAGGATTAATTATAAAAATTCCCCACACCTATAGCATTTGTAATGTGATGCACCTCGAACTTGAAAACGTAACATTTGTTTCCTTCAACTATAAAATATTAACGAAAAAAAACTCATTTTTTTGGACTTTTAATAAAATTTGATATAGGAGTATTTTGATAACTCTATTATTTTTAAAACTAATTTGAATTTAAAAAGTTGATATAATTTAACAATTTTAATTGTTAAAAAATAATTTGAAAAACCTTAAAAAATTTTAAAAAATAATATCTTCTTTTACTTTCATGTGATGTATCAGGATAAGCTAATAATCTAATGGTTCATTAAACCGTTTAAGAATCCTATTATTTGTATAGTGTTGTATTATCTATGCTTGAAAATTATAACTCAAAGTTTTCTTGTTAATATTTTATAAATAAAGGAACAAATATTTAGTTTTAAAGTTTAAAAAAAATATATATAATATTTTAATATTACAAGAAAAATTATGGAGAGAAAATTTTTATAATTAACCTTTTTTTATCAAATAACACATAATTAATGATAAATATCAACACTAATTTTGTAGTGTATCTACTCTGACAAGCTCCATAAATTGTAAGCACTGTTATTTAACAGAGAAGCCTAATAAAGAACTGAAATAATTATCCACGTGTCAGTTATCCACCCAGAAGCTTTTTGTGTGTCAGAAAAGGCTTGTGTACAGAGCAATATATTGTTCTTTCTGTCATGTAAGTGAAGCAGAGCAAGACGCCACACCCTTCTCAACACAACCCCTATCGGATTCCGGAGCCAAAAACCCACCAGTCCACTGATAAGAAAGAAAAAAAAGCTGTCTCCTTATAATCATACTCTCTTTGATCAAAAAACCCATTTTCTCCCACCCATTTTCCTCCCCACCTTCTGGCCGGAAAAGGGTCGCCGGAAAGTTGACTTTGCCCTCCATGGATGTTGACTTCTGGGCTTCGAGGGTTCACTCTGCCAAGCATTTCTCTGCTCCTGTCCATGCTTCTCGCCTTCACTCTGGTACTTGATTTTTGTGATTATGAAATGTACTTTCAGTTTTCTTTTAATAAAGTTTTTTACCTTTTTTTTTTCTTTGTTCTTTTTAAGTGGTAGTACTAGTTTTTTTGTAATGGATCATCTTTCTTTCTGTGACGGTGAATTTTGGGAGCTCATTTTTGTTATTTGATTGAAAAATTATATAAAAAGATGACTTGTTTGTGTGACTGTTTACAGGGATTGGGAATGAAATCTCATTTTGTTAAGAATTTTTTTTTTGTCTTTGATGAATAATTATGGTTATAAAGAATGCTTTTTCGTCATCTCTCTCTTTAATTGTTTCTTAAAAGATACTGTTTACCTATAGATTTTGGAATTATTATTATTATTATTTCTGTTTCTTTTCATCAAATGTATGTCTTGAATGAACTAGTTCTACTTTTTGGTTTTTCCTTGGAGAATGTGCTAGTTCACTTGAATCATGAATCGGTTTGTAAGTCATATATAACTGCTTTTTGAGACAAAATCAACCAATATAATTATTGCATCCAATTCTGTTTATTGAATCTCATTTGTGTTTCAGCTTAAATTTTAAATTCGCATACACATATCATTTCTTCAAAATATTGAAAAACAGATCGGAGTTCGGCCTTAGATGATGCTGAAGGAGATGAAGACCCAAAATCTTGTTTTCCATGCCCTTTCTGTTATGTGGATATTGAAGTTACTGGACTCTGCATCCACTTGCAGGAAGAACATTGCTTTGACTTAAAAAATGCAGTAAGTGGAATTCCTAACCTACCATTCTCTTGTTTAATCATCCTTCTCCATTTGCAATTGAACTTGGTTTTTCACCAATCTGTATTCTTTGAGAGGAAAATGAAAAAAGTGAATATTTATTATTTAATAACCTTTACTAGTAGTTTTGACTTTGTTTGTGTTTATTAGTGTTAGGTAACTTACCCAATTCTTTGATTGTAACTTAATAGTTCTATGGAGCCCCATCATATTGCTCCTTACTGGTGAATTATCTCTCTTTTCTTAGTCCATGGATATAAGTACACTGTTGAACCACGTTAAACCTTTATGTCCTCTTCTCTCTTTTATTTTCTTCTTTAGTTTTGCAGAAGAGTGTGTGAAATAATATCACTCTACTTAGAATGTTACCAAACATCATATCATTTGTTCTGATTCGATATGAAGTTTATTTACTATTGCTATTTCAGGTTTGCCCTATATGCGCAGCAAATCTGGGGAAAGATGTAACTGGGCATTTTATGGTGCAACATGCAAGCTCCTTAAAGGTATAAATGCTGAGTTTTGGTAGTCATAGAGTACATTCGATTTGTAATTCAAAGGGGTAAATCTTTGAGCCTAAAAGGAAACATTTGCACTTTGCAGCACAGAAGAAAATCTCAGAAGTCTGGCTTCTGGACTGGTGGTTCGGCAACGCTTGGAAAGGAGCTGCCTAGAAGGGGAAGGGAAGACACATATGAATCTGTGCCTGATCCGCTACTCTCGTCATTTATCTGCAGCTTATCTATTGTTGAACCTAAAGGCATTAAGCACGATGACGGTTCAGTCACCGATATCCTGATCACTTGTGATGTGAAAAGGTACTTTCCGTTGTTTTATAAGATCAGCATGCAATGCATCTCTTTTAAGTTTCAGCGGTTAAATCATCAGATTGGAGGGAACAGTGAAAGGAGGGAGTATCGAAAGGAAGATAGATTTGGACTGATTGGTGGATGGATTTCAAAACTTATTGTTGTTTGGTAGGAGGGCTCAACAAGGAAAGGGATTAACTGAGTAATTCAAAATCCTTCACAAAACCCCAATTTTGATCATTCCAAAATTGGAAGAATTTGAAGAGAAAATCCATACCAAACATGATAATGTTAAGAACCTAATTCTATACAACTGTGCGTTGCCTTTGCATCAGGGCAATAATTCGGCTCCACAAGAGCAAATAAGAGAAAAGTCCTCTCTATTTTCCTCATGGAGGTTGTGTACCTTTCTTTTCTTCCTATTTTTAGCTATCCTTAATATCAAACATTAGGCTATTTGGGAGAGCAGTTCTAACAATCAATTACAACTATAAACAGTGTAAAGTTCTTACATGCTACGATTTTCAAACTAAAACAATTGGTTTTAACTGTTCTTCTGAACAGCCTAATAGCTTAAAAGTCTAAGAGTGTGTGACATATAAGTCTCCAATCACTTAGGCGTGATAGTAAAACTTGGTAACGTAGCAATTCTTGATATTTGGAAAAACATTCCAGTTTAGACACTTGATGCCTTTGCCAAGAAGAAGGCTGAGAAGAAACACTAGGTGATTAAAATAAAATAATAGGATTTTGATTTTTCCACTCTCATATCACTTGGGTGAAGTCACTTTCTCATCCTGTTTTCTCAAAACTGAAATTGAAAAACCAGAACCATACGTTTCGGAAAAGTTAAAATGTGATGCATACAACTTTTTTGTCTTTAGAAGTACAGAGGAGCCTCTGTGGAAGATTTGCTGTATTATGGGCTTATTATTAATTTTGTATTAGGCCCAAGGGGTAGCTCAAGTGGCCATCTTGGGTTCGATTCTCCTTTGGGACACCTCCTTTAGTTTAGTTTGTCATGATATGTTCTGATAGGAGGGTCTACATACATATGAAGAATTAGCCACGTGCTCAAAGAGGCCTGAATGTCCCTGAGTTATCAAAAAACAAAAAAAAAATTATATATATATATATTGACTCTCTTTGTGTATTCTGTATTCGCAGCACCGATCCATCTTTGCGTTGCGAAAAGGAAAACGCAGAGAAAAGGCAGAGGGCAACATTTGTGCAAGAGTTGATTGCCTCAACCATACTTTGAGATCTTCTTTGGAGCGATGAGATTCTCAAAATGCAAAAGCCAAGGATTATGCCGTATCAGCGGGTGCTTTATGTCAGCGGTTGTGCAAGGTCTTATAGAAAGGCATATATTATAGGTTCTACACTACGTATTTTAGAAGAAGAGTTGTCTTTGAATCTTCGACCAAGGACAATTTATATTTATTCCATGTTCACATATATTATATATATATATATATATATGTATGTCTATCTATCTTACATCTATGTCAGTAGCTTATTTCAAGGCTACATTCTATATAATCGGCAGAGTGCTATTCGAAAATTAACTTAGCTTTCTATACAGTGGTGTGTTTTCCTCTCTCTCGCTCTCTCTCACACACAAGTTTTTGTTTTTTAAATAGGGTAAATTGTTCTAGTAGTCCCTAATCTTTCACGAAAGTGAATATTGGATCCTAACTTTTTATTTTTGATTTATTAGTCCTCTACCTTTGTTTTAGTTACCGAGAGACCAATTTAATGATCAGTTAGTTAATTTTTGAAGGAAAATTGTAACAAACTGATTTTTAAAATTATCAAAAAGGTGACGAATCGGTCCCCAAAGTTATAAAAAAGATGACAAACTAGTCCTAAAATTATAAGAAAGTAAAACGACTGGTACGTTTGACACATAGGTTTAAACTCATCAGTTCTCTATGGTATAATACAAAAGGCAATATAAAACTTTTATAAATTATAATACTTGAACTCATTTTTTTAGTTTAAATTGGTTTTCCAAACATACAAGACATGCGGCAAGAGGATAGATATGTGGGTGAAGCAATTAATGAAAAGAGTGGTGGGAAGTGGGCGTGGAATTGGTATCTGGTTGCGACCTTGGGTTTCTTGGCTTGACCCCGGCGTTCCAAGAGAGGCCTTCAATCCAATGGGACCAGGCGGTGGCAATACCCTTTGCACTTTCAGAAGGTCAGTGAGCTAAGGATCCCTAATTCTTGTTTGTGGAATGAGTCTCTTATTCGCGGACTTTTTGAGGGGCGATCAGCTGAAGCAATCCTGCGGAGTAACCCTCTTCCAAATCCTCGAAATGATTTGCTGGTTTAGCAAGCCTCAAGATCAGGTAACTTTTCTGTCAAGCCAGCTTATTCTCTTATTTCCCATCGACGGATAGTGTCAGTTAATCCGCTGTCAAAGAGAATGCGGAAGACGAATTTGCATGAAAGGTACAAGATGTCTTGTGGGGGGTTGCTGCTGATCTATTGCCTTAGAAAGCAAGCTTGGGATCGGTTCTGAACTTTCGAGATTTGGAATTAGTAACACAAGTAAATAAGTTCAAGGGATTTGGAATTAGTAAAGCTTAGCAAAAAGACAAACGCTAGTTCTGTTAAATTTATCACCAAAAACACCATCATCATCAACATCAAAAGAGGAAGAATAAAGGAAATAACAACCCTACAAAATATATGGCATTGGACTCAAAATATTTGAGTAGAAGTTCCAAAACTAAAACAAGAATCAACGTGAGAATACAATGACATTTTTTTTTTTTTTGCCCATCACTCAAAATGTTCTCACAAATTTGCTAACCATCTCAAACTCTCTTTCTTCTTTTTTTAATTTCCTCCCCTTATAACTCACTCAATAATGGATTGAATGACGCCGGCTCCGACGGTCTTCCCTCCTTCTCTGATGGCAAACCTCATTCCCTGCTCACAAGCCACAGGCACAATAAGCTCAACAACCATCTTCACCCTATCTCCGGGCATGACCATCTTAGACTCTTCATCCTTGTCATTCATAATCGTGAGCACCTTCCCAGTGACATCTGTCGTCCTCATGTAGAACTGCGGCCTGTACCCTGCAAAGAACGGGGAATGCCGCCCGCCCTCCTCCTTCTTCAAAACATACACAATTGCTTCAAACTTGGTATGAGGAGTAATAGTCCCTGGCTTGGCCAAAACCATTCCTCTCTGAATATCAACCTTCTGAACACCTCTCAACAACAACCCCACATTATCTCCAGCCATTGCCTCATCCAGAATCTTCTGGAACATCTCAACCCCAGTAACAGTCGTGTTCCTAGTCTCCTTCAACCCAACAATGTCAACAGTGTCTCCGACCTTAATCGTCCCTCTCTCAACCCTCCCGGTAGCAACGGTCCCACGACCGGTAATCGAAAAAACATCCTCAATGGCCAACAAAAAGGGCAAATCCGTTTGCCTTTGTGGGATAGGAATGTAGCTATCCACAGAGTCCATAAGCTCATAAATCTTATCAACCCATTCGTTCTCTCCTCTTTTAATGGCGGGATTCGCCATTAAAGCTTCGAGAGCCAATAAGGCGGAACCGGAAACAATGGGAACATCATCACCAGGGAATTCATACGAAGAGAGAAGCTCACGAACCTCGAGCTCGACGAGCTGGAGAAGCTCCTCGTCGTCGACTTGATCTTGCTTGTTGAGGAAAACGACCATGTTGGGAACACCCACTTGTTTGGCGAGGAGGATGTGCTCCTTGGTCTGAGGCATGGGGCCGTCGGCGCCCGAGACGACGAGGATGGCGCCGTCCATCTGGGCTGCGCCGGTGATCATGTTCTTGACGTAGTCGGCGTGGCCGGGGCAGTCGACGTGGGCGTAGTGGCGGCTCTCGGTCTCGTACTCGACGGTGGCGGTGTTGATGGTGATTCCACGGGCGCGCTCCTCCGGGGCGGCGTCGATCTCGTCGTACTTCTTGGGGGCGCTGCCGCCCATGGAGGCCAAGGCCATGGTGAGGGCGGCGGTTAAGGTGGTCTTACCGTGGTCCACGTGGCCGATGGTGCCGATGTTCACGTGAGGCTTCTTCCTCTCGAACTTCCCACGCGCCGCCTTGACGGTGAAGGAGTGGCGGCAGCGCGTGGGGGTTGAGGTTGTGGTGGTGGTGGTGAGAGGTGTGAGGTTAATGAAGGAGGAGGAGAGGTGGGTGAGCTTAGAAGTTGTGCGTGTGGACAAGAAAGTGGCGGTGGTGGTTGAAATTGAGGTTTGAATTTGAGGGTATGATAGCTTGGTGGAGGCTGAGGCTGTAGCGGAGGAAACTGCCATTGTTGAGAGTTTTGAGTTTAATTAGAGAGAGAGAAAGGTGGAAAAATGGTTGGTTTGAGAGATTGGGTTTGGGATTGTTTGAGAGAGAGGAGGAGGGGCTTGGGTTTGGTCGAGGAAGAGAGTAGAAGGGAGTGTGAGTTGTTGTGTTATCTTTCAGGAGTGAAAAGAGGGCCTCATGTTGGAGGGCTACTCCGTTCCATCCATTTCTCCGCCGCAGAGTTTTGGAGGGACTAGTTAGGTCACAAGTCGGGGTATGGAGTTTCTGTGAAACGATATTTAAATGATAACACGTGTAAATATTTGGGTTTTTTCCATGGTCAGGATTGGATGGCTTTAGGTTTTGATGTGGAAGCAGCTTGGCCTTGAATTGTGAAAATACTTAAAAGGGAATTTTGGGTTTTACCATTCCAAGATTGATTAGGGGTCTTTTTTTTTTTTTTTCAATTTATTTGAAAGATGTTGCAAAGTAACAGATGAAACAAGCATTTGAAAAAAGAGAAAGTCCTAAGAGGTTTTCTGGCGTCGACACTCAAAAATCTGTTTGTTTCCTGAAAACATTAAAAATCGGGTCTTATAAAACATATGTTTTTTAAAACCAAAAAAAAAAAGAGAACAATGTCAAACAGTTTTCCCAAAACTTAAAAAGTTATTATAGCAGCAGGATAAAACAAATAAAAATTGACTGGTAATTATTCGTGTGATAAACGAGGACCTGAAAATAAGAACACTAATTTTTATTGCCTACTATAAGAGTCAAACTAGATAAACTCCTTTAATGTTCACAATCAACTTTTTTTGTGGCTCATTGGAAATGAAATTGACTGATTTTGATTTGTACCCGATAAACCACAACGCCAGTTTCTGTTAGTTCCACGTCTTTTATTCAGGTACTCTAGTTATTCGACAACATGGTTTAAGTCTGCAAATCCACCACAGAAAATTCAGTCACAAGGGTTACTAGTACTTGTAAACTATAAGGCCTTAACAATGACAACCCGAATATCCAAAATGGCAATGTGACAATATCTCTAGTCCTCAAAGTAACGCTGACAGAAGTTCCATTCAGGAAGCTATTCAAAATCCATAACAGACCCGACCATAAGATAGAACTATGTTTTTCCAAAGATGATTAAGTGGCTATTATTTTGCAGAGTTTCTCATGGAGCACACAAATGCCGCTCGTTTCGAAACAGAGAGAATCACAAACAAACTAGTATAAACTGAAACAAAAGATAAAGAATTATCTGTACAATTATCTATAGACTCGCAAGCTTTTAATGATTCGTGTGATACCGTATGAAGCGTTTGATCTGTATGTAGATAGGCATGGATGAACTAATATTGTACACGTAGCAGGTAGCAGTTGAAATATCGGAATGATGTCTAACCTCGGCAGTAAGATTGCCTGGGATCCTTCATTCCTTTGAGCTCAAATTGACAGGAATGACTCTCGTCAAGGGCCATGACTTTGCTGAACAGTCTCCAAACAACATTTCCAGATACATAATTGTTGGCTTTCAAGTAAACATGGTTGAAGCATCACAGACGGGAAACATGGGACCATTCACAAACTGGGCACATACTTCTTGATGTTAGCGACGGGTCGATATCTTCGAGCTTTCTACAAGTATCATATCTTCAGCCCTTCAGAGATAGCCTTTTTCTATTTTCTTTTTCCTCCCTATGAAAGGTATAATTATCAATGTCGTCATGTACTTGAGTCAGGAGACCATAAAGCTTCCAATTCACAAAGAAGAATCACTTCACAAATTCATAATTTAGCTATGCATCTCGCTGAGCAGTGTGTAGTCAGGAATCTTCACCTTACATATTTCTATAACCTTTTGACGAGTTTCTGGAGAAAGTTCCTTCAGAAGACCTGATATTTCTGATTCATGCTTCTCCTTGAGATCGTCCTAGCTCCTTTTGCTGTTTAACCAATAGAGTCTCAAGTGTCTCAGCACTGATCTTAACATCTTGTTCGATATCCTCTAATGATTTACAGTTTCCTCTTCCATTATTAGCATCTTTCCTATCACTAGTTTGCAAATCAGCTAATTCATCCGTTTCCTTCTCTTCATCATCTTCAGTCATGCAACTCTCAGTCCAGGGCAAATTTGTCGGAGAAGACAAATTTGAAGGACCATGTGTGACTGGCGAATTTCCGCCGACTCCCTTGGGTGAGTCAGACCAATACTTACGCCCTGAAGGCAATCTTTCCAAAGAAAGAGTTTTCAAAGGGCTACAATCATTTGCCAAAGGGGAAGCATCATCCTTAATTTCAGAGGCACTATCAGTATCTTCATCAGAATTATCTCCAAAAAGGTATTCGGGTGTCCATTCTGGAAAATTTTCTCGAATTTCAGATTCAATCATGTCAGCAATTGTCGAAACATCTTGATCTGTCAGGTCCAACTCCTCAACCATTTCACTAGCAACTGAAATTGGTGTATCGGTCTCTGTATCAAATGGGAAGTGGATATTTCGAACATGACCTGGGTCCCCAAGAAGAAAATGTTATTAACGTGGCCAGTAAAGAGACCTTAGCTGAAATTAAATCACCTGAGGAAAATAGGAAAATAACCTGACGAGTCAGCTATTCGTAGTTTCAGAAATAGTTTGTTGACATCTTTCCTTTGACCTTCTACTGTGAAGTCTCTGCTTCCCTCAGCAGAAGAGTCCTCCTGTGTTCCACCATCAACCTGATCATGACTGCCTTCTGCCTTTGACATGTCAGAATCCCTACCTAAGTTATGACTTCTATGGTGAACAGAACGAGATATATTTTCATCTTCATCCGATCGGAGAAATGGATCCATTAAAAGTTCCTTGGCAGGCAACCTATTGGAGACTTTTGCAATACACTTTTCTATAAACAATTTAACTTCGGGATCAGCCACTTTTGCCAATTGACGCTGGCTTTATTCCCTAGACAAGAGATAAACAGGTTTAAGGGCAACAAAAAAGAAGACAAAAAATCTAATGCAAAGTTGGAGATGATTGCAGCAATTGATATTTAATGAGAAATAGCAAGGAAATTTTGACCAGGAAAAATACAAACCAATAAAAGCAACCTGTGTTGCTGATTTTTGGGGATCCCCAGCACAGTAAAACTTTTCAAAAATTTTCACTCAATTTTCTTTTTTCCCCAGAATTCAAAAATCAATGTATTTCAAAAAATCGTGCAAAGAAATTCCACTCCGTACTAAGAAGAAGAGTTTTGTCTTGCTATGTATGAAATAAAAGATCAAGACTTAAAAAAAAAGAAAAAAGAAAAACAACTTGGAGCATGTAAATTAACAAATAAGATTTTAACGAGAAATAAGAAAAACTGCATGGTAAATCAGTTATCAGATGTGCAACATGTGAAGCCCTTACTGATGTCACTTTCTTAAATATTTGAGCGGCATTGGCACATTCAACGTATGGATACTCAAGCGTGACCAACTCCAGCAAACACATGCCAAAAGCATATATGTCTACAAGCTCATTGTATTCCTCTTCATAAAGCTCAGGTGCCATGAACTCTGGAGTACCTACATTACAATGATCACCATGCTCTCAATCCAATAACCCCAGGCCACATAATAAAATAATGCCCAAGACTTCTTGGTCTAGTGGCACAGGGGATTTGGGTGGGGTGGGACGAGGCTTTGGGGAGAGGTCACGGTTCAATTCTGCCTTGTTTATAAAAATAATGGTTTGCACTTTTTAAAATAATGATAATAATAGCTAAATTAGATCAAAGCAACACTTACCAATAACACTGTGAGCAGAACGAGCCTGGCGAAGAATGGCAGCCAGTCCTAAGTCACCAATCTTCACCTCACCTTGATTTCCATTTACAAAAATGTTGTCACACTTGAGATCTCTATGGATGACAGGCGGGTCGTGACTATGAAGATATGATAGCCCTTCTAAAATCTGTCTAGACCATCTCTTCAGTGCCCTTAAATCAACATTCTTATGTTTTGTCCGGTATCTAAGTAACAACCAATCTTACATGATCAATAAGCAATGCCAATTACTGTAAAGAAGACTAAAATAAATAAATAAATAAATAAATTTAAGAACTCACTGCCGTAATGTTCCGGAGGTGAAAATCTCCGTGATAATGTTGATATTCTCGTTCTTGCTATCGACCCAAGAATTGTAAAACTTTATGATATTCTTATGCTTCAAAGTCTTGAGCAGATGAACTTCAGAGTAAACGCGTTCTAAATCTTCCGAGTGGCGCAATAGATCCGCCAGCTTAGCCTGATTCCAAGCTACTTCAATGCCTTCCAATTCGTCAAATGCCCGATATCTTAATTCCCACATTACGATTAAAGAAACACACTTCTCCAAAAAAAATTGGACATCAACTACATGACTCACGTATAAAGTTTCTTTACAATTCTATAATTTGTATATATAATATTTTTCTTCGTATTAACAATTCACCAACGACATAACAAAAACAAAAAAGGATACACTTTTTTGAAAGCACCCCTTCCTAAAACCTCCTTGTACTGTAAAAAGAAAAACGATAATTCAACCAGAAAACCAACATAAATAAACCCAAAATTAAAATTTCGCGAAATCAAACAAAAGAAATGAAAACTTTACCAGTTAAACACCATAGAAGATTGAAGCAACCATAAAATTAGAGAAATTGAGGACTGTCTAATTGAGCTCATTAAGCTAATAATTGAATTGAAACAAAATCATACTGACCCGACCGTAGCGACCAGTGGGATCGACCTCAACGAACTCGGCATCGGAGTCGTCCGGTTCTTGCTCGGACGACGAATCCAACGGCATTCTCGCTCTTCTGAAATTACCAAAAAATAGGAAAAGAAAGCCTAAATTCGTCCTAAAATGAATTCCTTGTGTTGTACGTTCCAGAAGAGAATCGGAAGCAGAACCAGAGTATTCTCAGATCAAAGCAATATAATATATAGCTGTAGGGAAAGTGGAGGACAAAACCAAAAGGGGAGAGAGAAGAGAGACGCAAAGGAAAGAACGAAGAAGCTCTTTGTGGCGCGGAGGAGAGAGAAAGACGTGGAAATGTGTTCGAGGGCGAATCGATTGAAAATGGCGAGTTGTGGCTCGAAATGTCAAACAGTGGGATCATGGTGGCCACGTGGGTGCTCAATAATGGGCCCTACCAATTCCACTGTCCATGGGATGACGTGGTTAGATCTGGTTGTGAAAACAACTTTTGAAGATCTAAGGATGCTTCTTTAGGATCTAACTTAGTAGAGCTTGTGGGGCAAACCGATTCAAACTAAAAATTTTGGTCTGCAAAATTATAGCATGTAAAAATTTTTATATTATAGTAATTTTTTTTTATTTTTTATTATGGTTATCGAGAGTTTTATACTTTAATTGGTTGGTGTTCGACTTATTAAACAACCTTTTAAACTTGCAAAGAGATTGTTATTCTTATTACTAAGCCAAAATGTGACATATAGGTATTTTTATTTGCTAGTTATTTTGTTGGATTAAATTTTCAACTATTTAGAAGTGTGTTCGGTAATTAAGTTTTAACTGCTAAAGTATAAGGCTCTTATATATTATAATATAAAATAAAAGTATGCTGTAATGAAAATTTTTTACATGTTATTGTATTTTGGTTTTAATTTATTAGTTCTAACCACGTTATCAAACACATTTTTAGTCTATGATTAGAAACAAATATTCGTAATGCGTTTTTATACTTTTAATCTAAACAATCATAAATTAGATCATTTTATACTTTTAATATGAACAATCCTAAATTACATAGTTGAAAAAGATGTAACAATTAAAATGATATTATTTATTGATAGGGTAAATGTGTGTATAGTATGATAAGAGCTTCTAGGAATGGCAAAATTAATGAGGAGATCAAAAAAAAAAAAAAAAAACAAAGATAAGAGAAGAAATCATTTGGTGCTACTCGTGAACATGCTAACTTCGTGCTCTTCAAGTTCGTGTCGTTTTTGGTTGTAATTGTTAAGTTGCTGTCGTTTTATGCTTACTTTCGCTTGTTGGTTGTTGTCGTTTTTTTGGCTTCTTCCTGCCGTTTTTTAATTGCGAGGCGCTTTCGGATGTTGCCTTGGCAGGATGAAAATATTGATAAAAATTATTAAGAGAAAATATTAATATTAATAAAAATTTTAGAAAAAAAAAAGTGAAAATTATAGATGTTGTTTTGAATTTTAATATTATTTTTTATATTTTAGGATACAGTAAACTTTAAAAAATATATAAATAAACAAGCATTACGTAAAAACTATATAAATTATTAAGATAGAATGTCCTATAAACAATAAATATAATAGAAATTTTATTGTGATTTTGGCGATTTTGATATCATGATATGTTAATATACAAAGTATACAAACATACAATAAAAATCTATTCTATAGTTAATTAAAATGAATAAACTAAAAAAAAAATCAACAATTAGCTTTTACAATTCAAAAGTTTTTAATATTTTCCAATACTTATTTAATATTCTTCAAAATTTTGAAAAAATAAATTACAGTACAACCTCACTAAAATCAATTTTTTAACAATTATTTTCCCATACTTATCGAAATCTTTATTGAAATTTTGTCATGAAGTTTTCATTGAAATCTTGAAAATAGTGAAGATATTTTTATCGATGGCAATTGGTTAGCTTATTACACTTTTTCTTTTTTATGTTTCGTATTTTTTTTTTGTTTTTTCAAGTTACCAGCATTTTTCCTTTTGGCTGCTGTTTTTTTTAATATATATCGTTCTTTCTTATTGCGTTATTAACATGACATCCAAAAATTTCTAATATATTATACATACAATAATTAACGATTATGTTAAATAATTTATATACCAATTTTGTAAGCTAAATTTTATGTTCAAAAATTTGATAAGAATTTTAGGAGCAATTTTATATCACAAGGATTATTGTTTAAACATAATTTTTATGACAGATTTAATAAAAGTAAATATGAAATTTAAAAGATCAAATATCATGCCATACTCTTAAACAAAGCATAAATTATAAGAAAAATATGATATAAATTAATATTGTATGAGATTATACAGAAAATACTATGTAGAAAATATAAAATTATACAATATAAAAATTAAGTAGTATAGAAATTAAGCAATGTTAGAATAATGCAATATAAGAAGTATAATGCATAAAGTTAAGTAGTGTAGAAATTATGCTATGAAAATTATACTATGTGGGTGATATGAATAGGTATGAAATGTTGTACAAGCTTGTAACAGTATAGAAAACTATACTGGTAGTATAAAAAATATACCGACAATAGAAGAAAAATACAGTGTAGTATAAATTTGGACAGTTTAAAAAGTAAAGTAGATCCCATTTATGAGACCCCAAAGGAAGAAAAATTGGCCACTTCTCGCCCACTTAGATATGGATTTGGGCCATGTTTTTGGAGCAATTTTTGTTTCATTTTAGCCCCTATAATGAGTTTTAAGTGGCTAAAGACAATGAAAAAAAAAGAATTAGTCTGTCTCCATGTTTTGCTCCATGAAGAACACAAAAAAGCCCATTTCCTCCCATGTAAAATCGGCCATCTCTCTCCTACACTCTTTTAAATATTTTACTAAAAATAACTCAGATTGATCCAAGAAGCAAGAACAAGTGTTCTTGAGGAGGTTTAAGGGGTTTTCAAGGTAAAACTCAAATTTTCCCTATTGTGTTTTAGGGTTTTTATTCAATTTTTGAGTTAGATTTTTATGGAGTGTTATGGATTTGATGTCAATGGTTTTGAGAAGTTTTCAAAAGATAAAAAGGGAGGGTGGACATCTTAGAATGTTTAGGTTAAGTTTTTCTTCTTGAAACCAAGTTAAAATTTTTGTTATAGTATGCATCCTAAGTGTTTGTTATAAATTATAGATTATAGCATGTAATATAAACACTATGGTAAAATTAGATTATGTGCTATATAGATGGTTATGTAGTTGGTTAGTTGAAAATTAGGGTTTCATGTAAAGAGAGAAAGTTTGATAAACTTTGTCAAAATTCAAAGTTTAAACTATTTTCAAAAAATTGAGTTTTTGATGAATTTAGAGGCTAAATTATTTTTCAGACAAAACACAAGATTTAACAGAAATATCGAGACAGACAATTTTTGTGAAGAAAGTTTCTTCGAATTCTGATCGAAGTGTGTTGGAAAGCATGAATTTTGGTTTTAGTCACATTGAAAATGGGCCAAAATGCTATGAAGATGAATGATTTGGAGAAAAGTTAAAACATGAAAATTATAGACCTTACTTGAATTACTGACATTTACAAGTAACTTGTGAAAATTCTACACAAATTTAAAGTTATAAAATTTACGATATTTATTCGTAAAATTTCAAAACGATAAAATGAGGAAAATGTTTTGAAATTGTTTAAGTTTGTCCAAACAGCTTTCATAAACTTTGATCCTTGCAAAAAATAGATGTTTTGGTATAAGACAGTTAATTTTGGTCATGAAGCAAAAATGTCAAGATGTTGTCATTCAAGCGAAAACTGTAAAACTGTGTGAAATTGGGTTTTTCCCTAAAAACTGGTTTTCTATACTACTATAAGCAAGTGAATAATCACAGATTTTAAAATCCAAAGGAATTTGAAAATTTTTTAAGAAAAAACACAATAAAGATGAAATCGTCAAGATTTTCATATTACAAGTAAAAACAGTAAAGTTTTGCTAAAATAAAATTTTCACAAAAAAGAAATCGATGTTTTGTTTTTTATAATGTTACAAGCAGTAAGAAAATGTTGTTAGATATGTATGCCCTAAGGAGTAAAAATGTAATACATTTTTGGAGACATTTTTATCAATAAAGAATTTATTCATTTATATATATCAAATCTTGTCCTCTTTACGTTCATATTTGTTGAATGTATGTTAAGCAAATAGTAGTCTGAGACTGTCGGTCTAAACTTTAAGAATCGGGCATATGATGGACTGATTATACGAAAGACACGATTCTTAAGGTGACGGTCTAAAGCATATGATCCGCAATCGAGGGAATAAAGTTGGGCGCTCTATTCATGCAAAGATTGTTATGTTGTCTATATCCCTATTGGGAGATAGTTTGTCTTGACCATCAGAGTTGGACTCCGTGAATAGAAACATTAGCAAGTTGTCATAGGTGATGATGCGTTGGATCGGGACACAAAGTGAATTGATTTGGATTAATAATTCTGTCTTGACAAATCGATTCACTTTAAACAATCATTTGAATTGTATCTTAATCCTGAGATGGATAGTGGGCCCGTTATCTTGACTTGTGTCTTTTGATGTACCAAAGGGTGACACCCACATCTCTATAGTGGTATGCATGCCGGTACGTTGGAGGCATGACTCTTGATAGCGTAGACTTGTTATTCATAGATATGGAATCCATAGCTCCTCTTTAGGAGTAATGATATCATCTTATATGTGTTATCCTGTAATTGAAAAACTGGAGCGCTCAACCATTTGGATACATAGGTGTAACCGAATGGTATACTATCATTGGATGGTAAGTTTTCTAATGGTGAGATAATGGAACGTAAGATAAAAATAATCGGGAAGGTAAGACAGAACTTGTCCTTAAGCTGATTATGGATTATCATATGGGGATACGATACACTTTGATATGTCATGGAGACTTAGCTGTACGGGCTTCGTAATTCTATAAAGTTTGAGAGTGCAGCTCCAAGCTTTTAGTGGAGTAGCGTTAGAGTTGATAATTATAAAATGTATATCTGGGATATTGGGTTTCATAATTATCGAGAGCTTAAACTTTATAGGTCCATTTTGGTCTCATTTGCTAACTTACAAAATCCTATAACAATACGGCGTGTTTTTTCAATAATTGGTGACTTATGTCGGATTTATCGGATTGGTTTAAAATTTGAAAGAATCAAATAATTCATGTTGTTTATTGGTTGAATTAATTTTGTAATAAAATTAATTCAACCAATAAACAGACATGAATTATTTGGATCAGATAATTCTTGTCTGTTTATCGGTTGATTTAATTAGATAAATTAAATCAAGATAAACTTGTAGAATTATTGTGAATTGATTTATTTTCTTATAGATTATCTTGATAAAGTTTGTTTTTGATCAGATAACTTCTCTATTGGGTTATTTGAATCAAAACTGAGACTTTATCCTTTAGAATCTTGGGTGAAAAATAAAAGATTCGCGGAGATATTTACGCGGTAGTTCGGCCTGTCGATCTATGTGTTCGGCCTACCGATCAGCGAGAGATAAGATTACGCGTTTTTACACGGATCTTATCAGATACTGATCCGTACTTGATTCTGTTTCAAGTTTTTGAGACCTAATCTGATAAAGACTGACTCCAGGACCAATCACTAAATAAAGGGAGTAAGTCTCATGAGTTACTTAGATCAATTAAGAGATTAAGAGTGATACTCTTCTGGTGAGCATCTGAAAACTCCCTGAGAGCTTTTGTTCACAAATCACGAACACTAGCTTTGGGTTCTCTCGATTGGTTGGAAGGAGAGTCATCGGTGGAAGAGCTATACGTGTGAGCCCACACTCACTCCGATCGTGAATAGAGAATAGCAAAGAAGACTAGTTGGTTGAGGCTCTTCTGGAACGTTACTTCTCTTCACGGGTCGCGAAAGTTCTTCTGCACATAAAAGTTAGTAAGATTTGTTTAATTTATACATATAGCATGTCAAACTTGTGTTTTGAAAAAATACTCTGATGTTAAAATTTTTTAAAATTTCTGTTGCGCACCTCACACCTATTTTTTCCAACAATTGGTATTAGAGCCATGGTTTTTATATAAATTTACAAGTTTGTGATCATACTGTATGTATAAATTTTGTGATCTTAATCTCTCCTATGCTTGAATTTAATTTACAAAGTAAGTTGGCACTCTAGGTTTCTATATTATTACATGTTGTCATGGATCATGTGGTGAATGTTCATTAATTAATTATGGTTGATTAAATTGTTATTTAATTAATTAATTAATTTATGCCGGTTATGGTTCCTTAGAAGTTAGAATGTGTGTCTAAGTTTTTTTTTTCCATGTAATTAGATGGCGGACTATCATCTCCGTTTAAGAATTGTTATTTAATTTTAAATTTGTAAGAATTTTGTAATTAAATAATTATTCGGAGAAGACGGATCGAGAAGTCGGATCTAAAAGATTGATGATGGCACACCCAGGTATTTCCTGAGTCTCTAATTTTATGTTTTTGAATTGTTAAAAATAAAATTGATGAATTGCATTAAAATTGTATTTTATGGAATAGAGATTTTTGCTCGATCGACATGCCGAACCTTCAGTTCGGCAGGCCGTCAGTGGGGTAGAAATAGGCTGGCTCTGCCGGCAGGCCAAACTTCCAGTTCGGCATGCTGAACTTTTTGATCGGCAGGCCGATGAAGCATGACCGGTAGGCCGATCACCTAGATCGGCTTGCCAACCGTGAGCTGGAAAATTTTCAAAAAAGGTACAATTTTTGCAATGAAGTTTTAATTTTATTTTTGAGATGATTTTGAGAAACATTAAATTTAGATATGACCAGAAATATGAAGTATTTGATTCATACGAGATTGAAAACTTGAAGATGGGAATTATGTGAAGAAGGATACAACTTGAGGATTCAATGATGAAGAATCGATTTATGTCTCGAATATTCTCTTATAATCTTAGTTTTCTATTCTCTAGGATGGAGACATAATATTACGGTTATTATTATTTTGCTTGTAGCTTGCTTGATTGCTTTACTTGTCTGCATTATAATATGATTTGCCATGTATATTGATATCATGTCATATAGAATAGGAGGTGCCACTCATATTAAAATTGTTCATGCATAATTTTAAATAAAACCTTGACTTCAAAAGATTGAGTGGGAGAAGGTTTTCGAAGAGAGAACCTAGGCCTCCATCGTTGGTCCATAGGAAGAACATGGTGGTCCTGACCCCTAGGAAGGGATTTCTATCATGTACCATATTGGATCTCTAAGAGGATAAAGTATTTTAGTATGATTTATGGTTGCACACCCCTAGGTGGTGATTATAAATCATGGATAAAATATTAAAACGATGGTTATACACTCACATTAATTTTATTATTAACCTCCCCTAGGAGCTCTGTTAATAAAATTAATGGCCAAAGAAACGATTATTAATATATGCTGGATCATACGGGTCCTGGATGGTATATATTAATCAGGAGGGGATCCGTGTTCCTGATTGAATTTGGCATGACTCCCCTAGGAGCTTGTTGAATTTTGAGTTGGGAATTATCGTTGTAAGGTTGTGATATTTTCAAGGTTTTGACACATAAACACATTTGTTGATTTTACATGATTGTGTTATCTTACTAAATTATTATGATATGTTTGCTTATGTTTGGTATATGATTCTTTATTGTAGATTAAAAATGTCTAAAAACGCTTTATCATCGATACTTGACAAAGACCTGTTAACTGGTGAGAATTACAATGATTGGAAATGGAACCTGGACATCGTCCTGTCCTTTGAGAAACTAAAATATGTTCTGACAACTCTTTGTCCTCCCGAGCCTACGGGAGACTCATCTAATGAACAATTCCAAACGTATGACTACTGGAAAGATGCTAATGATCAGGCTCGCTGCTATGTTATGGCCAGCATGAATAATGTGTTGCAGGCTCAACATCAAGATTATGAGATTGCGAAGCAGATCTTGGATAATCTTGAGGACATGTTTGGAGGCCAGGCCATAACAAAGCGGCAAGGGGCGCTTCAGAAACTTCTTAACTGTAGACAGAGACCGGGGACATCTGTAAAGGAGCACATGATATTGGTCATGGGTTACCTCGCTGAGGCTCAAACCAACGGAGCCTACATCGATGCTGAAACTCAGATAACTATGGTCTTTGAGACTCTGTCTAAGGAATTTATTCTGTTTAGAGCTACTTTTAACTTAAGCAATAGATAGGATATGACCTTGACAAAACTGATGAAACAGTTACAGGAGTTTGAACTATTGATCAGGGAGTCTTCTGCGGATGGTGAGGCCAACATGGTAGCTGCTTTTGGTTCCAATTCTAACTCTGGGAATGGAAAGAAGCAACGGGCCAAGAATGGGAAGTCTTCTGTTCCTGCTAACACCAAGAGCAAGAAGAAGAAGAAGAAGAACCCAAAGAAGCTTAAGTGCTTCTTTTGTGGAAAGGTCGGGCATATTAAGAAGCATTGCAAGGACTTCATTTCCAAAGGAGGTAGGTGTGATCTTCTCTATTTAGAAACTTGTTTGGTTGAGGAATCTAGTGACGTTTGGGTCATAGATTCCAGTGCAACTAATCATGTTTGTGTTTCTTTGTAGGGGTTCAAAGAAATGAGAAGTCTACTACATGAAGACTTCACGCTTTGGATGAGTGATGGATCCTTGGTCTCAGCAGAAGCATTGTTTTTACATTCCTAAATTTAAAAGGAATTTAATTTCTGTATCTTGTTTATTTAAAGACTCCCACATGGTATCTTTTAATGAAAAAGTGGTGATTCGTAAAAATAAATCTTTTATCTATTCTGGATGGATGCAAAATAATCTATATTTTATCAAACCTAAGATGGACTTATTGTTTAATGCTGAGATGAATGATAATAACTGTAAAAGACTTAAAACTTCTCACTCTAAGAAGACTTATCTTTGGCATTTGCGCCTTGGTCACATTAACCTGAATAGGATTCAAAGGTTGGTAAGGGATGGACCTTTAAGTCACTTAAAGGTGGAATCTATACCTCAATGTGAATCTTGTTTGGAGGGTAAAATGACCAAAAGACCATACGGGTCTAAGGGCAATAGGGCCGAAGGGGTTTTAGAACTTGTGCATAGTGATGTTTGCGGACCGATGAACATCCGGGCACGAGGAGGGTATGAGTACTTCGTCACTTTTATCGACGATTACTCAAAATATGGGTATGTGTACTTGATGCACCACAAAAGTGAAACTTTTGACAAGTTCAAGGAGTTTCGGGCTAAAGTGGAAAAACAATTAGGTAGACCCGTAAAGGCACTTCGATCCGATCGAGGTGGAGAATACCTTTTTGATGAGTTCTTAAGACACTTGTTAGAGAATAGGATTTTATCCCATTTGACTGTGCCGGGCACTCTGCAGCAGAATGGCGTAGCTGAGAGAAGAAATAGGACTTTGTTGGACATGGTCAGGTCCATGATGAGTTATTCATCATTACCTTTATTCTTTTGGGGATATGCACTACAAACTGCATGTTATCTTTTGAACAATGTGCCTTCAAAATCGGTTCCTAAAACTCCTCACGAGTTGTGGACAAGAAAGAAGACATCTTTAAATCATATTCGCATATGGGGATGTCCGGCTCATGTCCTGTTTAAGGATCCAAATAAGTTGGAAGCACGTTCGAAAGTTTGCGTGTTTGTAGGATATCCAAAAGAGACTAAATGGGGTTATTTTTATAACCCGAAGGAAAATAAAGTTATGGTTTCTGCTAATGCAACTTTCCTTGAAGAGAGTTACATGGACAACTTTAAATCTCGAAGCAAAGTGGTGCTTTAGGAGTTAAGGAGTGATCAGATCACTCTGGAGGATCCGAATGAAATCGTTCCAATCAGTGTAGAAAAACCAAACGAACCTAAACAACAACCTCAGGGGCTTCGGCGTAGTGGGAGGATCGGGCGTCAACCTGAGAGGTATATGTTCAATGGGGAAGTCTTCTTGGCTGAACCGGATGAACATGACAGGGATCCTTATACTTATGCAGAAGCTATGGAGGATGTTGATTCAAAACTCTAGACAGAGGCCATGAACATAGAGATGAAGTCTATAGAGACTAATCAGGTTTGGGAGCTCGTGGATCTTCCCGAAGGGGTAAAACCTATAGGATGTAAGTGGATCTACAAGAGGAAAATAGGAGTGGATGGAAAGGTTGAAACCTTTAAGGCGAGACTGGTAGCTAAGGGTTATACGTAAAAGGAAGGAATCGATTATGAGGAAACCTTTTCGCTTGTAGCCATGCTTAAGTCCATCCGGATTCTCTTGTCCATAGCTACCGCTCTCGACTACGAGATTTGACAGATGGATGTCAAGACGGCTTTTCTGAATGGCTATCTTGATGAGTCCATTTATATGGAACAACCAGACGGGTTTAAGGTTGCGGGTCAAGAAGGTAAGGTTTGTAAGCTGCTAAAGTCAATTTATGGACGTAAGCAGGCTTCTTGTTCTTTGAACATAAGATTTGATCAGGTGATCAAGACTTATGGGTTATCACAAAATGTGGATGAACCATGTGTTTATAAACACATAAAGGATGGGAATGTAGTTTTTCTACTGCTCTATGTAGATGACATTCTGCTAATTGGCAATGACGTTGGGGCGTTGTCATCGGTCAAATTATGGTTGACCAAGCAGTTTGACATGAAGGACTTGGGTGAGGCTAATTTTGTTCTCAGTATCCAGATCTTTCGGGATAGGAAGAACAAAACGATAGCTTTGTCACAAGCTGGCTACATAGATAAAATTCTCAGGAGGTTTGCAATACAGGATTCCAAGAAAGGTGGGCAACCATTTAGGTCTGGAATTACTCTTTCTGAGAAAGACTCTCCAAAGTCTTATGAAGAAAGAGAATACATAAAGAAGGTGCCATATGCTTAAGCAGTGGATAGTCTCATGTATGCCATGCTTTGCACACGACCGGATATTAGCTATGCGGTCGGGATTGTAAGTCGATTTTAGGCGGATCTAGGACCAAACCACTGGGTTGCGGTAAAGCATATTTTCAAGTACCTGTGAAGGACTTGAGGGTATATGCTAGTGTATTCGTGTGAGGACTTGACTCCTCTAGGATATACTGAATCAGATTTTCAATCCTGTTTGGATTCTAGGAAATCGACTTCTAGGTTTGTGTTTACTCTGGGCGGTGGTGCCATCAGTTGGAGAAGTACGAAGTAAGATTGCACTTTAGATTCAACGATGGAGGCCGAGTATGTGGCGGCTAGTGATGCTTCAAAAGAAGCAGTGTGGCTCTGCAAGTTCCTTAGGGATCTTGAGATAGCTCCTGGTATGGATAAGGCGGTATCACGGTACTGCGATAACAGTGCGGCGGTAGCTAATGCTAAGGAACCAAGATTTCACAAGAAGAGTAAACATATTGATCGCAAGTATCACGTGATAAAGGACTTCGTTAAGGGCGGGCATGTCACGGTGTGCAAGATCACGTCAAAGGACAATTTAGCTGATCCATTTACGAAGACACTTACAGGAAGAGTCTTCGAAAAACATGTGGAAGCTATGGGGATGCGAGATTTGCTGTATTTACTCACTTAGTGCAAGTGGGAGATTGTTAGAGATGTATGTCCTAAGGAGTAAAAATATAATACGTTTTTGGAGACATTTTTATCAATAAAGAATTTATTCATTTATATATACCAAATCTTGTCCTCTTTACGTTCATATTTGTTGAATGTATGTTAAGCAAACAGTAGTCTGAGACTGTCGGTCTAAACCTTAAGAATTGGGCATATGATGGACTGATTATACGGAAGACACGATTCTTAAGGTGACGGTCTAAAGCATATGATCCGCAATCGAGGGAATAAAGTTAGGCACTCTATTCATGCAAAGATTGTTATGTTGTCTATATCCCTATTTGGAGATAGTTTGTCTTGACCATCGGAGTTGGACCCATGAATAGAAACATTAGCAAGTTGTCATAGGTGACGATGCGTTAGATCGGGACACAAAGTGAATTGATTTGGATTAATAATTCTGTCTTGGCAAATCGATTCACTTTAAACAATCATTTGAATTGTATCTTAATCCTGAGATGGATAGTGGGCTCGTTGTTTCGACTTGTGTCTTTTGATGGACCAGAGGGTGACACCCACATCGCTATAGTGGTATGCATGTCGGTACGTTGGAGACATGACTCTTGATAGCGTAGACTTGTTATTCATAGATATGGAATCCATAGCTCATCTTTAGGAGTAATGATATCATCTTATATGCGTTATCCTGTAATTGAAAAACTGGAGCGCTTAACCATTTGGATACATAGGTGTAACCGAATGGTATACTATCTTTGGATGGTAAGTTTTCTAATGGTGAGATAATGGAACGTAAGAGAAAAATAATCGGAAAGGTAAGACAGAACTTGTCCTTAAGCTGATTATGGATTATCATATGGGGATACGATACACTTTGATATGTCATGGAGACTTAGCTGTACGGGCTTCGTAATTCTATAAAGTTCGAGAGTGCAGCTCCAAGCTTTTAGTGGAGTAGCGTTAGAGTTGATAATTATGAAATGTATATCTGGGATATTGGGTTTCATAATTATTGAGAGCTTGAACTTTATAGGTCCATTTTGGTCCCCTTTGTTAGCTCACAAAATCCTGTAACGATACGGCGTGCTTTTTCAATAATTGGTGACTTATGTTGGATTTATCGGATTGGTTTAAAATTTGAAAGAATCAAATAATTCATGTCTGTTTATTGGTTGAATTAATTTTGTAATAAAATTAATTTAAGATAAACTTGTTGAATTATTGGGATCGGATAATTCTTGTTTGTTTATCGGTTGATTTAATTGGATAAATTAAATCAAGATAAACTTGTAGAATTATTGTGAATTGATTTATTTTCCTAGAGATTATCTTGATAAAGTTTGTTTTTGATCAGATAGCTTCTCTATTGGGTTATTTGAATCAAAACTGAGACTTTATTCTATAGAATCTCGGGTGAAAAATAAAAGATTCGTGAAGATATTTACGCGACAGTTCGCCCTGCCGATCTACCTGTTCGGCCTGCCGATCAACGAGAGATAAGATTATGCGTTTTCACGTGGATCTTATCAAATACTGATCCAAACTTGATTATGTTTCGAGTTTTTGAGACCTAATCTGATAAGGACTAACCCTAGGACCAATCGGTATATAAAGGGAGTAAGTCTCATGAGTTACTTAGATCAATTAAGAGATTAAGAGTGATACTCTTCTAGTGAGCATCTGAAAACTCCATGAGAGCTTTTGTTCACAAATCACGAACACTAGCTTTGGGTTTTCTCGATTGGTTGGAAGGAGAGTCACCGGTGGAAGAGCTGTACGTGTGAGCCCACACTCACTCCGATCGTGGATAGAGAATAGCAAAGAAGACCAGTTGGTTGAGGCTCTTCTGGAACGTTACTTCTCTTCACGGGTCGTGGAAGTTCTTCGGTACATAAAGGTTAGTAAGATTTGTTTAATTTATACATATAGCATGTCAAACTTGTGTTTTGAAAAAAATACTCTGATGTTAAAATTTTTTAAAATTTTCGTTGCGCACCTCATACCTATTTTTTCCAACAAATGTAAGTTTTGATTTAAACAGGTTCAGAATATTTTCTAATACGTTTCAAGGGGAAAACAATCATTTTTGTAAAAATGCTGAAATAGACCTCGAAATGTCTGATTTAAGAAAACACCCATTCACGAGAATTTTTCCGTAACTTGTAAGTGTTGGGATGGTGAAGTTAAAATGAAAAATTTAGTTATATAAAGTTTGAGTTACGAAACTGATGAAAAACCCATTAAGGGTAAAATCATCATTTTGTCTTAAAATCGCTAAAAAGACCCCAAACCTCTAAATTAACAAAATGCCTTTAGATGGAAAATATTCCGTATAACGATAAGTAACGAAATCGTCAAGTAAGACGTAAAATTTGACTAAGCAACACTCAAATTAAATAATGAAGACATAAACCGATGGTTACAAGACGTAAGAATTAAGAATGACATTTAATGTTTAAGTTCCATTATCAATCGAATAAGTCGATAATAACAAAGTTAGCTAATAGTCCGGTGTCGTTTGAACATGACATAAAGCCAACTAATAAAAGAAAAAAGGATAAAGTGGGGATATTAAAGCTCTATCCATGTAAGTCTCAAACCTTACTTATGGCATGAAGAAATGAATTTCAAATGCTTTATAAATGTTTAAAATGTATTGCATTCGTTATGCTTAATGTTTTAAATACCAAGTCATAATTTGCAATTGTTATGTTTATTACTGCAAATATTAAGTTATGCCACTTAACATGTTCATTAAGATTATAAGATCGGTAATTTAATCCTCAAGATAAGATAAGAAAGTGTCGTACCAGCCTCTTGACCTAATGGGAGGATAAAGTTATATTTATGTTACGGCCTCAGTGTTCCATGGTCAAGTGCTTTTAGTACGTACACTTGGGCCCATAATTTAAGTAAGTTAAGAATGATGATAAGAAGTTCATAAATGAGTACAAATGGAATCATATATCAAGATATTTCTTACATTCCTATTTATAAATGTTTTTTACGAGAACTATTTCATGACAGAAGTTTGATGAGGAAAATTTTTATGAAAAACGCTTTTATATTTTGTGAGTTTTTGTTTAAACTTACTAAGCAAAAGCACATACAAGTACTTTCATGTTGTTCATAGTTCTATAGGTGACCAGTATGACTAGTTGAAGAGCTTAGTGTTGTGGAAAGATAGATGCAATAGTTGGACTATAGATACCACTACAAAAAGTTTCTGCTGTTTTAAGAATTTTTTTTTTCTATTTTGAAAAGTTGTTTTAAAAGGTTTATGTAAGTAAATGTCTACTTGATGAATATTATGAAAAGTTTTCAATGTTTACAAAGAAAAGTTTTGTATTATATTTCAATTTACGTTGCAACGAAAGTCGCAACAGGTACAAGTATGTTTTGAAGAAAGAAATTTACTCAGTATTTTTCTTACTAGTAATAAAATTAATATTAAAAAATTATGTTTGAACAAGTAAAGTAATGGCTTGAAAAGATAGGTCGTTACAGTTAAATTCATTGTTGTCTTGTGGTTGCAAGCATAGCCTCAGGGGCGGAGCTACTCACGGACAAAGGCTAGCAGTGTCACCCTTGAACTTTTGTTTTCTTTTAAATTTGCATAATAAATTTAATAAAACTAGTTTTTCACCTCTTCTAAACTTGTATTCCACCCCATGAAATTTTATTTCACCTCGTTTAAAATTCTTTATCTCTTTATTTGTCCAACCTCTATCCCTTCTTACTAATTTTTTGGCTTTAATCATGTATAGCCTAATAGTAAAACCACACCAGACTCTATTATAAGATAAAGAGTTTGAATATTTGATCGCCAAGTTTAAAACGAAAAATTAATTGTTGTTTTTAGTCTGTTTCACTTTTGTTGTCGTTTTTATTTTTATGGGGTGGTTGTTTGTTGCAATTTTCTTGAGCCTTACTTTTAAATGTGATGATTATGGATTTTTATTATTAACCATGTTATTATATTCCTGTACTCCTCTTCCTTTTAGTCGCTGTATTTTGTTTGTTGTCATTTCTTTTGTTGTCGTTTCATTAACCTGTTGTTTCAATTTTTGTCGCTTTATATTGTTAACGTCGTTCCTTTTGCCGTTGTCCTTTCTGAAGTTGCCGTCATTTTTTTCTTTTTTTCATCTTTTACTTTTTGGTTCTCCATTATCTATTGTCGTTGGACTTTTCATGTCGTTTCTTGTTGTTGTCTTTTTTGGTCCACAGAGGTCGTTTTTCTTTTGTTGTCGTTTTTGGTATTGTCGTTTAAACTTCTCATGTCATTTGATACGTTTTTTTTATTATTTTTTTAACTTAAAGATGAGAGGATTCAAACTCTTTACTTTGAGATTGAATACTGCTACGCTGTATTTACAACCACATCATTTTTCATCGTTAACGTCCCTTTTTGCTTGTTTGAATTTTTGTTGTTTTCCTTCTCGTTGTCGTCATTTCTTCTAAAATCAAGTTATTGTCGTTTTTCTAGGTTGGAGGTTGTTTTTGGATTCCTATCGTTTTAATTGTTATCAGTCATGCTGTTGTTGTTTTTATCATTTTTTTTAATCTCTTGTGCATTTCCTCTTCACCTCGTTTCATTTCAATTGTCGATTATTATTACAGCATTTAAACACCCCCCACCAAAAAAAAAAAAAAAGAACATTCTTGTTTTAGTTGTTTAAAAAAATAGTTGTCGTTGCCTTCTGTTTTTGTTTTTTTTTGGTTGAGAATGATAATGATAAGAGCCCGTTTGGTTCGAGTATTTGAATAGAATATTTGAATGAAGATTTAAATTTTTGTGAGAGAAAATACTATAACAAAATGATTCGAACCGTGATTCGAACCACGAAACAAACGCACCCTAAAATTCTTGCTTTCTCATATTTATGTCGTAAAAATGACATCGATGTTTTCTAGGAAGTCGCCACTGAAATGGCACACAAATTTCTGGCTGACCTTCACAGCAGTAACATATGCATAAATTGGGTGGTATATTACTTTTTTACTATTATTATTATTATGTTTTATCACTTATTTTTTTCCTTTAATTTGTATTATCTCTTATAGCTAAAAAAACCACAATACTATTAAATAGTACTTGTTTGTCCAATCTTAACCTAAAATACTTGTAATCAATTTTGTCTATATAATTTTTAAAAACATTATGGTAAGATTAAAAAACAATGCTGCAAAAGTGTTATTTTTTAAATTGATCTGGATATGCAAGCTATGTGGATTCTAAAAATGGGTTGTAGCACTATTTTTAAGAAATTACACCAAAAAACACAATTTTAATTTTAATATAAGCAAATAGCACACTTTTAAAAAATTTAAGTACATAGTATTTTTAGAATCATGTGTTCTTTTTAAACACTTAAATTTTCAATTTTACCTCTCTTTTTTTTGGTTTTCTTCCCTTTTTTTCATTTTTGTTTTTCGTTATCCTATTGTTGCTTCATATTTTTCTTTACGTTAATTTTATTTTAATCTAAGTGGGTTATTTCTAAATATTGTTACATTTTGGTCTATTTATTTTTATTACTAAATAATGTGGTATAATTCCCTCCTTTTCCTTTATTTTTTTAGGCTAAACAATTACTTGCAATTTTTGGAATTGATTTTTTTGGCTGGAAATTTTAAAATTGAATTATTTACAAGAACTTATTCCCCCTCCCAAATAAAAAATAAAAAAACGGGGGAAAAATATAAATGTATAGGTAATTTACCTAGAGATATTGCCTCCTGGCAAAGTTCTGGAGATTCCATAATAAAATGATTACATTTCTAAAAAGTGAATTAAAAAAAAAACTTTAAAAAATAAGCCCGCTAATAATTTTTTCGATTTTTATTTTAAACCGTGAATGATATTTTTTTTATTTTAATGCGAGTTTTATCAAAGCAAATTACTTTACAAAAGGGCAATAGTACTAAAAGATGTATCATATTGTAAAAGTTTCAATTGAAACAATGTAAAGAACATATTAACCTTCTTATACATTTTCTACTATAAGTGGGTTAAATCCTTTTGTTCGCATCCACTTAAAAAGAAAAAAAAAAAGAAAGCAAAGAAAATAAAGTCAAATTAAAAGTGTCGTTTTTAAGCCGAGGGATGTGAAAAGGAGCTGAATATTAGGTTTTTTTTTTTCATAGAAAATTTTTTTTCTTTTACGAGAAAAAAGAAAAGATCACTGATGCTATTGTCTCCTTATCTTTTTTGTCACTTTGAAAGTCCTGAGACCTTCCAATGAAACGAAAAAAGACCTGATTCAATTGCACTTAAAAAATAGGCCTAGTTTTTTTCTCTGCTCACCGCATCTAAAGCCACACAACATATTAATCATAAAGAAGCCCTAAAGTGGGGCTGTGGCGCGTCAAGTTTTCAAACCGACCATTCAAAAGGTTGATGAGAGAACATGAGAGGCTTCTTAAGCATACGAGTAAACGTTCTACTCCTTGGTAAATCATCATTGTACCCTAAAAAAAAAAAAAAAAAGTTACCAGGCAAAGAAAATTTCCAAAAATCTTGTCTTGCAATTTTAGTACCATAACAATCACACTGAAAAATCTCTGATTTTCAAGTACATATTTAAGCAAACCGACAATGAAAGGTGTTAGGTTTATCTATTTAAAATATATCTTTTTTTAAAGAAAAAGCAAACGTTGCAATAGAGGTGATTGGATTGGCCCTCACTTTGATACGCAATCATGGAAGTTTGGGGACCTCCTTCCAGCTCACCCACCAACCGGCAAGATGCAACATGGGAAAAAAAAAACATGTAGTTGACTAATGATCAAAGTATTAGATTATTAGCTTTCTATAGTTGCGAACATAGTTTCAAATTCCACTTGCTTTTGAGGCAAAAAAATGTTGTGTAGACTGTAGTCCACAATATAAAATACTGCACCTTCTGTCTTTTATATATAAGCAGATTGATACGCATATATATATATATATATATATATTATATAGCTGTATGCCACTCTTTCTACTCCAAGAAGCAAGAAGCACTCACAAAGTTTTTTTTAATTTGTTGATCATTTCCCTTTCATGGCCAATAATATATATATATATATATATATATATATATATATATGTATGTATCTCTGTATGCAACTCTTTCTACTCCAAGAAGCAAGAACCACTCACAAAGTTTTTTTAATTTGTTGATCATTTCCCTTTCATGGCCAATAATATATATATATATATATATATATATATATATATATATATATATATATATATATCCGTATGCAACTCTTTCTACTCCAAGAAGCAAGAAGCACTCACAAAGTTTTGTTAATTTGTTGATCATTTCCCTTTCATGGTCAATCAGAATTAGCCATATGCATGCAGAATTAGGTCAATTCAATAATAAATTCATTACCAAAAAAAAAAAAGAAGAAGAAAGAGGGTGTTTGAGATTGTTTGATTTAACAAACTTTTGATTATCACAATGTAAAACTCTCATATGTTATAATATCAAGAAAAAGTAAGTTATAATATAAAATCCTTATATACTACAATGTTTTTAGACAATTAATTCAAACGAATGCTTTCATACACCCTTTTATATAATAGAGTACCTACCAATAAAGCACAATTCTATTACTGTCAAGATTTAATCAACTTTTATTCTATTATCATATATATTTTTTAATCTAAAGAGGGTTCAAAAAGGTGCCCTATAGGTGAGGTATTTTCATTTTTATTCTTTGTGTTTGGAGATTATAAAGAAATCACTTTATATATTTTGGATTATATCAAATTTATATCTTCACATTTCAAATTCGTATCAAACCATTACTTTTTTCTTTTTCTTTGTGGTAAAAGTTTGATTTTGACGGTAAAAAACACCTAAAAACCTTTCACATTTTACATGAAAAAATATTGTTCACATTTTTTTAATTTTGGTTTTTATTCTTTTATTTATTTTTTTAAAGGGCATTAAGTCTTTTTTGTGATCAAAATTGGCCATAGATCAAGAAAGGGTAAGAATCACAGGACTGTTTCCACCAGGTCATGAGTTTGAGTGTTGCCGAGTGTAGAAAGTCTACTTTATTTTTCTCAGGATACAAAAATTAAAAATGTCCCTTTTTCAAACCCCAACACAAATTTCTTCTGAAATTAAACATCTTTTTAAGATCATTACTTGGAAGGAAAGGGAATAAATACTATTTTCAGTCCTAGAGACGACCCTTTGAAATGGCCTACAAAAACCCTTATATTTAGCACATGGTCCTTTGACCAGGATCATACAAGACCCAGCAAAGAAAGCAGCTCAAATCAAATGTGACAGCTCAAGAAGCAAAGGTTTCGGACAAAAAGCCCATGAGTGCTGTCGGAAAAAAAAAGAAAAAAGGATTTGAAACAAATGAAAAGTTGCTTTACAGCTGAAGAGATAGGTCCAAAGTGATGGGCAAGTTCTAGTGACCAGAGTAGTTATTTACAATAAGAGAACATGGCCATATAAGAGTTCACACCTCAAAAGAAAGATTTGCTGCTGAAATTTCCATCAACACTAGGACAAGTTTAGGTCTTGTGAACAGGAAGTACTTCAAAACTATAATTGTTCTCTCTCTCCCCCCTAAATGATAATGAAGTTATAAGAATAGAGAGTGGCGCAGTCGGACTATTTCCGAAAGGTAGAATATCGGTATGGTGTATAGATCCCTCATAAAATGAATTTGCCCTATACACATATCATACGGACCATTATGGTGGGACTAAATTGAATGAAAACTATATCAGTTAGAAAAAGCAAACTTACCATCCCACCAAATAATACTTGTTTGAGCAAAACTACGTCCAACACTAAATCAACGTAACAAGGCAAATTAGTCAAGAACATTAAACAAAATTTAAGGAACAAAAAGAAAACATTAGAACGATAAATGAATATAAACTTGAGTCCAATGTAATTGTCTTTTACTCTATAAGCATTTGATGCCTTTAACCGACGACTGTTGCCAATCTAATCTGATCCGAAGGCATTGGCTCGGGTTGCCTTTGGCCGCATGTGCATGGGAAGCCTTTGGCCTGAGTATGGCTCGAGTGTGATCCTATATAGATTACTTTTTATGCTCACAAGTTACTCCTCCAACAATACTACAATAATATAGTACGTCATTGTATTGCGCTTTGAATCGTTAGATTCTACACCTAATTTTCAATATGGAGAATCAAATAAACGTGAAAAAAATTGATAATAAGAAAGTGATTTATCCCAATTCTTTTCAAGTAACACCCTTTTATTTGATCCCCACAAGGTATATGGTTTTGCTAAGATGCTTCATCAAGTGCCTTCATTAGTGCAGTTTGGTCACTCATTTCTTCTTGTCAAAGACCTCTTTTCTTTCTTTCTGCGACGCAGGTCCATGCCATGCAAATAATACACTCGTTCAGAACAACTTACAGCAAATGAGAACAAGTTGTCCCAAATGAGGAAATGATAACTATTCTCTGTCTTAATTAGCCATAGAATGATATATAGGGAAGCTATGAGAATGTTGTGAACATGGTTTTTAGCAAAATAAAACAATATTGTCATATCAGAAGTGATTCGAAAGAGTGATTGTAGGCATAACTTAACGATAATTCTGCAATCGATAAATGATAATATAGTTTATTTTTTATCATCTCATCTACATATACACATAATTTGGTAGGAGTATCAAAAAAAAAAAGTTCAAGTTTTTTCTCAAAAAAAAAAAAAAAAACCCCACACAAATGAATATAAGATGGCGACATTACTGTATATCTTTGTACAAGAGCACATAAGTGCACTTTTTCGTTGCAATGCACAATAAAGCCAAGTTCTATATATGGTATTTCTCTCCATCTATTTTTTTTTACCCAATTTTCTTTTCCAAGAAAATGCTAGTGTCGACAGATGGAAATGAAATAAAGGGAAACAGAAGTTAATAGTCATTTTTATGGGCAATGCCAGCTAAGAGAATTTCTGAAGCATAACTCAATGTCCACCAATTAAAACAATTGCCTAATATATATATATATGTGTGTGTATATAGTTTTTTGGATTAAAACAATTGCCTAATATATATATATATGTGTGTGTGTATATAGTTTTTTGGACTAATAAATTGAGGAAACCATATAAAAGTTTGGGATTAAAATTTTTTGTCTAATTTTTGACGTTTTAAATAGTGTCTAACTAATCATATTATAATATGTCATTGAATAAAAAGCATGTAAAAGTTAATTAGACGTTATTTTAAATTTTTTATATAATCTGTCATAATATAATGAATTAGACACAATTTAATACATCAAAATTGAACAGGCAAATTTGAACCCGAAATTTTGGTAAGCTACAAGAAATTTCTTTCTTGGGTAGAATAATGCACTGGTTTTGAATGTAGTGCAAATTATAGCCAGTTCACCCTGTTTCCCACCCATTACTGGTCCGGATTCCATCTATTTTAAAATGAAAGAGAAAACAAAGTTGAGTCTTCCTCGTACATAATGGATAATTTTTTTTTAAAATTTGTATTGCTTCTTTTCTTTTTTTAATAATAAACTTTGTTATTATTGTTGTTGTCATTTTGCTGATAAGACATGCTGGATGATGATGCAAGGTAGAGTGTGTTTGTTTCAAGAATCCAATGAGTTGAAATCTAGTTAAGTGGAGCAAATGGTTGGAGGCAAAAAAAAAAAAAACTCAAACTCAATTTTAAACATTGAATTTTAAAAAGTAAGGTGAATTAGGATTCAACACCTTCTGATTTCAATATATTTAAACTCAAATTTAGAACACTTTTTTTGCAAAAGTCTTTGTATTCAGACACAATTTTAGATTTTATTATTTTTTTAAACCTAAAATCAATTAACATCTAAGCATTAATTTAGATTACAGTTTCAAACTATGCTATACAAAAACATCTCAGCATAATTTTTAAAAAATTTTTATTTTTCAAAATAAAAATATTATCACCTATTTTGAAAACAATATCAAACGACCCCGTTGTTTTTTGCTCTCATTCTTTATAGGTTGGTTGTCGTTTATCGGCTTATTGTCGTTGTTTTCTTTTGTTTTCTGATCTTCGTCTCTATAGTTATAGTTCTCGTTTATTGGTTGTGTCGTTTCTACATTCGTTGTTTTTAATGCGTGTCGTTTTTACTATTGTTATTAGTAAAGTTGTTGTTGTTCCTTTCAACTTATTTGCTGCTGTTAATTTTCTTTCCTTTATTATGCAGTTTTTGTTATTTCCAAATTTTGTCGTTTAGAGTTCATATCGTCTTTGCGCGGTCATTGTTGCCGAATGCTGCGCGCGTTGTTTTGGCAAATGTTTTTCTTAGGTAATTAGTAATTTTCAATTCTTTTTGTCGTTTTACCCTTTTTTAGAGTACTTTGTCGTTTTTTCTTTATAGTGTGAAGCTGGTTTTTTTGTTGTCTTCTTTATAATTTTCGTCGTTTTGGATTTTTTGTTGGTTTTAAGGTTTGCGTCGTTTTGTTATTACTGTCCTTCAAGTGACAGCTTTTTTCATGGAAAAAAAGACCCATGAAAGGGCACATGACTCGCCTAACCAGGTGTCCTTTAAAAGGTTAACACTAAGACCGTGGGGAGCCTCGTGAGCGTTCAAAGTGGGTCCTGCTCTTAAATTGTCGACACATTCTCTTTAAGATGTCGGCGATTGTGATTTTAATTATACAGTTTTAACGATAAACAACATAAAACTCTTATATACTATAGTATTAAACAAAAATTTGTTATAATATAAAACTCTCACATTTTATAATGTACAATTGAAACTTTTAGGTTGTTTGAAAAGTAAGTTAGAACTAAGAGTTAGAGATAAAAGTACTATAACATGTGAGAATTTTACACTGTAGCATATAAGGGCCTGTTTGATTCGAGTATTTGAGTAGAGTATTTGAATGAAGATTTAAATTTTTGTGAGAAAAAATACTGTAGCAAAATGATTCGAACCATGATTCGAATATCCTACCAAACGGGCCTAAGTATTTTACACTATTTGAGTTAAAATAAATGAGTTAAAACTAAATTTGCTAAACATCTTAAAATGTTCCAACTCTTCTCTCAAACATCATAATTATATATGTTGTATGTAAGCATATATGAATTTATATTTAGAAAGACATAAGAAGTATTTAGTGATGCATATATTAAGTTGCATTTGTTTCTTCAGTCCAGGTAACACTAAAGATAATATAATCTTCTTCTTTTCTTTTTTATCCTTTTTTTTTTTCGTGAATGAATTATTAGAACATCAAATATATAATTGTATTTGCCAAATTTTAAGAAACAATCATGTGTATTCTCTGTGTTTGTCTGATGATATTTCTTTTTCATTTGAACTACTTTTGTATCTTTGTTTATCTTGTTTATGTCTTCCCTAAATAGACAAGAGTTTCACGAGATTTAAGAATTTTCTGCCAAAATAGTTTTCTATTTTTTGTATGTGTTACATGTACGTATTATATATTTTGCCATGCGATTTATTGTACATTTGTCCAGCTTGTTAAGCAGAGCCACCACTGTCCATTTACTAAAACAGCTAACTGGAAATTGGAATAATTGGTATAGGACCACCCCAGATAGCGTCATGCACAGAACTTGCTGGTGCGCATACACACACATATATATAAATATATGAAATTGTTTTTCATAAGTATTTGTTTTTAATGGTTATATTTTTATTGATTATATTTCTAACAAGAGTATATTTTGACAACAATTGATAATATGACTTGATAAGAATTTAATCCAATTAATTATTAAAATTTTTTTATTAACCATACACTTCGTTATAACCGTTACATTTTTATCAAACAGTAATAATAATAGTATTTATTGAAAACGTAACCATTGAAAGGATACCCATATATAAAATATTAAGATTATATAAAAGAGGTTATTTAATCTTAAGAATAAATTAGTTTAGTAATTGTTACCCATCATAACTTAATATCTAACGGAATTGTATTGAGCTTTTAATTCTCAATTTTGATATATATATATATATATATCTCTGTAACGCCCCTATGTGGGGGTTAACAGTTTTTAATGAGATAAAATAAAAATAAATAATAAAAGTAAAACATTAAAAATAAAATTTACCCGGGACTTAAATGAAAACTCTCAACTCAAAAATAAAAATATAAACGACGAATAAACCACAGTTTTAATGTAGCACCTTAAATTTAATAATATAAACTGTTGTCATCATCATTTTAACCCTCAACACATTGTAATACAGTCACAGAAAGTAACAATTGATGCTTACATTATCATGAAGAACATTCTCAACAATTGAAGCAGTCCCAATGTAATATAGCTACTTCACTTCCTCAACTATATTTCTCGTAGCCACCTCACACTTAGTGAGTCCTGAAAAGATATAAACATAAGGGAATGAGCGACACTATGCTCAGTAGAGAAAGCCATTACTCACCTTTAGGTTTTTATCATTACCACATTAAAACCTGCATGGTTAGTAAGTTACATCATATTCCAGATTATGAGGTTTATTATGATCACATCTTATGGATACCGTAGTTAATCGTTACCAAGTGTCATAATTACACATTTATACAAATATTACCAATCATCATTGTTCCTAGGTATCCATGTTAAATTGAGTATCACTCAACTCATCGAAACCCAAATGGGCGCACTTGATCACCCTATAAACATTCCAAGGGTGTTCCGGTGAGGGGACATCAACCCCCGAGTCCTCACCAAGTCGATTCCTGTACAGTGTGTTCTGGGACTTTCAACCCAAGGAAGCGTCATCGCCTTCCCCCTATTTTACCTTTTAGGGTATTCATGCCCAAGGACGTAACCGTCGCCCTCTTCATGTCTCACAATTTCTCTATATTGAATCATTATTAATAGAGTCAGTTTTCCTAACCATGCTTCTCAATTTATAACATGTGTCAATTCATTATGTTCCTCGCCGTACAATACAAGACGAGTCCATGTCATAGTTTCATATGTGATAATCATATAATATCAGTTCAACATAGATATATATATATTGCGGCAAAACAATCAATTTTAATTCTATAAAAACCTCACAAAAGATGAGTAATAGAATCCCTACCTTTCAAGCTTATCAACAATCTTTTAATCCTGGAATCAGTTAACGTTAGCTCCATACTCCCTTGATCCTAAGGCGTGCATAAGGACAATTAAAACTAAAGCACAACATACAACTACATTCATAAATAAATCATGTGTAAACCTATCTTACTAGTATGCCATTAAAGCTTTTATATAAATCTCTTTCGAATACCACAGTAAACAATTTTTGTCTTAACACAATATAAAATGTGAACAAGTAATCTATATGTTTTAGTCCCTAATAAGATTCATCAATCACTTAGGATAATATTGGAAAGGTTGCAAGACATTAAAGAATTAGGTGGTGAGCAAAGATGGGTTCTTGGTTCAGGTTAGCAGCTGGTATACCATAACAAACTGGCAGATTTACTAGTCTCCAATACAAAAATTGAATAATTCTTAGAAAATAAAATACAACTCCGATTTAGGTTTATGATAGCTCGTTAGAAAGCCTAGGATGCTACTTTTCAAATATGCAAACCAATTCATAAAATTCATTTTAATTTAATCTTAGAATTTCAAGAAATAACCACTGCCCATAGAGGTATTACAAAGTTTAACAATATAAATTTTCTGTCTAGGGCATATACACTTAGACTTCATACATATGCTCCAAAATAGCAACAAACATATACTTAGGTTTAAGAACGCAAATTTGAATAATCCTTTAGTATAAAAGAAAATTTATAAATGAAAGACTAAATTTGTTCATAAGATTCTAACTTCGGATTATGGTTAGTTGGAAGCTTGAAATGGCTTCAAAACAGGTTCCTTTACTTCGGTATGACTGAAATTCTTGCTCAAATGGAGGTGATGGTGGCTGATTTTTATGGCTGCCTTGAAGAAGTTCTCTAAGTATTTTGCTTCAGCAAAGAAATAAGAAGAAGAGTGTGGGAACCGTGGAAGAGAAAGGAAGAAAAGATGAAGTCTTTGAAGAGAAGTGATAGAAACAATTATAGAGGAGACATGTTGAAGCATGTCACGGAGGAAATAAAGAAAATGAGGGTCAAGAGTAGTTGGAAAAGATATCCTTATGTCTCATCTAAAGACTTTAACACACATAATGCCAATATGACATTTTTGAGATTTATTAGAAGTTCTAAGACTTTTTAGTAATCATACTAAATAAATATAGGAGAATTTTAGAAAATTTAAAAATAGATAAAAATAAATATTATAAAATAAATTTAAATGAAGCAATTTTTTTTTATACACTAAAAATTAATTTAATTACCTCAATACCCGTTAGAAGAATAACGGGTGTCACAGCTCTACCTCCCTTAAAGAAATTTCGTCCTCGAAATTTCAATTCTAGCAATACTAGTAAAAATTTTAATTCCATTATGATTCCAATTCTGAGTCTAAACCGTTAATGTTGTTTGTCCTCCAAATTTAAATCATCGTATCTCCACTTATTTACTTGCATAATAAATCTTACTCCTAAATCCCTCAATGAGAGTATTTCTGACAAGTTTCAACTTGTAACACCGTATAATAGTCTAAGAATCTGATCAGGCATACATATTTACCATACCATGATTCCAGTCCTTCATTGTCCATGGACTGTGATTTACAATCACATTTAAGGAGATTGCCAGAGAAATTTTATATACTTCATCTTTAGGTTCCTTTTCCTTTTTGAGTAAGGAAAAGTCAAATATATTTGATTTCATACCTCAACTAATAAACTAAAACATAATCATAAAACATATATCACAAACACTTCTATTCAAAACCATACATTAAACTTATTCATAGAGATATTAAACGGAATCTCAGAGTTGCAAACATACCCGACATATTTTTCATTAAACAGCTATCCTCATGACACAAACATTCAACCCAAATAATATACTCATATTTCATATGGAATATCCCCATAACTGACTCTGGTACTTTCACATAATATTAACAGAATATTACACATTACAAACATGATACGGATACGTTTCGAGAGCACAAGGCACTCCGTATACCAGCTATCCATATCATGCATGCTTAGAGGATACAAAAACATCGATAAACAAAAGATCGGACCTTAAGAAGGATGCGTTTCGAGAGCATCAAGTACTCCGTATCCAGCCATCCCGGCATTAGGCTCAATGAATCTAAAAGATTGAACAACAACGTACCACAAGAAACACAGAATACAAGGCAAACGGTTATTCGTAACACACGAAATACGGACACACATGCCTACATGCCAAAGATAAAACAAAAAGATTACAGATGGAGATTCAAATCAATTGGCCGCTCCCGGCTTTCCCTTTCCCATTCAAGCTTGGATGTTGCAGTGTCGGATTCTGGATGTATGATTTGCATTTTATCTATCAATTCCTCAGCTGTTGAAGCAGTGACAAAGATTTGTCTCTCCGATTCTGTAGTGATGTTTTCTTCCACAGCGTAATCTAGAAATTTCAAAAGACCGTCATAAAAACCATTTACATTTAGCAGTCCCAAAGGTTTGGAATAAAAGCCCAACAATTGCCCACAAGCAACTACAAATATTTCCTCAAGAGTACCTAGACCACCAGGTAATGCTATAAAAGCATCAGAATTATAGATTATGTCTTTAAAATTTCTAGGGATACTCCTGACTCCTTCTCCCTTACCTATGGCTTCCTTATAAAGGTTTCCTTCAACTGGAATATGAGGTCAAATTCTTACAACTGTAGCGTCGCTAGACCTAGCTGCTAGTGCCATATTTTCCATCATTTTTATACTACCACCCCCATAGATTATGTTAATCTTCTTGCGTGCTAGGACTTGCCCTAAGTGATTTGCAGCTTCTAAATAAGCTTTATCTTTTCCAAGGCTGGAACCACAAAAGACACAAACATTCTTTATTTTCTTCGTGGACTGGGAGGTAGACATATTTGGTTTATAGAAGTGGTTGCTTAATGTCTGCTCCACTTAGACTTCGGGTTCTACATGAGATTTTAAAGATGAGAAATATACAAAAATGGCTAAAGAGATAGACGAGTAGGTAATGAAAAGGTAATCCAAAGATTTAAACAAAATATTGTGCGGATAAGAAAGTAAGATAAAGTGATTGATAGTTTACAGAAAATCTGATTCACTTTTTGAAAAAGATTAGACTCTAATTGTATAACTTTTGACAATTGAGAACAATTTGACAGAAGACCCTCTTGACACAACTGTAGACTTTTTGACAAATATACACCAAGTCTAGAAATTTAATATAAACGACAAATACTGTAGAACTTTTGAAATTTGAGACACAAATCTTGAAATATCTGGATAAGCTTTTCAAAATTCAAACATATTACTGTACCGTATGTGACGTGTCTGATAAGATAATATATTTTATTATATATATATTTAAGAAAATCATAAATTAAATAAGATATTAACACTTACTGTATCAATCTAATAATCACAATTATTTCAAACACAAAAGCAAATATTCTGAGTAAAAGAAAAACACAAACTGTTGAACATCAGCTAAAACTGCTTCAAATAAGTAAAGACTAAATAACCTTTATAGAGCAATGACTTATTCCCCATCCAGTTTTCTTATGGCTTGGCAAACAGGATCTAAAAATACCATATTCCTGAGGCGTTGTCTTTCTGCATAAAATTTAGGCCAGAGTTTAAAAATAGCTCCTTGAACATATCCACTAGGGTGACCGTGGAGAGGATGATGGATGCTATCCAAGTTCTCCTTTGAAAGTCCATCCCTACAAAACCTTATTTTATCCTCTCTATTCGTAGACATATAACCAGGTGAAGTACATTTACCGTTACAATTTTGTCTTCCACATTTGTTACAAGTGACCACGATGGCACGAGCTCTTCTTTTCATTGCACTACGACTGGTACCTGTTCCTGGTAAACCGACATCTTGACTAAAGTCACTCGGACGGATCTTCCCCTCTATCAACATTCTCACATCACAAGGGATGCCAAAACGCATAAGAATCCACAACCGAGTAATTCTAGCCTTATATTTCTTTCTGAGAATCTTTTGGGAGAGTGATGGGAAATACTTTCTCATGTGTTGGTACTTTGGGTCCATGATGAGATGAAAGAAGAGTAAATAGAAAGGAAAAATTAAGATAGTAAATTGCAGAATCCTAGAATTTCTTCTCCTTTTAGAGAAAAAGAAGAATTTCTAATGAAAAAGAAGAGGATTTGCGATTTAGAGAGAAAATAACAAATTAAGAGAGAAAAAGTGAACTCGGAGAAATAAGGTCTTACGCACAGTAAACGTATATGTAAACAATAATTAAACCACTGTATATGACACGTATAGAGACCACGTGGGAGAGACAGTGTGAATCAAACTGATTTAAGATTTGAACTAGGCCCAAATGTTCTTAGTTGAAAATGGTCAGGTTGTTTCGGGCCTTAACACATTTGGAACGAGTTAAATAACAAACATAAAATTGAAAACCAATTCGTATGAATCTTAAACCCAATTCAAAGCCCACTATAGATAAAGTTAACTATAAACAACAAATCTAATTTAACGACAACAAGGATCTTCCTGAATGATATTTAAAATCATTTCATAACAACATAATCTTCCAGCAACTCAAATAATTTTGTTTTAATCAAAACCTTATTGAACAATGCATACACCCATATGTTATTCCTAATACTCAACATCTATCAATGGATTCATCATCATTGCTACCAAGGGTTTAGAATGTGACTAACCTTGAAATCAATACGATTTACGTCTTTCAACATAGACCATATCAATGAACAAAGACACTAGATGTTACTACTTAAGAACATCTACAATCCCCACAATTCTACTTATACAATATATAATTTCCTCATATAACAAAACCTTAGGTAACCAAAAGATTCACATCTAAACATCTAAAACTTAAACATTTTATTGTAATTATCCAAAATTATTATAAGTGCCTTAAGTATTATGATTTACTTAAGGAAACTCCTATTGATCATTTTTTTTTATATTGCATCTATATATAAAGATTCACTGATACACTTAAATACAATGTACGTAACAAAATATTCCAATTTTGAGATTCATGCATTCTAGACTTTACACAGTCTCAACAGACCAAAAGTCTAACATTTATCTCTCTCAAGATTCAATACCATGATTCCCAACTTATATCATATTCCTCAAATAAATAAAACTTTTAAGAAAAGATATTGACACTTATGTGCTCCATCGAATCCACACATAATCATTACTTAGGTTTGAATCAATTACGAAAAATTTGGCATGTCTATGTCAAACTTTAAAATCAATAAATCAAGCCTCATATTTCTTATTGTTTTTCACGAGATAAAAGGCTTTTAAATCCTCGTATCTACACGAATTTCTCATCGTTTATACGAATTAGATATGCTTATAGATCCTAATATTATACGAATCTCTCATAAGCAATCTACTTATAAACTCATTCCAAATAATTATCATTCCCTCATAACTATTAATACTTTCCTTCTATATAATTATTGTACTCATATAACCATTAATATTTTCATTCTATAGCCTTTCCATGTTACATCCTTCTAGACTGTATAAATCAATGTGAAGGTTCATTTTGATGATGACAATGAAAATTCAGCTTCAAAACCATCTCAAAAATATATTTTTTTTAAAGTGGTACTACACTCCCTAGGTTAACCGAACCTAGGCTCTGATACCAAAAATTCTGTAACGCCCCTATGTGGGGGTTAACAGTTTTTAATGAGATAAAATAAAAATAAATAATAAAAGTAAAACATTAAAAATAAAATTTACCCGGGACTTAAATGAAAACTCTCAACTCAAAAATAAAAATATAAACGACGAATAAACCACAGTTTTAATGTAGCACCTTAAATTTAATAATATAAACTGTTGTCATCATCATTTTAACCCTCAACACATTGTAATACAGTCACAGAAAGTAACAATTGATGCTTACATTATCATGAAGAACATTCTCAACAATTGAAGCAGTCCCAATGTAATATAGCTACATCACTTCCTCAACTATATTTCTCGTAGCCACCTCACACTTAGTGAGTCCTGAAAAGATATAAACATAAGGGAATGAGCGACACTATGCTCAGTAGAGAAAGCCATTACTCACCTTTAGGTTTTTATCATTACCACATTAAAACCTGCATGGTTAGTAAGTTACATCATATTCCAGATTATGAGGTTTATTATGATCACATCTTATGGATACCGTAGTTAATCGTTACCAAGTGTCATAATTACACATTTATACAAATATTACCAATCATCATTGTTCCTAGGTATCCATGTTAAATTGAGTATCACTCAACTCATCGAAACCCAAATGGGCGCACTTGATCACCCTATAAACATTCCAAGGGTGTTCCGGTGAGGGGACATCAACCCCCGAGTCCTCACCAAGTCGATTCCTGTACAGTGTGTTCTGGGACTTTCAACCCAAGGAAGCGTCATCGCCTTCCCCCTATTTTACCTTTTAGGGTATTCATGCCCAAGGACGTAACCGTCGCCCTCTTCATGTCTCACAATTTCTCTATATTGAATCATTATTAATAGAGTCAGTTTTCCTAACCATGCTTCTCAATTTATAACATGTGTCAATTCATTATGTTCCTCGCCGTACAATACAAGACGAGTCCATGTCATAGTTTCATATGTGATAATCATATAATATCAGTTCAACATAGATATATATATATTGCGGCAAAACAATCAATTTTAATTCTATAAAAACCTCACAAAAGATGAGTAATAGAATCCCTACCTTTCAAGCTTATCAACAATCTTTTAATCCTGGAATCAGTTAACGTTAGCTCCATACTCCCTTAATCCTAAGGCGTGCATAAGGACAATTAAAACTAAAGCACAACATACAACTACATTCATAAATAAATCATGTGTAAACCTATCTTACTAGTATGCCATTAAAGCTTTTATATAAATCTCTTTCGAATACCACAGTAAACAATTTTTGTCTTAACACAATATAAAATGTGAACAAGTAATCTATATGTTTTAGTCCCTAATAAGATTCATCAATCACTTAGGATAATATTGGAAAGGTTGCAAGACATTAAAGAATTAGGTGGTGAGCAAAGATGGGTTCTTGGTTCAGGTTAGCAGCTGGTATACCATAACAAACTGGCAGATTTACTAGTCTCCAATACAAAAATTGAATAATTCTTAGAAAATAAAATACAACTCCGATTTAGGTTTATGATAGCTCGTTAGAAAGCCTAGGATGCTACTTTTCAAATATGCAAACCAATTCATAAAATTCATTTTAATTTAATCTTAGAATTTCAAGAAATAACCACTGCCCATAGAGGTATTACAAAGTTTAACAATATAAATTTTCTGTCTAGGGCATATACACTTAGACTTCATACATATGCTCCAAAATAGCAACAAACATATACTTAGGTTTAAGAACGCAAATTTGAATAATCCTTTAGTATAAAAGAAAATTTATAAATGAAAGACTAAATTTGTTCATAAGATTCTAACTTCGGATTATGGTTAGTTGGAAGCTTGAAATGGCTTCAAAACAGGTTCCTTTACTTCGGTATGACTGAAATTCTTGCTCAAATGGAGGTGATGGTGGCTGATTTTTATGGCTGCCTTGAAGAAGTTCTCTAAGTATTTTGCTTCAGCAAAGAAATAAGAAGAAGAGTGTGGGAACCGTGGAAGAGAAAGGAAGAAAAGATGAAGTCTTTGAAGAGAAGTGATAGAAACAATTATAGAGGAGACATGTTGAAGCATGTCACGGAGGAAATAAAGAAAATGAGGGTCAAGAGTAGTTGGAAAAGATATCCTTATGTCTCATCTAAAGACTTTAACACACATAATGCCAATATGACATTTTTGAGATTTATTAGAAGTTCTAAGACTTTTTAGTAATCATACTAAATAAATATAGGAGAATTTTAGAAAATTTAAAAATAGATAAAAATAAATATTATAAAATAAATTTAAATGAAGCAATTTTTTTTTATACACTAAAAATTAATTTAATTACCTCAATACCCGTTAGAAGAATAACGGGTGTCACAATCTCAAAGGACATTAAACAGTCAAAGATGTTTCTTCATTTATTTGATTAATATCTTCTCTCTTTGCAGTCTCACAGTAGCATTCAATCAGACTTTGCTATAACTAGGACCACTCAACCGCCACTGATTGCAAATGAGGGACCATAAATCCTTCTTTATAAGTTCACTTTGTGATTCTTTTCTGATCTATAATTGTTCAATAAGTTGAAGCAAAACCCTTCATTTTCTATGAATCCTTAGCCATTATTTTTCATTTAATTTTAGTCAGTTATTGCTTACAATGAAGAGACACATGAAATAAGTTCGACTAATAACATCATTTTTAATTAATTACATTAAATATTTACTTCACACAATTGATTAGCATGCTAATTAACCACATGAAAATCGAATAGCCATGAAAATTAATTTTAAGTTTTTTTTTTTCATGAATAATGTTGTTCATCCATAAATGCAAGAGAAATTTGACTTAAAATTTGGCAAGGTTTTCCTTTTTTTTTTTTTAAAGGGGAAGCAATGTTGTTAAATATTGAAAGACAAAAGCATTCTAACATGAAAGTTAGCAAATGTTGTTAACGTTAAAAGATCCTCTCATAAAGGCTGGTGAGCCTTGTGGTAGTTCGCCTGTGAGTGCGGTGCGGAGGGCGGATTTGAGGTCCACCGGCGAGTGTGGCAGCGGAGAGCCAGACATTTCTTTTTCTTTTTCCTTTTTCTTTTTTTTTCTTTCTTTTTAATTTTTTTAAAAAAGATAAAGTAAATAAAATTGGGATGTTTGGATACAGGTTACATGGGCCGGTTCTGACTAGTGAGCCAGGAAGAAACAAAGCGACCAAAGTCTTCGCAATTGTACTAACAATGGTTCAACGTCTCCAAACAGGGCAACACCATTCTTCCTCTACATGCTTTACCTTAAGGGCGATTAGGCCATTTTGGAAAGAAATTTGGTTGTTTGTCAAAACATGATTTATTAAACGCATAAAATAAGTGGCGCGTTACGAAAAATATAAAGCGGAAATAGCATTTTACAAGACACATGGGATGTTTTTGTTATTTTTCCTTCTTTAAACTCCTGTAGGTAGAGTAATTAATTTTTGGATTGGTGTTTTCCCTTTTTTATTATTGGCAACTTTTTGGGTTAGAGTTAGAGAAAAAGGGGAATGAACCTTCTTCCTTCAACCAAAAAAAAGCCAACAGAAGAACAACAAAGGGTTGGACAAGATTGCAGTTACAAAGCAGATTTATCAGCTTTTTTCTGCACCAGATTCCTCTGTAAGAACCGTTACTCATCTGTAAATAAATAGAGAGTGAAAGCAAAGTTTTCACCACCCTCGTACCCCCTAAAGGCACAAACTTTATGAAACCATATATTACACGGAAATTTCTTACGGATGAAACCAAAATAAATACCTATGTATCACATGTAACGGTTTCAAAACATATATCACCAATAAACGTTTTTATAAAAAAAAATCTTTAAAGGTATTTGATAAAGTTGGATAGAAAATAGTATAAAGTTCTCACATATTAATGTTTTGAATTAAAATGTTAATTCTAACCAATTTTACCCAACATCCTATTCATATTATTCACTCAAAACAATAATAATTAAAAAAATAGAAAAAAATAAACAAGACCCACATTGCAAAACCAAAATAATCGAAGCTAGCTCTTACCATCTCCTCCATTTCTTTGTAGATTTGACTGCTCATGTTTTACTCCCCACTTCATGTGCTGTCGTGCTTCCTTCAAGGACTCTATCTTAAAAAAAAAGAAAAGAAAAAAAAGAGAGTATACTCAAACATGTTAAAAAAAATACTTTTTTTATTTTTTTATTTCTTTCCCTAACCATGCATTGATAGAAGATCTTTCTTTTCATCTTTTAAGTACAGCAGAAGCAAAACCACCTAGGACTCAAAAAAGGTTGTTCTATATAAAAGCAGAAACAACGTGATAATAAAATTATGTAACTTAAGGTGGGGAAACAATTAAAGAAAAAGAAGAGAAAAAAGAAAATAAAACTAATTGAGAAAAAAAGGGAAAATAAAATCCAGGTCAGAGCTAGTAAAGCAGGCACAGAGAGAGAGGTGCAGAAAATTGTTTGAATTTTTTTTTTCAAAAAAGAAAAAAATAATAATAAAAAGGGTGGTTATTCATTCAGTCTCTCACTCACTGCCAGTCCATTTATAAGCCAGTTTGGAAAAAAACCATTTTTTTATTTCCTCCCATGAATGCTTCCAAAAACATGTCTGGCAGCATCTGTGACTCCACATGAATCACCTTTGTGAATAAGACCTCTCACTCTCCCACACCAGAACAATGTTAAACAATTTCCGTTTCTCACTCCAAAATTCCCCATTTTCGTAATCATCTTTCCTTCTCACTCCTATTTCTTCTTCTTCTTCTTCTTCTTCTTCTTCATTGACATTTTGATCATTATCAATAGAAAACAACAGACCATGCAAGACCCAATTGGCATTCCTGCTTGTTTTTCATCTATAACTGATGATCAATATCAGACGGCTGTGACAAGGTCAGGCCAAAGTGTGGTCATGTCCATATACAGAACCAAGGTTGCTGACCGTTGCCGTTTGATCACAATCACATGGTGCAAGAATCTGATGCTCCACGGGTTATCGGTATCTTTGGAAGGCCCAGAAGGGGATAGCCAGTACACTTGCAAGGTTGAGCTCAAGCCGTGGTACTTCTGGAGGAAACATGGTCACAAGAAGTTTGTGGTTGAAGGTAAAGAGATGAACATCTTTTGGGACCTCAAGGCCGCCAAGTTCAACGGCGAGACTGAGCCTGCGTCGGAGTACTTCGTCGCGGTGGTTTGTGACGAGGAAGTTGTGTTGCTTCTTGGTGATCTGAAGAAGGATGCATACAAGAAGACGGGTTGTAGGCCTGCTTTGGTTGATCCAATATTGGTCTCAAGGAAAGAGCATGTATTTGGGAAGAAAAAATTCTGCACAAGAGCCAAATTCCATGAGAAAGGTAAGATTCATGAAATCTCAATAGAGTGCAAAAACAAATGTGGGAGTGTGAGCAATGGGAATTTCCCAAGTGGGGTTGAGCCAGAAATGGAGATTAGATTAGATGGGAATCTTTTGATTCATGTCAAGCACCTTCAGTGGAAATTTAGAGGTAATGAGTCAATTCATGTCAACAAGTTAAGAGTAGAGGTTTATTGGGATGTTCATGATTGGTTGTTTAGCCCTGGTTTAAGGCATGCATTGTTCATTTTCAAGCCAATTTTGCCTTCAACATCTATGTCATCACTTTCATCTTCTTCATCATCCTCTCCTCCTTTGTCCTCATTAACATCCACACCATTGTCTTCTCAGACTGAAAGTTCAGGGAGATGGGAGAGCTTAAACCCAAGTGGGTCATCCGAATTTTGCTTGTTTCTTTATGCTTGGAAAATGGAGTAAAAATGGAATATCAAAAAAACCAGAAAGACCACAGATTGAGAAAAGAGAGCAAAATAATCAAGTTGATGGGCCAGCATGGAATTGGTGAAGACTGAGGTAGAGGCCAGATTGGTTAAGGGTGTGAAAGGGGATTGGATTCAGAAAGTGGGTCCCAGTGGAAAAGGAGGGTTGTGAAGGGGAGACAGATATACAGCTGTTGAAGGGGTTGAACAAGTGGGCATAATTGGACAAGACATATTGTTGTCATATACATTACATGGCCTAATAATTCATTCTTCCATCTGTTACTACATATATGCAGAGTTTGCTCTTTCTTTTTTCTTGATCTGATCTTGATAATTGAGCAATAAAAATATTTCAAGGTTTTTGTATCTACAATATGTATGTCTCCATGCTTTTTCTTCTCTTTCTTTTTTCTTTTTTTTTTAATATATAAAAATATGCTGATGATATGTTACTTGGGTCACTGCATGTCTGTATTTAGAATAAAAAATACTGATTCATGTGGACCAGAAAGGAGGTTGTTAATGATGATAGGATCATGAACTGCGAGAGCTCGTGGTTGCACATGAATTATATAATATTACTTTTTCCCCTTTTACTTCCCCTGTTTTTTGCCCCTATTTTATTTTTTTCTTTGATCTTTTGTTTTTCTCTTTTTAAACCACTAAGTAGTAATCACCATCATCATTATGGCATCTATGGCATGCAATCAAACGTTGAATGTGTTGACAATAGTGACATTTAGCATTGCTCAATCATGAAGAGCGTGTTTGCGAAAAGACCTTCGAATCAAAACGTCTTAGTTTACACCAACTTTCCTACAATGTTTTCTCTCACAAATTAAAATTGTTGAAAATTGTTAACGGTTCGAACCATGTTCCTAAACAAGATTGAAATCTAAAATGAGAATAGAAGTTTCCCATGTTGGTCTCCAAAAATATATCATTTTGAAGCCATTGAGAGTGCCTTTTTTGTGACACCCCGTTTTTTCAGGGTCGTCACTTGATTTTTTCAAACATCATTTCTTAAACATTAATTTTACTTACTTAGTAAGAAAAATGAATAATTTTTTTTTTCTTTTCCTTTCCCTTTAACATAATTTAAAACATATGTAAAAGCTAATACAACTTCTGTTGCAACTTGAGTTGAGACATTATTCAATATTTGACTTTAAAACCATTTCAAATTGTTTCTTAAAACTTAATAAGAAACATTAACTAAATCATAGTTTAAACTTAACTTTATAATTATATAAAATATTTCGTAAAATATATCTTAAAACTCTAAAAATATTTCTTAAAACTTTGATTTTCTTAAAACTTAATAAGAAACATTAACTGAATCATAGTTTCAAACTTAACTTTATAATTATATAAAATATTTCGTAAAATATATCTTAAAACTTTGAAAACATTTCTTAAAACTTTGATTTTCTTAAAACTTTAAAAACACGATATTAAATAGTAGGAAAACATTTTCTTTGAATAGCGGAAACATGCTTTAGTGGTATCCATACCTAAATGTTCGTATCTGTTCTTCGTAGCATTGAGCTCACCCATAGGACTACCTACTGCATGTAGGAACTTTAAATAAGCTTTCGCTTAGTAAGTTCAAACATAAACTCACAAATTATTAAAACACGCTTTATAATCTTTTCTTATAAAAACCTCTCTTAAAATGTTTTTTTATAAACGTTCTTCATAAAACAGTTTTTAAACGTTTTTCTTAAAACATCCTTTATAAACTTTTTCTTGTAAACATAAAAATGTTTTTCATAAACATTTATATAGAACATCTCTTAAAATGTTTTTCATAAAATATAAAGATTTTATAACAAGGAATACAAGTAAAATCAAAATACATGTTTCTATTTATGCTCAATTATGAACCTTCAGTTATGAGCATCCTATAAACATTCATTTCTTACTTTAACTTTTTATTTTTGTTCCTTAACTTTACATATCTTATAAATTTCAGTGCTCGTATCAATATCATTAATCATAAGATCATAAACATGATGCTTCCTTTGTGGAAGACTTGAGACTATCGAACACCGATGTCATAACTTTAACTTTATTTGTGTACCTCACATCAAGGTGGTTAAAACTTTAGCTTTACTTGTATACCTTACATCAAAGAGGCTGGTACGACACTTTTTTTTTTTATCTTTACTTTACCTTCTTATTAACTTTAATGAGCATATCAAATGCTATATCTTTAGCATATAAGTATTAAGCATATCAGATGTAATCATAATACAAACTATGACTTGATCTCTATAACTTATTGCATTACAAATGCAATATAAAACTTATAACTTAAACGATAAAAGATTATGAATAAACAAAATGCAAACATACTTTAAACATAATTATTGCAAATATATTGCAAACTTTTACTTATATATTTAAAATATTATGCATAACTAGTGAAAACATACTTTAAAAAAACAACTTGTATAATAATTGCAAACACATTTGCAAACATATATATAAACATTTGAAAATCATTTACTTCATGTTATAGGTGAGGTTTGAACTTACCTAGTCCTAGCTCTAGCGTTCCCATCTCATTCCTTTTCCTTTCATTAGTCGGCTTCTACGTCTTGATGAAACGACACCTGACTTATTAGCTAACTTTTCATATTATCAATCTACTCAATTGATAACATAACTTAATCATTAATCGTTCATTGCTTTTTATATAACTTGTATACTATCGGTTTACTTTCTTCTACTGTGTATTCCATTGGTTTACCTTTCTTCTACTTAGCTTTGTAACCCACTAGGGTTACCTTTCCCTTTACTTATCTTGAACATCCCTTATTAAATTTCCCACCTCATGTGACGGTTTCATTACTTAATGTATTATGGAACATTTTTTGTCTAAGTGCATTTTGCTAATTCGAAGTGTTCAACTCCGTTTTAGCCGTTTTCTTAGAAATGATGATTTTTTCATTAATAGTTTTTTTTTTTCCATCAACTTCGTAGCTTATCAAAATTCTTGCTTAACTTCTCCTCTTATTTCTTACATGTAATGGAAAAATTCTTACTAAGGGGCTTTTTAACACCAGGAGTTTCGGGTCCATTTTGGCCATTTTTTATAAAATGATTATTTTACCCTTATCGGGTCTTAGTAAACTTTTGAAACCTGTTTTAAAACGTAACTTTCATTTCTTTACTTTCTGATAACATTGCAAAAAACCAAACAATAGTTTTTCTTTTGTTAAAATCTATTTTGTCAAAACTTTATAGTTTTGACCCGTGATGCAAAAGTCTTCACATTTTTGCCCTCAACGTTCGTTTCTTTTCTTTCCTTGATTAAACTTTAAATTCTTTAAAACTTAGCATATTTGATAACTCACTACCTACAGCAATGCAGGAACCCAACGTTCTCTGATGAAAACCCAGTTTTCACATGATTTTACTGTTTTGGCCTGAAACACAGAAATCTTTACATTTTTATCCCTAGAACCAAAGACAATCATTTATACCAAAACATTTAGTTTTTCGCAAGGAATAAAACTTTCAAAAGCTCCTTGGTCGAAGTATAAACATTTCATAACGTTTTCATTTCATGAAATTTTGTGCTCAAAATTTCGTAAAATTCATAACTTATCAACAATATAGGATTTTGACCATCCGTCTACGTTGCTGTAACAGTTTCAATGAGTTCTACAACTTTCATACTTAACTTTCCTTAAATTCCAACGTTAAGATGGACTTTTTAGATAATTTTCAAATCTAATGAATTTTTGCAAAACTTTGCAATTTAGTGTTTTTGGAATTTTACAAAACTTTATTCACAAAAGTTGTTTCTCTCACTGTGTTGGCAAATTTCAGACCTTGCTTAGAAAATAAATTGGCCTTTATGGCCCTCAGAAACTGTTGTTTCTTAAGAACTAGCTAAACTTTGTATTTTAACAAAGTTTAATAACTTTTTCTTTTTTTTTTCACAAAAGCCTAGTTTCTTTCATAAAACAATCATGTCATAATGTCCATTTTACATACCATAGCTTAAAACATTTCATTAAACACTTAGCATGCATAATTAAATATAAACCTTAGCTTAATTAAAAAGACTAGGATTTTATCTAATCCATGCAAAGTGCTTGTCCTTTCTTTTGTTCAGTCGAAACCCTTCAAAGTTTCCTTGACATCAGTTCATAACACAACCCATGAAAACCCCATCCAAAGTTCAAGAGAAATATCAAAATCTCTATGAAATAGCTTGAACTTTGCTTTAGAACTTCCTTGTTCTTCCTCCTTGCATTTACTTTTACTTCAAATCAGAACTTGAAGGCTTGGATTTTATCAAAATCTTAAGAGAGAAATGCCTAAGGGGGGACGGTTTTATTTTGGGAGGAAAATGGAACATTTTTTTGGTTCTTGTTGCCTTAAAAGAAAGGATGCATAAGGCTCGATTTTTTTACCAATTTGATGACTCATCATCATGAGTCATCACTTGACATTATTTGTGCTAAAAAGTTGAGGCAACCTTGGCATGGTGGGATTGGACTATCTCAAGGGATGTGGTGGTAATTTTTTCACCTTAAAGGTGACACCTAGGTGGGTCTCACATCTTTACACAGTACAAATACATACTGACAGTATTTTTCTTATACTGTCGGTATTCCTTTCTATATAATTCATGAGGTCCCACAATCTTCCATACTTATTTACATCTATCACTTAATGAAATTCCCATACTACTTAACTTTATACAATTCAAATTTATATTAACAATATTTTTCTTATACCATCGGTACAACATACTTTACTCATTTATGTCCTCCAAACAGTATTATTTCTATACTGTTCTAACTTTAAATAGTCTAATTTTTATACTGCTTAACTCAAAACAGTCTAGTTTTTACACTGTATTTTCTTACACTATATTATTCTAACATTATATAATTTTTCATATTATTATACAGTATTTTTTTAAACTGTATTTTTGTCTTAGGATTTGTTACAACATAGTTTGCAACAATTAAACTTTCCAGTTTATGTCCAAATCATTCCTTTCTCATATAAAACTATGTCATAATTTTTAACCTTAAAAATTCATTTTTTTGCTTTTATGGACTTTATCATAAAAATTGGATTAAATAATAATCATTGTGATACATATTTTTGCTTAACATAATCCTTAAGTTATTATATTTTTAATGTATTAAAAATGCTTGGGTATCACATTTTTTGTTTTTGCTGAGCAGGACTTTTTGTCGCTTTAGGCTTAATATATGGGGTTGAGTGAGAAAGAAAACCGCCTTTGCTGCTTGAACCGTCTCTCTGGTGAAAAAAATAAATAAAAATGAATGACATGTCTCACTTGCTGATACCATCTCTTCAGTTCACCTCCAATCTTGTGAGTTAATAGTTACACCAAAATTATTGTTTTTTACTTTTTGGCTATAGTTACACTAGGAAATGAATTGCAATAGACTTGCTTAAGAAGCTTCTAGAAGAGTGGATACAATAGAAAACATTTCTTTGACAAAAGCAAAAGTCCTACGAGTATTAATAATAACAGCACTAAAATAAAGTTGAATAAATAGCATGATCTGTATCGTTACAATACTGAGAAAACAATAGGCCTTGAGCTTGAATGACATCAAATACTCTCTCAAGGATATTGTGTATATATACGCATCAGTAAATTACTTTTTTAGAACAAAAATGCAGGCAGATGTATAGATACTACAAGAAAATTATGGGTAAATCTCAACATCCCTTTTGTTGAGTCTAGCAGCAATCCAAGACATAGATTTGATCTGGTTTTCTGAAATAGAAAAATTATGGTTTATAGTTAGCACTAAAAAGCAGATACTTGCCCTCATTTCGATCCAAAACCAAACCACTTTGCAAGGAAGAACTTGTTCTTTCCGCGGGATGCGTCAGGAGTTGCTTTAGCTGGTGATGCTGAAGTAGCTTGAGGGAGTGATGAACTTGGTTTAGCTACAAGGGAGAATGAAGTGAAGAGATATTGTTATTTCGCAATTACAAGTTAAAGCGAGACTATAATTAAGAAACTGTTATAAACAGCTATGACACTCGGGCAACACATGAACATAATAGGACTGTAGAGAAAGATGAAAAATACTATAATCTAACCTGAATTTGGTGAAACCCTGTTGGTTTTTGGATGAACTTTCTTGTCTGAGTTTTGTATGATACCTCCATGATGACGAATAGAGGGTGATTTTTTCTCTGAAATCCTACGCTCCGCATGCTCTTCACTCTTGTGGCCACCTACAATGACCATCAGGATTAAGAACAAAAAAGTGAGGGAAAAGGGAGAGAAGTTGAGACATTCCAATGCCTAGTTCAGGGAACAAGAATTATGACACTGCAACACGAGAGAAAAATTAAAGTAATGAAAATGTTCAAGAACAGATCCAACTTGGAAGACATAATTAGCTTCGTTCAAGATTGTAGCTTGTAGAAACTATAATTATATTCTTGAATGCCATGAAGGGGTCATGGAAACACATATATAATTAAAGGCAGTGTCACTGCCTGACTAAATGGGGTTCATGTTTGAAGTTGGTAAAGGAGACAGGGGCTGAAGGAAGCAGCACAACAAACAAGGGGTCAGGTCATGGTTTAACAAGTTTGATACCAAACTTACAGGATGTCTCTCAGTAGACAATTAAGAGTTATATTAGTATAATTACTATGAAATTCTTAAGAATTGTAGCAGCAAACGAATGCATGAATGGAATATTTCAAAAAAATGAAAAAACCATTATTCAAAATCTCCTCATGATTCATCATGACTAGCATCAAGTGCTAATCCCAGAGTTACTTAGCCAAAAGTTCTAATTTTCTATGTAACTCAAAGAATTCCACGTATACATATTGCAGGACTGACCAAGTGGTTCAAGCGTATCACCTACTGCAGTTAACATAGTAATCCGAAGCTACTTCCAGAAGAAGGTTGTAGAGATAGCTTACTGTCGTTAGGTGGTTTCCCATAATTCTCCCGCAAAGCCTCCAAAAAGGACTGGTCTTTTTGATCTTGCATCACTAATAGGAACACCCAGAAACAAAAAAAACTTATAGTCATGCTGCGTGCATATATTATTATGTCACCTATCAACAAAGATTGAAAATAGAACTTACATTGATCGAAAAAGGTGTTCCTATAATTTGGCGTTGAGCCAACTAATAGCAACTGAACTGCTTCTGCATCTCTTGTCATAGACAATTGGCTAGATGATTTCAAATTCTGAGTGTCTAACAGGATAGCTGCGAGCTGCAATACAAGAACAAGTGAGAATGCTAATCAAAAAGGCAAGACAAATTCGAGCTTTTTATGATTCATAAAAATAAACAAAAACTTACCAAAAGTTTCTTCAGCACTGGTGTCTGAAGTAGATCGTAGGCATCTTCACAGTAATTATCAGTGAGAACAGTGCATTGAGACCCAACCTAAAAGAGCAACAATAAACTCGATGAATTATTCTTCGGCAATCATTTCCTGAAATCCTACTTGATGCTCAACCCCAATGTCAAGCATATGCAACAGACATTTAAATAATACAAACCTCTCCATTAATTCTGAGGACATCCTGCCCAATCACCATCATGCTTAATTTTCCAGCCATCATTAGACCTTCCAAGTCCACCTACCCCAAGTTGCAGTTACAAAGTCGATGAGTTATTCATCCCATTCATAATGCCAAAACAAAGATAAAAGGACTTTGTTTTTGGTAGAACACTCCTCCAAATCACAGGCAATATCTTCAAAGATTTTGTGTGTGTATTCTACGGAGTATTCCATTTTGATTTCATCTCAAAGAAAACTAAAAAAAAGAGGCAAATACTTTCTAACACCATCTTCTTATTTCTCAACAGAAAAGTCCCCCATAACTGTTCAATAGTGCAAATTCATAACAACACAAAATTCAGAATTAGAGTCCAAAGCCCAAATCTTTCTTCTACAAAAGCACTTCTTAATACATCTCAACAAGACACTACTTATATATATATATATATATATATATAAACCTCTCTACCTCTAACCATAAATGAAAATGTTGGCTACGACAGAAGTATCAAGAGTTTGAAACACATAACTTCCATCCGTACATTTCACAAAAATACATCTTTCTTATATTTACCACAATATTCTGATAAATATCCATAGCAATTTCCATATTCATTTTCCGATCAATAATCAAAACTTGACATAATCTCCTAAACAGCAAAATTTTTTCAACTTGAAGCCCAAGAATTTCAGAGAGAAACGAAGAATCACCTCATCGGAGAAGAGCAACGACGCGGCGTCGAGACCGGCGTGGTGAAAGAGCCAAGAAGCCTTTCGTAGCTTCCACATCGTCCCTCTCTTCACATTCATCACCGGGACAATCACAAATTCTTCTCCTCCTTCCTCTTTCCTCGCTTTGTTCTCCAACAACCACGCGTAGCATATCGCCGCCACCATCGAGCTCGTACCTGAAAATTTCCGAAAAATATCTCATACATCAAATCGAAAAATTGGCATCTTTTCTCTTCTCTTCTCGTCTTATTTTAATTATACTCTTACTCAACTGTTCGAAGGCCCGGAGAGGACGACTTTAGCCTTGGCATCGCCGTCGCCGCCATTGACGAGCTTCCGAAGCTTAGTCCTTTGCTCTCTGAGGAAGCCACTAACGCTGAGATCGGAGCTTGAGTTTGGATTGGGGCCATTGGGCTTCGGAGCGATCTTCTCGGCGGAGCAAGTGGACGACCTAATGGACCTCCGGTGCGCCGACTCGACGAGGTTCTTGGGCGGGGAGAGCGGGTGCGGGTCAGTTAACAGAGTTGGGCCGTGAGAATTTCGGCCCGTTGGGACGGGGATCGCCTGCGGGCGAGGAGAGGAAGGGTCGGCCTGGAATCGGGACTTGCGGGGCAGCGATTGGCGGAAGGAGAGAGTTGGAGGTGGTTGTTGTTGGGGTTTTGGTGGTGTTGGCGGGTCGGGATTGGGGGGCTTGAGGATGTTGGACAACCATTTGTGGACAGCCGTCGCAGGGGATAATTCGGCTGGGGAAGAAGCCGGTGGGTCGCGGTCAGTGAATGACTCGGATTTGTTGCGGGTGTGTCTGCCCGACTTTGATATGATTTCTCCGCTGAAGCTCTCTAACGCTCTGTGTCTGTTTGGGAAAAGAGAGAGTGGTTGGAGACGGGATTTTATAGCTTTGCCACTTGCTTGAACCGATTGGCGTCAAAGCGCTTTACGTGGCTTTTTTTGCGTGGGTTTAAATCAGTTTATACTACGAAAATAATTTAAACTGATATTTAATAAAATAATAATTATAATTAGTTTAAATTTTAAAGGTAGTTTAAATTAATTATAATATCTAAAATTTAAATTTTTTCATCCTTCAAATTCACAAGGTTTGAATGATTTTTTATTGTGAGACTCATTCGTATTTTTATTTTCATTCATAAATTATAGTTTTTTTAAATAATAGTTTTTGTTTTAAACTTGATATGATATTTTATTATTGCTTTGAACATTTACATCCCAAACATTAGTTTAAAATTATGGTTTAAACCATACAGTTTAAAATTCATGGTTTAAACCATAAAGTTCTAAACACGCCATTCTGAACTTGCGTATCAAACCAACACTTATAGGATGCTTGAAAAATGTAATTTGAACTAATTTTAGTTAAAAGCACTTTAGCATGTAAGAGCTTTATATTATGACTTATTTTTTCTTGGTATTATAACATGTGAGAGGTTTATAATATAACTAAAAGTTTTGGTTGAAACTGATTTGATTAAAATACACTACATGCAAAAACCAACCAACAATGTTTTGAACATGACACATAAAGAATAAATGAAATGTTGGTCTTATGAACAATTCTATAAGATATTGGTAGTACTAACACTACTACAAACAGATAGTGAATAATATGATCTAGTTTCTGCTCTAAGAAAATATACCTCATAAATGTTTTAAACTTCAAAACACTCTGTGTAGTAGGATTCTATAGTTTAGAGTACATTGAAAGGTGGGTTTTTTTTTTTTTTTTCTCAATAATACCAAAGACTTAAGGGGTATTTAGAATTTTAGTTCTAAACTATTAGTTATAATTGAGAATATTGTAAAGCTTTTAATGTTCACAATAAAAAATAAAAAGTTATTATATTGTAAAATTACAGCTTTTAAACTTAAAACGTTAACATTAGTTACAACTAAAGTTCCAGCTTAAACTCATGACGAGATATAGCATGCAAAAACTAGTGTATAGCAAATATTAGTATTACTATATATCATATTATAACAAGAGAGAACAATTACCATCAAGACTGTTAGTACATTCCATATTATGCCAAAGAAATTCACTACACTTGCAACATATAAAATCCCTATTAAGAGAATTCAGTCATATTATTATGACATACCTTCTGGCAGACCTAGAGAGCGGATCTCTTTTGTCAAGAGACGAGGCTGACAACGGTGTTCCCTGAGCCGCCGCTGCAAACTTCGGCGACCCAACAAGGCGAGAAGGCGACTCGCAGCGAGAAGGAGACGAGGCCACCAATCGCCGAGCCTCCTCTAGCCATTCCTCAGTCATCCTGCTACTAGTGCTCCTCCTAGAACCGCCCAAATCCATGTGATCATCTTCATCTTCACGATCCATTACAACCACCTGGTCAGTACCCGTCAAGTTATAGGCTTTCTTGTGATCGGCATCACTCTTCACGGCCCCGAAAAACATGTCGTTCATGAAGTCGGTGAGGTCCGGTGCATGTTCGGCTTTTCGCCGAGATTCTGCCGTGATGATCATCTTCTTTTGCTTGCTCTCTCTTCAAAATTGGCTAACGTTGAATCTCCTTATTTCCATATCTTTATTTTTTGGTTGAGAGTCTAACTATGATGAAGTCTATGTTGCGGAGGGATCTATATATGCTTAATTCTGATACATTAAAACAACACTAGAGCTAGCTATATATACATATATATGCACACGTAAAAACTTCGGCCGGCAAATTTCGGCCGTTGTCTTTTTCTATAGGTAGTTGTACGTTTTTCTGTGTATATGGTGCTGCCCATTTCGACAAATTTAATGTGCTTTGAGCCGATGATCTGTACTAATATCGGATATTATATGTATATAGATTTAAAACTATGTATTGTCATTGGGGATGTTCTATAAAATCTGCCGATTTGTTTAATTTACTGAATCCGATCCAATCTGTCCAATTGGATTAGATTATGAAATAAATGAATTTGTTTTAAATTGAGATTTTTCAAATTTAATGTGTATGAATTAAATTATAAATTGAGTATCTCCGAAAATATGCAATTAGTGAATCCTAAATATATATATTATATAAATTACACACATATATATACATATACACCCAAAAACCTTTAATTAATATATAAACTTGTACTTCTATGATAGTGTGTCCAAAATTTATATGCTTAAAAAAAAGAATGTTAACCCAATTACAAAGATTAACATTATTTATTTATATCTAAGGTTTATTCAAATTTGTCAGTTATAATATTTTGCAGTGTTACAAGAAACCACTGCTATTAGTGAATGAAACCAATTAACCAAAATCAAATATATGTACTAAATGATGGAGAATACAACCTGACCTAGATTTAGATCTAGTCACCAGTTACCTCACACAATGTTACCAATCAACGGATGTGAAATACAACCAGAAACTAGAGTTGGGAAGATCACCTCCTTTATTACACACTAATAATAAAAACAAAAACAAAATCCAAACAAAACTAAAAAATGGAGATAATATCCTGATAGAAGAGAGTCCACTATCTTTACCTTTTATCTCGCTCCTAGTGATCCATGGTCCAGCCAAAACTCTAAAGATCCCACCCTCCTACAGTTGATCCATTCAGCCCTGGTCTCATATTCAGAACAGCAAGGCTTGTCAACTTAGAGAGCTCCACCAGTGACAACTCTAGCTCTCCGTTTCCCTCTGTCTCTAACCCCGACCAACCAAAAGTTCACCCCTGCCTTGACAACCTTAGCCCCTACTCATACCGTCCACCCACGACCCTCCTTGGTTTCTTCAACCTCTAGACCCGCCACAACTGGCCGTGTCTCCCTTACCCCGACCTTGCTGGCATAGATCTTCGCTAGCCTCCATGCCACTTGACCCATGTATTACAAAGCCTCCCTAATGCTTGAGATTACTTCCCTTCATAACCACAACCTACTCATCCACCCTCTTTCACAAATGAAAGGCCCGACAGCCAACCAGAAGGCCGCGTTGGGCTTTGGCCCCAAAGGGAGAGGGATGACGCAACCCAAAATGCACAAACCCTAGCAGAGTATTGATAGAGAGAGTAAAAAAAAAAAAAAAAAGATAGAAAAGAAAATTGTGTTTGGGTACATAGAAGTACATGATTAGTTTTTTTCTTTCCAATAACAATTACTTCTTAAAAATGAAAAAACGTCAGTTTCGAATAAATATATATATATATGTGTATATATATATATAAGAGTTTAGATCTATTGTTTCATTTTTCTGTCCCTTTAGTTGTTCCCTTTGTTATTTACGAGACACATTATTTAAACACAATGACCTAAACACATAAATAAGATCTAAATATTAAAAGTAATTAAACAATTTACTTATGTGTCAAAATTTAATTAGAGGACAGTCAATAGGATATGGAAATAAGACAGTAGATCTGAGCTCTATATATATCTTTTATTAAGATTTCTATTATGCAAGTAAAAGCGGTTTTACAAGAAGCGACATTTTCAGAAATCAAAGTATAAACAAATTGATCACTTTAAATTGATATTATTTATTAGGTAATAAGTGTTTATAAGAAGTGGATCACATCTTTTTATTCAAACCATTCAAAATATTTTTCTTGAGATATATAAATATGAATAACAAAACACTTATTATATAAGAGACAAATAAATAAGCGGTTTTAATATTATAGTTGAGTGATCAACATGGCTAATGTTGTTCTTAATGTGGCTGGATTTACAAACCAGAGGGAGTTTCATTTAATATATTATCAAATGTTTATGCAGTAAGGGTTGATCAACTGAGTATTCAAAGTCCTATCTTAGGAAGGAACTAAATTTTAGATGTATACATAAGGAAAGCAGTGTATAATGAAAAATGTAAGCACTGCTTAGGGAGAGATTTTTACCCTTTTTTTTTTTTTTGAATTTCATAACAAGTAAATTGTCTGCTCCATCTGATTAGTTCTACGGACCATCCATTATAATTAATATATCAAAATGATATGTATATAAATCTTAACTCATTTTTTCAAATATTAGAGGGCGGTGCAACTTATAAATGCACAAACCTTAGTAAAGCACTGATAGAGAGAGTAAAAAAGAAGAGAAAGAAAATCGTGTTTGGGTACATTGAAGTACATGATTAGTTTTTCTCCTTACTTCTTAAAAACGAAAAAACTTCAGTCTAAAAAAATCATTTGTGTGTGTATATATATATTTCTTTTATTAAGATATATACTATGCAAGCAAAAACCCTTTTAAAAGAAGTGATACTTTCGGGAATCGAAATATAAACAACTTAATCACCTTAAATTTAGATATTATTTATTAGATAATAGTTTGTATAAGAACTGGATCTCATCTCTTTATTCAAATGGTTTTTTTTTTTTTTGAAATAGATATAGAAATATGAAATTAACAATGACCAAAGAAGCAAAATACTTATTATAAAAGAGGCGAATAAATAAAGCGGTAATATCATATAGCAACGAGTTCGTAAATCCAGCCACATTGAGAATAACATTAGCGATGTTGATCGCTACAATTGTGGGACGGCTAGCATATGACTAATGTTGGGGAATTAGGTGTTTCTTAATTCCAAGGATCGCAAGAATGAATAATTACAGAAAATAAATTGAAGAAGAGAAGAAAAGACAGACACCAAATTTTATACAGGTTCGTCCAAAATTGAGACTACGTCATGTTTCTGTCGCTTGCAGATTCCACTATGATGAAGGAGATTACAGATTACAAGAGAAGTTTCTCACACATTCTCAAATTGTGCTTACCAAAACTCTCTTCTATCAGCACCCTATGGGAATTTTTCTCTCTCAAGGATGGAGCTCTCAAGAATTATGCCTCACACAAACTGATGCCACTCTCAATGTCACACACACACAACCCTAGCCACCTTATGTCTATTTATACCCAAAGGAAGAGAAAAATAGCAACTAATGATAAACCCTAGTAGTTTTCCATTTTTAGGGCGCTTGAGTTTGACTCTGACTCAAAAATATCGTGTAACACAGCGCCTCGACGCTGCGGCGCTCGAAACGAGCGCTGCGACGCTCCCCTGCAGAGCCTAGGCGCCATACACCTAGAGCCTAGGCTCTTTGCAGCTAGCACCTAGGCGCTCTTCAACTGGCGCCTAGGCACTCTTATTCCAGCGCTGCGGCGCTCTCCTTGCAGAGCCGCGGTGCTGCCTCTATGCCTCACGAGTGTTGCGTTTCTTCTTTTTTTTCTTCCTTTTTGTTAGAGTGTTGACTTGATTTGGCTCCACATCTGCAACAATCTCCCACTTGGAGACTAATCAATCACCATGTCTCCAACTGCAGCGGCAACAACTTCTCACGCCTCATGGAGAAGTCCAACTGAAGTTGCGCACAACTTCAGTTTCTCGATCGGAACCGTCTTGGTGAGCATATCTGCTGGATTCTGACTCCTAAGAATCTTTTCAAGCTTCAACACTCCATCTTCCAAAGCCAACCTGATGAAGTGATACTGCAATTGTATATGCTTCGTCCTAGCATGAAATGCGGGATTTTTTGCAAGTGAATGGAGCTCTGACTGTCACTATGTAATTCACTCCTTTCCTGCTTGTGACCTAGTTCTTCCATAAACGACCGCAACCAAATCATCTCCTTGCTCGCTTCTATCATTGTCACATACTCTGCTTCTGTTGTAGAGAGTGCAACTATTTTTTGTAGCTTCGAGACCCAACTAACTGCAGTGCCGCCCAAAGTGTAGACATAACCGGTGGTACTCTTTCTGCCATCAATGTCTCCAGCCATATCAGCATCAACATAGCCCTGTAGTCCCAAGTTTGACTTCTTGAAACACAGTGCTAAACCCGCAGTACCTCTCAAATATCTGAGAATCCACTTCACTACCTCCCAATGCTGCTTTCCTGAATTGCTCATGTACCTACTCACAACTCCCACTGCATGTATAATGTCCGGTCTGGTACAAACCATGACATACATGAGACTGCCTATAGCGGAAGCATAAGGCACCTTGGCCATGTGCTCTCATTCTTGCTCTGTGGTCGGTGATTGCTCCTTTGATAACTTGAAGTGACTGGCCAAATGAGTATTCACAGGCTTTGCATTACCCATGTTGAATCTGCTAAGCACCTTTTTAACATATTCTTCCTGTGACAGTTTTAGACCATTACGGTTCCTCGTTATTCTCATCCCCAGGATTTGTTTTGCAACACCTAAATCTTTCATTGCAAACTCCTTAGACAACTCCTTCTTCAGCTTGTCAATTTCCTGTTTGCAACCTCCTGCTATCAGCATGTCATCGACATATAGCAACAATATAATGTAGGAGTCACCAAAATTCTTCATATAACAACAATGATCTCCATGACACCTCAAGAAACCATTGCTGCATATAAAACCATCAAACTTCTTGTACTACTGCCTGGGAGCTTGTTTGAGGCTATACAAGCTCTTCTGAAGTTTGCACACTAAGTTCTCCTTACCTGGTACTTCGAAACCTTGTGGCTGCTTCATGCAGATCTCCTCCTCCAAATCACCATGGAGAAAAGCTATCTTGACATCCAACTATTCCAAGAACAAGTCCTCATTTGCCACTAATGCAAGTACCATCCTGATCGTGGTTAATTTCACCATCGGAAAAAAAATCTCCTTAAAGTCGATTCCCTCTTTCTGCTGAAAGCCTTTTACCACCAACCTTGCTTTATACCGTTTGCTGCCATCAGATTCATCTTTAATTTGGTATACCCACTTGTTGTACAAGGCCCTTTTGCCATATGGTAACTTTGTCAATTGCCATGTCTGATTGGACATCAAAGAATCCATCTCATCCCTCATGGCTAACTCTCACTTGACCGAATCTTCAGTCTCCATGGCTTCATCACAGCTCTCTGGCTCACCTCTGTCGGTCAATAAAATGTAATGCAGAGATGGGGAGTATCTCCGCGGCAGTCTGATGGTCCCGCTAGACCTCCTGACTGGTGTGGCAGAAGTCCTCTGGTTTCTTTTTGGAGCTATATTTTCTTGGTCTTCAACCTCTGGATTTTCCACTTCCACTTTAGAAGATCCTTCAATGGAATCACCTCAGGCTTCTTATCTTCAGAACCTGAACCCTTGGAGTCAGTGCTGTCTCTGTCCTTGTACAGAACACCTTCATTGAAGATCACATCCTTGCTCCTACTAATCTTCTGACTTTGGTCATCCCAGAAATGATAACCAAACTCAAGTCCACCATAACCAACCAAAAAACACTTCTTTGACTTGGCATCAAGTTTACTTCTAGCAGCAGGATCAATGTGAACATAGGAAACACACCTAAACACTCTCAAGTAAGAGAGATCAAGCTTTTTATGGCTCCAGACTTTTTTCGGTAGCTTGAACTTTAATGGTGTAGATGGACTTCTGTTGATCAGATGAGCAACTATATTAATTGCCTCAGCCCAAAACGTCTTTGGCAGCCCCGCATGCAATTTCATGCTTCTAGCATGCTCGTTTAAAGTCCTATTCATCCTCTCAACTACCCCGTTCTGTTGTGGTTTCTTTGGAATGGTTTTCTTCATCTTTATTCCATTCTCAGCACAGTATCGCCTGAAGTCATTATCTAAATATTCTCCCCCATTGTTAGACTGCAAGCACTTCACCTTCAAATCTATCTCGTCCTCTACCATGGCTTTACATCTCTTGAAAGCATCGAAGACATCAGATTTGTTTTTCAGAAAGTAAACCCATACCTTCCTGCTTGAGTCATCTATGAACGTCACATAGTAATTTACGCCACCAAGGGAAGTCACCGGCGCAGGCCCCCACACATCAGTGTGAACTAGCTCTAATTTCCTGGACTTAGGCTCTCTACCTATTGTTGAGAAGCTAACTCTCTTATGTTTACCAAAGATGTAGGCTTCACACAAACTGTGATTAATAGTTTTCAAACCCGGCAGTTTTTCTTTACAGTGAAGCACCTTCAATCCCTTCTCACTCATGTGACCGAGCCTATAATGCCATAGCTCGGTATTGACAGTAGAATCAGCAACTGCTATGGTATCTCTGCAACTAGAGTTCATGTAGAGAGTTCCAGCCTTGCGTCCTCGAGCAATAACCATCACTCCTTTCGTGACTTTCCAACCTCTACAATTGAAGGTCGCTTTATGTCCTTCATCATCCAGTTGCCCCACCGAAATCAAGTTGCATATTAGTTTGGGAACATGTCTCACCTTATGAATCTTCCACACAAACTCATTAGGCATTTTTAAACTAACATCTCCGATGCCAACAATATCCAAAGGTTCTCCGTCAACAAGATAAACCTTACCATGATTTCCAACAACATAATTCTCCAAGACATGACTGTGTGCAGTGATGTGGAATGATGCTCCTGAATCTATCACCCACGAATCAAAAGAACTGTCAACTGAAAAGATTAAGGCATCCTGTTGCACTTCAGTGGCGGTGTTAGCTGCATCATTATTCTTGTCTTTGTTCTTCCTTGGAGCCCTGTAGTTTTTTTTTCAAATAGCCAGTCTTTTCATAGTTCCAACACTCCATAATCCTACCGTTTCTTGACTTGTTTCTCCCATTCCTTGACTTGCTTTTCCCATTCCTTGACTTGCATTTCTTGCCATTATCCCTGTTGGAATGCCTCTCAAGTTTCCTGCCCCTATTATCAACATTGAGGGCTGGGTTCGACGATGAGGCTTCACCTGAGTCCTTCCTGCGAAATTCTTTCGCCAGAATAGAGTTTCTGACATCAACAAACTTCAATTTTGTATTCCCAATCGAATTTGTAATGGCCACCCTCATGGGTTCCCAACTATTTGGTAACGAGGCCAAGAGGATTAGGGCATTGATCTCATCATCGAATTTAATCTCTACCGAGACCAATTGGTTCAGGACGGTGATGAAACTGTTTAGATGCTCTACTACCGAGGCACCTTCAGGCATCTTTAAATTAAAGAGCTTCTTCATGAGATGTACCTTGTTGTTGGCTGAGGGCTTCTCATACATCTCTGATAGAGCCTTCATCATCCCTGCTGTAGTATTCTCTTTTGTAATGTTGTGGGCAACATTCTTTGACAGGGTCAAACGGATCACACCCAGCACCTCTCTATCAAGGAGATTCCACTCCTCATCCTTCATGCCTTCAGGCTTATTACCCAAGGGCAAGTGCAATTTCCTGCTATAAAGGTAGTCTTCAACTTGCATCCTCTAATAGGAAAAATCTGAACCATCAATTTTGGGGATACCGGCTGCCAAACCTTCTTCTCCCGTCATCGTTCTTGATCAAAAACCTCCTCTCTGATACCACTTGTTGGGGAGTTAGGCATCTCCTAATTCCAAGGATCGCAAGAACGAATAATTACAGAAAATAAATTGAAGAAGAGAAGAAAAGAGAGACACCAAATTTTATACAGGTTCGTCCAAAATTGAGACTACGTCCTGTTTGTGCCGCTTGCAGATTTCACTATGATGAAGGAGATTACAGATTATAAGAGAAGTTTCTCACACACTCTCAAATTGTGCTTACCAAAACTCTCTTCTATCTAGCACCCTATGGGAATTTTTCTTTCTCAAGGATGGAGCTCTCAAGAATTATGCCTCACACAAACTGATGCCACTCTCAATGTCACACACACACAACCCTAGCCACCTTATGTCTATTTATACCCAAAGGAAGAGAAAAATAGCAACTAATGATAAACCCTAGTAGTTTCCCCTTTTTAGGGCATTTGAGTTCGACTCTGACTCAAAAATATCACGCAACACAGCGCCTCGGCGTCGCGGCGCTACCCTGCAGCGCTTAGGTGCCATACACCTGGAACTTTGGCGCCATTCACCCAGAGCCTAGGCGCCATTCACCTGGAGCCTAGGCTCTTTGCAGCTAGCGCCTAGGCACTCTTCAACTGGTGCCTAGGCGCTCTTGTTTCAGCGCTGCGGCGCTGCCTTTCTGCCTCACGAGCGCTACGTTTCTCCTGTTTTTTTTCCTTTTTGCTAGAGTGTTGACTTGATTTGACTACACATCTGCAACAATTAATTGTATTAATGTTCTTCTTAATATATATATATATATTGATAACATACACTAATATATACATAATGTACGTGACCATATAATTAGTTTATCAGTCACATGCATGCAACAACTCCATAAGCTGAACACACGTCTGACGTTGATCAATTATTAAAAAAAAAAAAGGTTCAGGAGCGAAAACCGAGTCAAACACCGCATCGTGATTGAAGTACAGGTGGGTGCTTAAAAAATTACGAAATTATGGAGGAAATAGGCCACTGGGGGAGAGGAATCTTAGAATGTAAGAAAACTACGAGTCCGTTTGGTTAGGTTTCATTTTTAAAACGTTTTTCTATAATTCTAAAACTACAAAAAATTGAAATGGTTTTGAAATTATGTTAATTTTTGGGTCCACGTAAAACAAAAGCATTACCAAGGTACCCAAAAATGCCTCTCCAAAATGAAAACAAAAAAAAATGGTGTTTTTATTATTATTCATGGTGGGAGTACCTCATAGGAGCCCAAACTCATAAGAGTAGCCCCCACCACAGCTCTCTAGCCTCGACCCCACCCTAATGCCGGCCACAACACGAGGGCCGTCAATCTCCACAAGAGGGCCATTGATCTCCCCTGGTGGCACTGTCTAGTGGGTGAGGGGCCATCAATCTCCGTTGGTAGTGCGGTCAGGTTGGCAAGGGACAGTTGGGAGGGCAAGGGCTTGTCGGTTGAAAGCTGGTAAAAAATGGTCGAGGGCCAAGAATTACCCAAAATAATTTTTAAAAAATTATCCAAAACAATTTCAGAAAAAATACTAAAAAAATTAACCAAACGCAATTTCAAAAATAATCCCAACACATTTATGAAAATAATCTCAAATCCAGATTTTTACCCAAAACAAAAACATTTTGAAAGCCTACCAATCTCTTCCCAATCACAAACTGGGCAGACTCTTCCCTCCAATATCAACACAAAGTAGGAACCAATGTTTCAAACAGGGGGAAAAAATTAAAACGTTACGCGAACATGGCTTCTGTTTCGTCAGGCAAGACATGATCAACTTCCTAATGGGATTGAAGGAGCTTTTTGGAGCTTTTGGATCTCATCTCTAAGGAATTATCGAACTTTTTGCGCCGGATCAGATCGATGCTCAATTCTTTCTCAATCAAGCTTTTTCCATAGAAAAATTTAAGCCTTTTGGAGTAGCAAAAGAGGAGGAGAATTTACATGCATGTTACTTGAGGTGCTCAAGGAAACATATGCTTTAATTTCTTGTGAAATCTGATATGAATTCTTCGAGGCTAAAAAATAATGCTATTCACAGGGAATATCTTAGTAATTTGAGCATGAAGTTATAATGCTTTGAATTGTGAAATTTTTCCTTAAGCACTTCAAATTTTTTGTGGGATTTATTTAGCCAGGTCAAGCATCAACTAGTAAAAACGTGAATTCCAAATTTTTCGGTAAAATTTTTCCTTAGAAATTTTAGTATGATTAAGTCGTTGTTGTTGTTTAAGTTGTTGATTAAGTTAGTTAGAATTTTTATGTTGTTGGTTAAATTTTTATTATTGATATAAGTTAGTTTATAAGTTGTTTTAATTCTTATAATCTTCAAGTTATCAAAAAAAAGTGAATTCCATAAGAAGAAAAAAATTTAATTAATTACAATATGTTATATGATTTAAAAAGACTATAATTAAGAATTAATTAATCGATTAATTAAAGTATATTACATGATTTAGAATAAAAAATAGACATAATTTAGGTAATGAACCATTAAACGATATTATTTGATTAAAAAATATTAAAATAGTTATAGAATGAAAATAGAGAAAAAAATTATATAAGTAATGTAACATTTACAAATAAAAAAGAAATAAAATTCTCCTAAAAATTAAAAGAAATAAATTTAAAAAAATTAATTAACAAATATAAATATATTATTTACAAATAAAAAAACTAAGAGAAAAGAAAAGAAATAAAATTTTACTTTAGAATTAATCAACAACTCTATAATAAAATTTTATAATATCATATTTTAATTAACAAAAATTTTAGCGGTGACATTTTGAACAATGTCGTCGCAAAAAATGTCACATCAGCATACAAGAAAGCATTTGCGATGGCAATTTTTAAAACTATCGCAAAAAATTGAATCCACATTAGCCCAATGAAGCAAGCGATGAGTTAATTGGGGTAATATTTTTGCGACAATTGTCGTCGCTGATACAATTGCATGACATGATGTTGTCATAACTAAATTTTTTGCTACCAACTATTTGCAACGATGTGTCTATGATGACTTGTCATCACAAAAACTATATTTGCGATGACTTTTGGTCATCGCTAATAACCTTTTTTATTGTAGTGTATCAACATTGACTTTTAGGTTTAATTATCTTAAGATTTATGAAATATACAGCTTAATTCTTTTAGTTAATAAATTGATTATTTTTAGTTAAGTCAAAGTCAACTAAGGACTCGGTGATGGCGAGGGAGACGGCAGAGCCCCTTTGCAGGCGGCAGAGGGCAGACGAGGGTGGCGGCCAAGGGGAAGAATTGTTGGAGAGTGGGGGAGAGCGAGTGTTTGAGAGAGGGAAGTAAGGTTTCTAAGAAGTAGTTGGTGGGATGAGGGGAATTTGTAGAAGTAAGGGCGTTGCATGCGGCTGACATTGAAAAGCCATGGCATGTCAAAGAAAGTGAGAGGAACAGAGGCTGTCGGGACTAAGCCTGGCGGCGGAGACACCTTGATTTGATCGAGAATTTTCACTTCCATATTCAGCAGAGCCATAGATTGATGTAATTTTGAGAGATTATCAAAGAATATACAAGTGATTAAGGAAAATAATGTCCTTGCATAAAATTTGTTGTTTGGGTTATTATAAAGCGGTCGAAGAATTATACATGTGATTGTTAAATCATTACGTTGTTTTTGCATAAATAAATTAAAAGGCCATGCATGTGATAATCAGCCTTTTTTTTTCTTTTTTTTTTAAAGGAAAAGATTCCATCGACGAGAGAAGAAAACAAGATTTGCTCTTATTAGTGTGAAGATTTTGGTAAATCAAGATCTGGAATAACAATGAAAGGCCACGTAACATCTAAGAAATATAAAAATAAAAAATAAAAATCCACGCACGTGACGATCAATTTTTTTTTTTAATTTTCAAAAAAAAAATTTCCACTAACGAAAGAGAAAAACAAAGATGCTTTTATTAATGAAATCTTTTGCAAAATCAAGATCACGAATAAATTTGGAAAGAACCGTTCCTTTTCGTTCATGATGCTATAATCAATGTTTTCTACGTTATTGTTTAGAATCTGCAAGCAGCATTTGTCTTTAATTCTTTAATGAGTTGTATATACAGACCAATATTCTTCCTAAATGTTGTTGATGTTTTTTTAACAGATATAATTACACAAGTTCCCAAACTTCGACTTTAATCGTCACCTTTAGGACTATGTTTAACTCATTGTGCGATTTTGGTGTCGTTTTTGCATCAAAATAATACAATTTTAGCATTAAACTTAAATTTTATCTCCAATTTAATAATATCAAAAGTTACACAAAAAGGAACTTTCCTTGTATATTTTTTATTGCAACTTACACATCAATTTCATCATTTTATTACATGTTAACATAAATATATTAACTTAAGAAAATTTTAAATTAAACAAAATTTTTAAATAATCTAAAAATGATTATAGCAAAAAATATTGTTGAATAATATGCAATTAGGGTAAAAATTAAGAAATATAAATTTTTAGGGTTATTTTTTTAGATTTTAAAACCCAAAAACAAAAGAAGAAAAAAAAAAGCAAATAGGATAATTGCGCCAAATCTGGCGCAGCATTATAGCCAATACATTATTATAGCCAATACCAAACTAGCATTGGCGTTTAGGTTTGAACCAATTGGTTCCAACCGATTTATTAAACATTCTTATAGTTTCAATATATTTTTGGTCAATTAAAAATGATGTCCTTCAAATAGAGTACCTTTTTTGTATTGTAGAGAAAAATGGTCCTTAATGTTGTTTTATAATTTGAGTACAGTACCTTTTTGTATTGTAGACAAAAATGGTCCTTAATGTTATTTTATAATTTGAGTAAACTTATCAATTAGTAATTGGAAAATTCTATTTCAGAGAATAGATGCACTTTTCCCTTTGAATAGGGTAAAGATACTAAGGACTCATTTGGGATAGCTTGTGTTTTAATTTTTAAACAGCAAAATAATAAAAAAAAACAACATAAGCTAAATCTTTTTAACTAGTGTTTGAATAATATATCAAAAAGTGCTTTTGAATCTTTTTAGTTAAATAAATCAAAAACTCTTATTGTTATGAAAAGTATTTGTAATATAAAGATATGGATGAAATTTGTAATTAATACACGTAATTCCAAACATAATGGGAGAGACAAGTTAATGGGTCGAAATCATATTTTAGCCGCCATATAAATTATAAAGAAGGATTTTTATCATTATTTGTTTCAAAAAATATACTTTAAGTGTCAAAATGATATTCTTGAAAAAAAAAAAAAAGGATATCTAATTGATTTTTTATAATCACCAAAATACCAACATGATATTAGATCAAAATATAGGGTACCAAATGATAAAAGCCTTAAAACATAACTTTTGTGTTAAAACATTGTTAAAATAAAAATTTATATAAAAGAAAAAGGATTGAAAAATTAATAATATTTTAGTTACCACGGGAAGGTGCCTACGGCACGTACCTCAAACTAATAATAATAAATATACAAAAGATGTATCTCGATTATATATGATTTGTTTTCTTTAAAAAATTTACTCAATCAAACATATATCCCCAAAATCTCTGTACTACTGGTAGCCAAATCCTGTTCTTAATACACGTGATTGCTGTACACATAAGTCTGGATCTCTACTTTGTTAGAGAGTGATACAAATTAAAGAACCTTGAGATTAAACATGTGCCTTAATTTTAGTGGTCGACATTTTCATCAAAGCTGAATCAAGATTTGTTGTCCTATTTTTCTTTCTCATTTAATTTGCTTTCTTTTTCATATTAAAATCTTATATACGATTCCACAATTGCCCTTCTAAGCATCCCATACTTAAACTATTTTGTTAAAAAGATTTTATTCCCTTTTTGGGTTAACTTTCCATTTGAATTTGATTAGAACGAGAATGATTCCTTTATCAAAAGTTTTCAATCACACATGCATTCGTTTTCTAGTTTGAAGGTTTTTCCTAAAACGTAAAGCTTTTTCCTCTAAAAAAAAAAATTTGATGTGGCAATCTGTATTGCAAAGTCGGCTTTTCTCTGTCTTAATTATGTGAGCTTCTTCTTCTTCTTCTTTCCTGGGCTATGAAACTTGAACTTTTTTCTTTTTCCTTCATTTTTTTTGGTTACATGAGCTTCTAAATATATGTCGAGATATTTTCAATAACATAATCTACAATTTAACAAAAGTTTTTTTATAATTTTTTTTTCTACGAATCATTCACACCCCATTAATTAACTAGATAATTTACATCAGGGTTTACACCCCCTCACACTTCCCCCAAGCTCTGATGAAATTTTTTGTTCTCCAAATAATGGAGAGCGATTAGAAAGTTTCAACAAGTTTTAATGTATCTATGTTCTCTTTCTTTATTCTTCCTTTTATGTATTTAACACACACGTTTCTGTTTCTTTTTATTGATATTGTTCTTAAAGTTGATTTTTATTTTTGGTTTTTAATGATAAATTTTGGGGGGTGAAGATTAAAATTAAAAAGCATACGTAATAATTTTTGTTTTAAAGGAAGCCATCATTCCAATGTAACAAGCTACGTCAATTTTTTTAGGGGAAAAAAAAAGAAAGAAACTTCAAAATACAAGTGGAAATCTTTGAATATGTAGTTGAAAACTTTTGATTTCAAAGTAATCATTCAAGTAAAAATAAAATTGAAATAGAATGCTAACCCAAAAAAGGAAATAGAATCTTTTTAACAAAATGGTTTAAAATATGGGTGCACATCAGGGCAATTACGGTATTATATAAGATCTTAATATTAAACATAAAACAATTTAAAATTTTAAATATTTTGGGTGACTTAATAAAAACGTAGGGTGTATATATTATTTCCCTTTTTAATTATTCAACTAAACAAAGATACAAAAGCCAATCTGATTGATCACTAGACAACCCTCAACTAATGAGATCAGATAGTAGCACAATTTGATGAAACTTAGGGAGGCGTACACCGAGATCCAACAATAGGAATTTCTCGGCACATGAATAATTAAGCACACATAAAACTTGTTTTGACAAGACCATTACAACAGTTAAAGTCTTTCATAAACACAAGTACAATGGAAGCAACACATTATAGGAAGACCACCTTTATTATTACAAGCTTGAAACAAAAATGAAATCTGAAAACACAAAAACACAAGTTCCTCAAGAGTTATGTTAACAACAAAAAAAATTGATAACGAGTTCATCAACTTTCCCTCATAAAAGTTCCTGTTCTTTGAAATTGTTCTAGATTCTCTTTGTTCCTTAACTTCTTAAGACAAAAATCAACTTGTTTCCTTATTTATATATTTACAGTTGTAATCTTAGGAATTTTCTTGTTAGGAAGAAAGAAGAAAAAAGTATTCGGATTGGTCATGGTTTTCATTTTAAATTTCAAAGCCAATTGAAAATGTCTTTTATGGTATTTTGGAGAAGAGTTTAAACTAATAGTTTGAATTATTTTTTATTCAAAATACTGAAAATCGATGTGTGTTTTTTTTTTAAGAGCTTTCTACTATAAATGACTATATAAGTTGGAACCGTTGGAGGGTCTGTTCATTATTTTCTTTTACCGAAAAGGTCACATTGAAATGGCCACTTCAAAAGCACGTGGCCGACAGGCCGAGAGAACTTTTCAAGTTTCAAGCAAAACATGACAAAGATCAGAGCATCAGTCCCCCAAATCTAAAAGGGTGTTTGAAAGAGGAGTGAGAATAATTGGTTAGAACCACTTTTATTGTAGTATGCGGGAGCTTTATATTGTCGTAATTTTTTTTATTATTACTATACCATATGAGAGCTTTATATTATTTATAACTGAATTTGTGGTGAAAACCTTTACCAAACACCTGGTAATTAATTAATGAACAAAAGATTTCTTTTTCCTTGTCTTTAGTTTGTGTTCCTTTCTTTAAATTGATAGCTTGATTGATTGATTCCCCAGAAAGCCACAAGTTGGCTACCACGTAACGTGCATGGTATTTTATAATTTATTCAAAAAGACATAATAATTTGTTAATCATATAATTCTTGGAGAACTTGAATTTTTTTCGGCCCCTACAAAAAAATTTACCCATATATAACAAGCCAAAGTCATGCTATCATTGAAGGATCGTATCTTTTTTCTTGCATATTGATCAACCGGAATATTACCACATCCTCACCATAATATCCATGGCTCTGCCCAATGAGGAAGTTACAATCAAGATAATCGAACAAAGCGATGTCTCTCCACCACCAGGCTCAGTTTCCACAACCTCTCTTCCTCTCACTTTCTTGGACGTCCCATGGCTTCTTTCTCACCACATTCAACGCACCTACTTCTACCATTTCCCTCAACCCACCAACCACTTCTTAGAAACCCTACTTCCCTCTCTCAAACACTCCCTCTCCCTCACTCTCCAACACTTCTTCCCCTTCGCCGCCAGCCTCGTTTGCCCTCCGCCGCCCGCGAAGCCTCACGTTCTCTTCACCGAGGACGACTCAGTTTCTCTCACTGTCGCAGAGTCCACCGCCGACTTCAACTTTGCACCGCCGACTACCCGCGACCCGTCCGGGCATTGGACCTATTTGTCCCCAAGTTGGCGCCAACACGTGTGGAGGGCGACGCACGTGTGGACCCCCTCCTGGCCTTGCAATTCACAGTCTTTCCCAACTCCGGCGTCTGCATCGGCGTTCGATTCAACCGCGTGGTGACCGACAGGAAGGCGCTTCACCACTTCCTGAAATCCTGAGCGTTGGTTTTGAAGACCGGAGGAGAATCTTCAACTCTGCTTGATCGAGAGCTTAAACTGCCATCTCACGATAGGGCCGCGGTCAAGGACCAATATGGGCTTGAGCTCGAGTTCTTGAGCCAGTGGCGGAGTTTGTCGTCGACAATGAACATAATAAAGACGAAAGACAAGCCCTCGGCACTAATGAAAACTTTCGCGCCACGATTGTTCTTCGCCGAGATCAGATCGAGAGGCCAAAGCGTTGGCTCACAAAGCAATTGGCCAATGATATCGACGTCGACAGCTCCACGTCGTTACACGTGTCGTCGTACGTCGTTACTTGCTCGTTGATATGGGTTTGCTTGGCGAAATCAGAAGAGACTAATTCCACAATCACCATTAAAGATGATGAGCCTTACTACTTTGCCCTAATAGCGGATTGTCGAAGCCGCCTCGAGTTTTCTTTGCCAACGACCTACTTTGGAAATTGCTTGCTTGTTCGTTTCACAACGGTAAAGAGGAAGGAGCTATTGGAAGAAAACGGGATCGTCGCGGCCGCGAAGGCCATCGGGAAGGAAGTCGGGGAATTGAACAAGGAAACTGTGAAAGAGTTTGAGAATTGGGAAATGAAGTACAAAAACATCAAGGAATCAGGGTGGAAACATGTCACAGTTGAGGGATCACCGAAACATGGTCTTTATGAGGTGGATTTCGGGTGGGGGAGGCCTCAAAAGAGCGAATCAACCCATTTTCGTGATTCAACAACATTTGCTCTTGTTGAGAGTAGGAACGAGAAAAGTGGAGTTGAAGTTGGTTTGGCACTAAGCAAGGCTCGCATGAGTCGTTTTAGTGCCATCTTGGACGAAATTTTGGCTAAGGCGGCTTAAATTGAGTTAGGTTACTGTTTTTTTTTCCTAACCATGCTCCCGTTCTGTCAATGTATTTTGTTTGGTGTAATTTTTGGTTGTGGCTTTTCAAACACGTGTTGTTCCAATCATTGTCGTTTTCATGTTGTTTATGATCATCATTGTCGTTTTTCCTTCTTTTTGCTGTTGTCTGTTGTCGTCATTGGTGAAAGTTATTGCCACTTTTGTTTTACGCTATCTTTATTATGACTTGGTTTGGATATTTGCCTCCCTAAACTCTTAAAATGCCCTTATCGTCACTCCAATACTAATTGGTATTGCATAGCCTTTTATAACTTTCCAATTAACACTTCATAATAAGTGGCATTTAGTATTACAACATAGAACACATGTCTTTGGTTTTTTTTTTTTTTACGACTCGACCTCTATATTTATGGCGATTATAAGATCTTATTTAAGAAATAAGAACAATGTGATGATGAATAATATGAGTGTTCGCTTTGTTTCTCTCGTGTGTCTTTCTTGTATTTATGACTTGCGATTAATCTTTTGTGCTACTTTAGAAAAGGCAATAGATTGAGATTTTCTCGATATGACAATTTTGAATTGGATTAAAGATTGACTCTTAATCCGTGAACAATACACCCCTATTCATGAGCATAAGCATTGTTTCTTCAACCAAGCCCAAAACAATGACGAAGAATTACAAATTTACAATCAATGACCAAGTAATTCCAATTATAATATTATTAGGGCCATGAAAAGTCACATGATTCTTACAATTTTTGCTTTCGTAAACTATATTATATACAAATCCTATTTTTAATTGGATTTTTTTACATCCTAAACTTATCTCACATTTATAATTTATTTTTTTAACTTTAAGTTTTCGAAATTTGCATAATAAACTTACATATATGTAGCAAACCACCCCCAATTAATGGCAATGTTAGTTCTTTTTAATGAAATTGACATGTAATTTTAACATGGATTTTTAATTAAGACCATAAAAGATCTTTTATTTTAAATGTATTTATTCTAAATTTATAATTAAAACAATATTAATTGATAGCTTTCTCTCTTTCTTTCTTTCTTTCTTTCTTTCTTTCTTTCTTTCGGCTCCAACCAAAGCTTTGTATGTTATTAAAACTTAGTTAAAGACGGAATTTACATCTCCATCTTGATAGGATGTTGAGAAAATATTCTCATGAGTATTAATTCGAGAAACCTTGAATGTAAAAATCTTGCAATTTGGGTGTAGTTTCAATAGTTATATCTATAATGTTTACTCTTAGATTAGCTGTTTGATATACAAGTGATAGTTAAAAGAGACAGTATTTCTAAATTTAAGGTCGTTAGTGAGCGTTTTCAAAATGGTTTTTTGAGAGGAAAAATTAAAACTATAATTTGTCTAAAATTATATGTTTAGTACATGAATATAAAAACAATTTGATTAATAATCAGTACATAGTTAATTATTATATTAATAAATAAAATTAATATCTCAATTTCTAATAATTAAATAATAATTAATTAATTACAAAATAATATATTCTATATAAAATAATTGATATATTTCTATTTTACTAATAACTAAATTTATTATAAGCTTATAGTGAAATTTACACAAATAACTCCGAAGGACACATTTATCTTTATTTGGCCATCAACTATTAGTTTTGAAGCATATACAACCCTGAGGCCCGACGTTTGTAAAATATGGTAAAATTTTTATAAACGTCATCTCTTATATCTTATTTTTTATAAATACTTATGTTTAAAACTTATTATGCCACTAAAAAATACTATGATATATGATACAGAAAGAGCAAGGCAGAGTTAAGAGAGTGTTATGGTTGTCTATTTGAATTGGTTGGAAATAAAAAAGTATATAAACAACTTACACTAATTATTTTTACATGTAATATGAATAGTAGTGTGTCATAATTTTTTTAAGTGTTTGTAAATACTTTTATTTTAAATATGACATGATATGTAATTTTTTGAAATACATGGTGTTGGTCCCTCCATCTTGTTTCTAGTAACGCAACATGTATTCGTTAAGGACTATTTATATAAATAACCCTAATTTAATAGTATATATAATTAAATAATATTAATGGATAATAACCAATAGTTAATAATTGCAAAGTAAATCAAAGGATTATTTTCATAAATCTCAGTAATCTTTGTATCCTATTTCACTTTGCCTTTTATTTTAAAGCTGGCTAAAACAACCCCCGAGTTATTAAAAACTAGTCACTTTGCTCCCTCCGTCTAATTAAATCTATAAAAACTAGTCACTAACATGGCATATACTTAAAATTTTAATATTAAAAAAATTATTTTTTTTATATCCGATTCTTTTGCTCTCTCTCCCCCTTTTCTCTCAGTCATCTCTTGATGTCTCATACCCTCCTTCTGCTCTTTTCATCTTCTCCATCTTTCTCCCTCTCTCTCTTAATCTCATTGGTGACGGCAGGTGACGTGGAGTGATTGGGGGGGCTCGATCTAGGTAATAGGATAGCTGTAGCTTTTTATTTAGTGTTTGAAAGCATGTTGTTAAAAGAGTTTAAATGGGTCAAAATAATTTAAAATTTTTTAAAAATATGCTTTCAAACACTAAATAAAAAGCTACAGCTATCCTAGTGCCTAGATCGAGCCCCCCCAATCACTCCATGTTACCTGCCGTCACCAACGAGATTAAGAGAGAGAGGGAGAAAGAATAATTTAAAATTTTAAGAAGTAATAAAATTTTATAATGAAGTGTATAATGTCTTATTTAAACTTTTATATATGTTTCAAAGTCTATTTAAAAAGTGCTTTTTTAAAAAGCCACTATGACTTTGACTAGATAAACTTTTAGAAATGCAAAGCACTTCTGACAGATTATTCACACGCTTCTAAAAGCAACTTTTAAACTTAGGAAGCCAAAACAGCTTTTGAAAAGCTCTCCCAAATAAGCCCTTCTGGTTTTGACTGGAAGCTCTTACAGAGAGCTAAAATGCTTCTGATAGATCATCCAAGCACTTTTAAAAGTATCTTTTGGACTCAAGAAGCCAAAAATAACTTTTACAAAACCCTCCCAAACTTATTATATATAGATCACAAGCATTTAATTATAGCTAAGTAGGAATTACTCATTTAATTATAGTTAGGTCCTAATTACTCATTCTGGAGTACGTAGACAATCCAAATTTGATCACATAGGAGACTAATCTATCCCTTGAGTTTTTTTTTCTTTTTTATTTTTGGGATCTTCCAATTAAGGGCCAAAAGTCAATGTGTGTACATAAACTTTAGGAGAAGTTTTAAAATTTCTTTCAAATTAACTTATTAGAGGGTGTTTAGGAGAAAAGTTTAAAACTTTGAAATTTAAATAATATATTATAGCATATGAGAGTTTTTACTATAGCATATTTTTACTTTAAAAGTTTATATTGTTTGCAGTTTAAATTCTAAAGTTTAAACCATTCTCTCAAACACACCATTAACATTATATCAGCATGTTCAGATTGTTTTTGCCTAAGAAGTGTCACATTTTATATAAATATATATACACAGACACAATTTCAATTATATAGTAAAAGACTATATAACCCTGGATTAATCTCACTATTAAGTCAAAAATTAGGACTTAAAAAAAAACACTCTGGTTCAGGTCAAATTTCTCACCTTTTGTTGTTGATCCAGTGATCAGTTTGATTTTTGGATCTTTTTTTTTTTTTTTGAGAGAGATCAATATAATTTTGTCTCTAAATGTTAATTTACTAAATTGCCCTTAAAGCTATGCTATGCGACACACAATCACACATCATCAATTTGGTAAAAAAAGTTACCAAGGAAAATCTTGTTACAATTTTGAAGTATGAGCGGAATGCATGATACAAACAAAAATTCAAGTGGCACGTTCTCATGATGCTGAAAATTCAGAAAAGGATGGATAAAATCTGTCAAAATTGATAAAATAACTTTCATTTCTTTTCTAATTAGAGGAACCTACAATTAAAACATAATATTGTAGTAAGTTATATTTGTAAAATTTGAACCATTCAGAAAAATAGTTAATGCTTTGCAATTATAGTTTTAATGGATACGTTTCTAACAAGTATATAACTATAACTCGTGTGATATTAATCAGACGGTCGTTATAAATTAGGTAATTGATAAAAAAAAATTATGATGATAAATAAGAATAAATCTTATCTAAAAAAAATAAAATTGTAACGATTGAAAACAAGTCTGTGTACATACATATGTATATAATATTGTAACACAGATCTTATCTTTTCAATATAACTTTCCTTTCTACAATTAAATTTAAGAGAGAGAGAGTTATTCTTAAAAAAAACAGATCAAGAAGAAAGAGAAGAAGAAGATAACTTCGCTGTATTAAATATTTCTCATTTTATATTAAAGGATTACGAAAGAAATATTTCACGTACTAGACTAGTACTAACGCGTACGTGTACCTTAACGATAAACAAATTAAGAAAATGCCTCATAGGCTGATAACTGATATATATCCTACACTACACAACAGAGGATCATGATCATCTCTAACACAATTACTAATTAATCGTATTTAGATATTTAGAAATTGAATTTATCATGTGGATTAGAGTAGCAGCTCATGAACGGTAGGCGAAAGGAGGTCTTCCCACTTGAAAGTTCTTCTGATCGGTTTAAAATATTTCAATCGTGTTGGCGACAATGAGGACAACTTGTACGATGAATAGAAAGAATGGAAAATAATAATAATAATAATAATAATACGTTTATTAATTTAAAAAGAAAGCCCATTTAATGTGTGTACAAAAGTTTATCAAACATAAAAGTATGACTTTTCCTTTCTCTAATCGAGTAGCCTCATCGTCACCAAGTTCCTTGTGTCCGAACGTTGCCCTTTACATGACATTAAGGGACAAAAACAATGGCAAAAATTAGACGCTAATTCATTGATGACGGTAAAGTTATAATAGAGCCTATATTGGGATGTACTCAGTATATGAATCGAGATTTATTGTCTTTATTTTCTTGTCTGTTTCTATGCTACTTATTTATCATACCATCTAAATTTAATGATATGATCATATAAATATGAGTTAAATACTAAAAATATTTAAGCATTTTATTGACATTTCAAAATTTAATTGGAGTTACATCCAATAAGACAAAAAAAAAGATAACAGATCCTGATTGCTGTGTACATAAATTTCATTCCACCATTGCCTAAAGAACCAAAAGGATATATACTCAAGAGCTAAAAAATACCATCTATCAAAACTGAAAAAAAAAAAAAATTCAAGGGATTATAGCGTTTAGACCTAATTTAATGGTTGAGTTTTTTTTTTTTTTTTTTTGGAAAAAGTTAACGGTTGAGATTTGGATGTAATGAATTTGGAAAAAGAAATATATATATATATATATATATATATATATATATATATATATATATTAGGGATCATGATCAAAGTCAAGCAATAAACAAAACCAAACACAACCAGCCCAAAACTTCCTTTTTAATATAGATTCAAATGTCCTCGTAACCCCACCCTTTCAGAGTGTTATAGGGCCATTACAGTTAATCAACCTTTATTTTTATGTATTTGGCATTCTCTTTGTTGTTTTTTTTTGGGTCGTTTATTTGATTAACTCTTATCTAATCTGTTCATAAATCCTGATTAAGAACAATGTACTTTAGGGGCCTTTTGACCAATTCTACTTACGTCACAACATACATTTTTTTTAAAATTATTTTGTGCCTTCTATATAATGAAGCACAACACCACATATTCAAACAATAACTTGGGATATTTATCTAGGGATTCCTCTCTCTCTCTCTCTCTCTCTCTCTCTCTTTGTTTTCTGCTGAGAAAGGCAAAAAATATCAGATGGCAAAACTTGGGCTTGTCTTGGCTTCACTTCTTCTTCTGTCATGCTTTGCAGAAACCTCGTGTGGATCTGTCCTTTTTTCTTCTCTCAAAAGGACTCTTGTTGTCACCGCTTCACCAAAGGAAGGACAAGGTCTCTCTCTCTCTCTCTCTCTCTCTCTCTAAAGTTTTTTTTTTTTTTTTTAAGAATTTCTTACTCTTCCTAACTATTTCACCTAGAATTTAATTGTCATGAAAACGTTTCGCCTATGAAATGATGTCCAAACTCGATGGATTTTGTACAAATTGTTTTTCCCCTTGGTAAATTTACCAATTACACATTCTCAATAAGGAAAAACGTTTATTGATTTTATTGATTAAATTTGAAGTTCTGAATTATCACCTTTTTTTTTTAATTTTGTCTGCAACCTCTAATCTCTTTACTATTTCTGTACCAAAAAGGTGCGAACTAAACAGTTTTTTAAGAGTTATTTTGAGACGATTTTAGGGACGTTAAATTCATTTAGAATTTCAATTTCCATAAAATTTTTAACTGTCAAATTTTTCCTTTTTTATTGGAATTCAATGATTTTTTTCTTGCAAAGCATGTATTTTCCCAATGAATAATGTGATTAAATTTGCAAATTTTTATAAACGTGATAAAATTTGCAGTTTTGAAAGCTGGTGAAGACAAAATCACAGTAAGCTGGAGTCTAAACAAGACGTTCCCAGCTGGGACTGACTCTGCCTACAAGACAATCAAAGTCAAACTCTGCTACGCGCCGGTCAGCCAAGTGGACCGCTCGTGGAGGAAAACCAAGGACGACCTCTCCAAGGACAAGACCTGCCAGTTCAACATCGTCTCTCGCCCCTACGCCGCCTCCAACCAAAGCTTCGAGTGGACCGTGGAGCGTGACATGCCCAAGGGCACGTACTTTGTACGCGCCTACGCTTACGACGCCGAGGATGCTCAGGTGGCTTACGGCCAATCAACCAATGACAAGAAAACCACCAATCTGTTTGACATTCAACCAATTACTGGACGCCACAAGTCACTCGATATTTGCTCCGTTTGCTTTAGCGCTTTCTCCATTGTGTCCTTGTTTGGGTTCTTTTTTGCCGAGAAGAGAAAGGCAAAATCGTCCCAACGAAAGTAAAATTTTAAAAGAGAGAAACCTATCTTATACTATTTCAGTCCGACATGCCAAACAGGACCCTAAGATCGCGAAGCTCTTTGCGTGTTTTGATGTTTTGTTTAAATCTTATGTGGTATATTAGGATCACTCAAAAATTTGTATTGAGGGTTGAAATGTTGTTGTATATTGTCTAGTAATATGACAGCCTTGTGAGGGAAAAAAAATAAATAAAAAAAAGCACTTTGTGTAGGTGGGTCTGAGGGAGTAGTTAGCTAAGCTGTACCGTGAACTTGGGCGGTCCATATTCCAAGATGGGCACGTTCGAAATGTCACTTTTTGTTAAGCAAAAGTGTTTTGAAGAAATAAAAAGAACTTTCTTATGTTGTAGTGGCTTCGCGGACATTGTCCCTTCTCAAGGTGTTCTTCGTTATGAGCATTAATGGCTCGATCACCCTCAAATGATAGTCAAAGGTTGCTGGCAGCAATGGAGAAATTTGTCCCTTGGATGTTAGTGGCGGGTCCATGATGATGGGGCCTAAGTTTGACCACCAAAATAAATATATAAACGCATTAATGGCCTTTTAGTTTTAATGACAATTACAAGAACTTGGTTGTTTTAGATACTTGAGAGAACTTCCCAACAAAATTGGTTCGTATTTGTTAAAATCTATATTCCCAAACCTGCAAGATTACCCACTAACCAAGAGATCTCAACCCATGAATCATGATAACATATTATATCTTGGAACCCCTTTCTGCTCCAATATGATTATGGGGCTTTTGCAGCCGCTAAAACTTCACCATTGACTGTGATTCACAAGCTTATATTAATGTACATTATATTATAGATATTTCATCATTTTTAACAATTTCAGATAAGGGAAAATAAGTCAACTCTAAAACAGAAGTAAAATAATGAAATGATTAATCAAAATTCCAGCAAAAAAAATGTCCAATATATCAGGCGAGTTGTCAGCAAAAACACTCGCACGACATCAGAGGAAACTTATAAATCAAGAGCCCAAGCTAAAGTCACCTATACAACTTAATTATTTTCATTTGGGGGGTGTTTGGTCTGTTGGGCAGATAAATTACAATTTTTTATTTTTTATTATTTTGCAACGTGCTTGTATCAACGGGCAACCAGCTGATTGCAAGAGTTGAAATTTGAGAAGCATCCCGAGTCTAAAACTTCTAAGGACGCTTTTGCTTGAGGATGACAATTTTCTACAAGGCTTAAGTTTCCTTCCTATAGCTCATGGGAATGGCCTTTTTTTCCAACAATCTTTAAGGACAAGGACGTTCCTTAACAAGAACAATGGATGACTTGAGAATAATGGACGCTAGTTATTTTCTGACTTCACCATGCTCTTTTAAAGGTCCGCTTGAGGATTGAAACACATTTCACTACTTTCCATACGGTCAGTACCGACGAGTGATAGTCTGTCATTATACACATCCACATATCCAAAAGCATCCGTCCCTGGGGGGCACTCAAGGGCGGCTTCAAGAACTCTGTGGTGTACACCATGGGAATCAATCGAATGCCCGCCTTTGTGATCGTGTCCAGCAAGGCAAATCTTTACACAGCTGTACCTGTGTATCAGGTTCATTACTTTGTCGTAGTTCCAAAGAAGTGCCTCCTTAGACGATGCACCAGGATCTAAAGGCAGATGGCAACAGATCACTACGTTTTGTCTCATTTGTGTCGCTTCCTGAAGGATGTCATCCAACCATTTCAATTGTTCTTCCCCTACAGCTCCATTAAACTTGAGAAACCTTCTCTCAAGGCCAACCAGTCCCTTCGGGCTGTTCTTGTCGATATTTGGATTCTTCTCCTGAAGGAACCTCACAGCCGCCAATGTATTGGGATGATCTTCAGGCCAACCAATTGCACTGATGTCATAGCCATCCAAGACAACAAATCTGTACTCCGGGGTTGGTGAAAAATCATAGTAAGCATGACCATCATCACTTGGAATCTTTAGCATCGGAAGTAACTTGTTGCGGGGAAGATTGTAGAGGCAATGATTGCCAATCATATGATAGACAGGGCCATCAAACTTCTCAAATTCCTCAACAACTTTTCTTACTGTATTCAAGGATTGGTCTTGTGGGCAAAATCCGTCGACAATATCCCCAAAATTGATAATAAATTTATGCTTCTTATGGTAGTTCCATTTCTGAATTGCCCTCTCTAAGACGAGAATGCTATGTCGATAATACCTTGGAACACCAAGAAAAGAGTGGCCATCAGGGATATCAGCATGTTGGACATCAGAGATTACCCCAAAAGAGAAAAGGGGTTGCTTCCCTTGTGGACTAAATGTGTTTGCCGAGCCCATAATACTTGCAGCAGGATCCTATTGGTTATTTGTCAGCGTTAAACAAATTGTCAGACTTATTGCAATTTGTGCCTTCCAGATAAGCAATCAAAGTAATAGCATTAACTGCAAAAACATTTTCCTTAACCAACAATAACCAGAATCAATATATATTAATTCATCTTGGGTAATCTTATCATCAGAGACTACTCTTCAAAAGAGAAACATAATTGTCAGCAGAAGCAACATACAAGAAAAGCATTTGTGAGGCAAGTTGAGTCAAATTCATGGTAAGAATCAGACATTCTAAATCTATACTATTGAGAGCAATAAAATCACAAAAGAAAAGAAAATATAAGAACACAAAATTTATAGTAGTAACGCTCAATGTGATAGCTAGGTCAACTTTCAACCACTGAAGAAATTCACAATGATGAAGAAAAAGATTACAAGAGAAATGGCACACCTCTCAGACTCATTGTGTGTGTGTGTGTGTGAGCCTTTTTTTTCCTAATTTCTCTATTAACCCTAAAAACGACTCCACCTTACATAAACTGTAAAGAGAAATTAAAGTAACCAAATTTACTGGTTGATCCACGTGTTGTGTGTATATTAGAACAATAATTAAGCTCCACAACTCAACAGTTCGATTTCATAACATGATTTTTGTACCAGATTAATATTTTAAGAATCTGAAATATGGGAACAATCAATATTACAGTTTAGTTGCCAGACACACTCATAATAGCTCACCAGACTTTTTCACCAGGATTCGAAAAGCTACCAAATAACTCCAGAGACAGAGCCCTTGAATATCAGCTCAAACCTAGTTCATAGCTGAAAAAGTTGTGCTCTACGGGGGGATTTTCATCTGTTCCAAGAGTTCATAAAAAACTCAGGGAGAAGCTGCAGTTTTGGAAAGAATGTATGCTTTTTGAACTTGAATTTAGTAATTCTTTCGCTGTATTGAATCCAAATGTTTTAGAATCGCAAATTCGCTATCATAGAATTCCATGGTGGTTAAAAGGTTTTATCTTGTTAAACATTATTAGAAAAGGAATTAGCTTCATATCATTTTCATCAAGTCATAAATCAAAAATCTCAAAACAGTGGATTCCAATTTTATTGAAACAAGAAACAAAATGTGTAAACCCACAGACAGCAACTGGCAAACTTGTTCCTTCCATTAAAAGGGAAGGGAAAAAATAATAATAATAACAACGTTTTCCACCTAGTCTTTAATAGACAGACACATTAGTGAAAACTCTCACATTAAGAACAAATTCCACAGCTAAAAGAACAATCAGCATTGCAAAAAGGTAATCCATAACCCAAAAAGATATTTAAAAAAAAAAATTAGTTTTTATAATGACTAAGACACTCATTAGAAACAAACCCAGAAAGATGAAGCTACTTTTACATTATTTATATATGTTTTTACAATTTCATGTAGATGATCAGCAGAAGAACCCAAAAGGATTATAACCCAAAAACAATTATAAAATATAAAAAATAATGTTGAATTGCAGCTATGAGAAACAAAATAAATAAATAAATAATGAAATAAAACCATCCCAGATGTTATAAATTGCAAAAGGAAAGATCTTAAGGAGAAAACAATATAACGATAAAAATAAACAGAATTTAATCAGGGAAAACAAAGAGAGACAGAAAAAGAAGAGAGAGTGAGAAACTTACGAATGCTTTGCTTAGTTTACGCTCTGATTTTACGTTTCTTCTATCTTCCTTTTGCGTGAAATCTCTGAAGAATTCTCGACAATCTGATACAAAATTTTTTTTATGTTTTTTTTTTTTTTGGGAAAGGAAAATCTGATACGAAGTTCTCAAGTGGGTCTTCTGCGTTTTTGTTATTTGAGACGCATTTATAAAATAAAATACAATAAAAAGGGCGAAACGGAGGGAAAATCAGTTTACGACGTCGTGTTTCCATGACGAATCCGGACGTTGTTAGTTGGCGTGATTTGATTGGTTATAGGGCACTGCCACTACAGGCGGATTAGTTGGTCCTCGAACGATGAAAGTACATTTATGCCTCAGAGTTTTGTTGGAATTACGGGATTGACACTTTTAATCAAACCGACAATTTTTTTTTATTTTTTGGTGGTAATGAGCTGGCAGAAGTCAGCCTCAGATTGTTGACCTTCCGGTGTGGCCATAAGTACTGGATTATTCAGCACTCTTCGGGTTATTTCTTCAATTTAGGTTTGGACAGGAAACCCGATCTTGAAAATTGTGGACACACAACATAATCTTATGAGCCATGTTAAAATATATTAAAAGTAGCAAAAATTAATTTTTATAAAAAATAAAAATTGCTATAATAATTATTAAGTAATTATGAATTTTAATATATTCTAAAAAGTTGTTATATCATAGTCCCACGCTTCTAAATGTTCCGTGCAGTATCAGAGCCAAAAAAAATTAAAAATTTAAAAATCTTAAAAAAGGGTCCTTGCAGTGTAATTTTTATGTTTATTTTGTTATAGCAATTTAGCACTATAGGAATTTTACAATAGAACTATCTAGAATTATATATTAATAATACTACCCCTAATAACAGGAGTATAAAGACTACCAACTTCACAATGGTGATTTTAAAATTAGAAATTTAAAAAGATAAGTAATGTTTGTGTACAATACACAAATATGATTATTAACATAAAGATAACAACTCTATAAGCGTATTCACTATCATAACCAACAAAATCAAACAAAAAATTCTATAATAATCAACAAATAAGAATATAGAGATTTATTTTATGATGATAAAATAAGATGAGAAATCAGAAAAAGTTGACAATATTTGTGGACAATATGCAAACGTAGTCATTATTGAAAAAACAAAACTAACATTATGATAATAATTAACAAATTACAATATAAAAGAGAAAAACCGAATTACAAATAATTATATTTTGAGGGGATGCAAATAACTAATGTTAAAAAAAAAGGAACGGAATCATAAGTTTAATATTATGAATAAGTTAACAGATTTTATATCTTAAAAGACAATTTATAAATAAGCAATTCATTTTTGCTTACCATGGTATATTTAGAACATTGATTAATCTAGCTCAACAAATATTGCCCAACTGGGCGCCTCAGTCATTTAATAAGGGTCCATGTAGTAAATGAATTTAAATTAATGATTTGATTTAAGTTAGTGTGATTTGAATTAGAATTTAAATTAGTAATTTAAATTGTTATCCGAATTGACATTGGGTGTGCATTTATTTTTAAATCTGAATATAAAATAAAATTAAAATTTATGTTTGAAGAGACAATAAAAATAGCTTTTGATTTATCAACAAATCTAATAAATAACGATCCTAAAAAAGATAGGATATGGATTTTAATTTATTCTTCTCTTCACTAGGAACATTATGAAAAAAAAAATCATCTTAATTAGATAACAAATGAAAAAGTTATGATTTGTTTCTTCAAATATAAAAAAAAAAATTTTAGTTTTTATTATAACAGAAATATTCAACTATTAAAAGTTTAAGAATAAGTTAAAACTTTAAAAACTTGAATTATTGATACTTAAAATATTCAAATTTTAAGAGAAACAAAGATGTATCTAAAAAATTCTTAATACTCAAATCTAAATTTAAGTTCAAAGAATTCAAAGAGTTTTCGAAACAAATAGACGCTAAGGGTTCACTGTATATTAGAATATCTATACAGATGGAACAAGATCTTTTAATATTGGAGAGTTTTATTTTATCCCTATGTATCTGAAGACTTTCAAATACAATCACTAATGAAATTCCATGAACTTGACAAGGCTTTTGTTTGACAAAACTCGCGCAACAAAATCTCTGGGAAGCCAAAGCCGTCTTAGAAGACGGCTTTTATTTTTCGGTTTCTAGAGTGTGTGCTTGCCTTAAGGTCTTGTCTATATAATAGTATGCTATTATCTGTGTCATCTCTGAACAAGCTTTCCCTCAAAGTTCAGCTATTATCTGTGTCATCTCTGAACAAGCTTTCCTTCAAAGTTCAACTGAATAAAAATCATCTTCTATTGCTGTTTGGTTGAAGGATGTCAGTAACTAGTTTCTCTGGCAGTTTTTTAGAGGCCTGCGATTCAGCTCCAAAGATAAGTGAATCTAGAAACTTGAGAAGGTCCTCAATAAGCTACGGAACTGATATATATATATATATATATAGAGAGAGAGAGAGAGAGAGAGAGAGCAACCTGAAAGTGTCTCATATGCAAGATTGGTTCACATCCAACGTCTGCTATCAACTTTCCATTCGGGGTTTCAAATTTGAATCGCTGAGCCTCGTATGGGGCAAGGCTGTTTGTCTCATCAGGAAGATGGTGACAAACTTTTTGGAGGGAATTTAGAGAATTCATCTGCAGATTGTTGAAAAATTAGTCAATTTTTGAAATCAAGCATGAACTAAAAGAAACTATGGCTTCACTGAAATTGCACGCAGGCCAAACTTCTCACTACATTCTTTCGACCTTAACTCTCATGTTGTTAATATCTTTGACAATTTCTAATTCCAGTTCAAAAGTTATCGTTTGAATGTGTTCTTGTATGCGCCAAACACCCCAAAACTTACAGATGTATAATATATGCATTGCACATTCATCTATAAAAATAAGAAAGAACGTGCTAACCTTCATGTATGGACAAGATGCACAGCCACCATGAATAGAGCACCCTTCCCCGCTAGCAACTCCAGGTATTACAGGTAGTATTACATCACCAATTTTAATCGATTTGAGGTCTGCAGATGAATTCGATGACATTTTTGTCATCGAGTCCGACGAAACAGGAAAGACAATCTCTACCTGAACTTTATCTCCACTGGGAGATGAATTTAGCAGACTGCGAACGGCTGCCACAATTGAAGTCACCATTCCTGATTCTGTTCCCAGCACAAATTGGAGGTGGTCCCTGACATTTCTCTGTAGAGCCTCTTGAACCCTTTGTTTAACGAAATCTAGTATGTTTTGGGTAGAACCCACTACTCCCATCCCTCTTCTCTTTGCTTCCATTGCCAAAGAAAACATTTCTCCAGGGACCTCAAAATGAGCGGTTAAGAATGCATCTGAGTACATTTCATTTATCTTCTCCACAACTTCGTGTCCAAAAAGGTGATGTACGATGCATGTTCCATCCTATACAAGGACACCACATAATAAGCAAACAAAAAAATGGGAACAATATAGTAATAAGGCCATCATTAGAAAAAATGCATAAACTATAAACAGAGACAAGAAGATGCTTCCTTTTTTCTTTTTGCCATGTGATAAAAATAGGAGGTTAGGGTGGATGATTAAAACCAAGTGCTTGAAGATGTCATGAAATTGCTAAAAGATAAAATAAAAATACCTGGTAATAATGCAGGCGAGGTAGCAACAATTTGATTGTGTCCCTATTGTGTTCTGGATGTATCTCAGCGATTTCATCATCCGTCATCTTAGTCATTTGCTGGAACAGTTCCACAATATTTGCACCCATGTATGAATCGGGGCCGTACCATATGTTTAAATCTGGAACTTGTGCAAAAGCCTGAGGAATTAAAGTGACTTGGCATTAAGAGCGAATTAAGTAGGATTGGGTACCATTGATCAAACATAACTTGACCGAATAATTAAAGAAATACAAAACATAAGGTGAATGAGAACTCATGTTTCAGAGCACCACGAACCTGTAATATCGTTTGCACAACATTAGAAGAAGTACAGGTTATTGTAGGCACAACCTCATGAGCAAATGCTTTTGTCTCTAGTGCAGTATTTATATAGACAACATGCAACGACGGAGACACCTTTGAAGCTGCTTCAAGATAACTCATGTAAGAAGGGGTAGCAGCAGCATCTGCCAAAGAACAACCAATACGTTCATTTGACATCCTGTACACACCAACCTGCACATAAACAAACATAAAAAGAAACAGAATTACGGGCTATAATGTAGCACCAAAGTCGACAAACAGTTGATGTAATAGAAAAGAACCATTTCCTTTTCCATTTTTTATATTTCCCCCCTTTTCCTTGTCTGCTACTGACCACAAGTTTCACACATGCGCCCATCTTAAGAAAACCTCATTGCTCTAAAGTTCCATAGTTTCTCTTGATCAACTTGAAAAGCATACCTCCGGAAAACCAGCCTGATCAAGAATTGCACGAACATTTTCAGACATGAAGTCGACACCCAATACGGTTACAAATTTGCATCCTGCTTTCGCCATCTTCACAGCCGAATCCGCCATGACCAGCGAATCAGATATATGGATGTGAGGCCACTGCTTCTGCGCAGCAGTTAGGACACCTTGAACTTCAGGGTCCATGTAGAAATGTGCAACCACCCCAATTTTCTTCTCTTTCAACACATTGACCAGTTCTTGAACCTTAATCTCATCAGGAAACAAAAACCTCGCCTGCAATTAAAATCGACGAAACACTTGATTTCAAACAGAGTAGCAACTTAATATAAAAACCAGTAGTCCAAACAAATCTTAATTATTGCTTTCTTTTCCCTAACAAGACAACGTTCCCAGTTAACACAAGATGCATTATGCCACGTGGCGTATTTTCAAAATATTAAAATGGCATAACTTAAGACATCATTTGGCAAAGACTTCAAGGGCCTACCAATCTACCTAGCTGTTCATTCAACGGTACACAAATAATAATGGAAGAATCTATGGTAAATGAAACTTCATTCATATTAGAAATAATTCTTGACCCAAACAAAGACTGGATCCATCAGTAAAACAAAAAAGAAAAAAAAGCACAGGAATAACATCGAAAACCAAAGCTGTTGAAGTATTTTTAGTTAAAAGCTGACAACTTTCTTTCAACAGCTGAGATTGTTTCTTAAATCTTCACAATTACAAAAGCAAAAACAGAGAAACCCAACGACAAACACAAAAACTACAACAACAACAAGAAGAAAAAAAACGAACCTGAGCTTCGGCGTAGCTGCCTTTAGCAGAAATTTCGTCGGCGGCGACGAGCAACGAAGGGAAAGGATCAAACGGAGCCTTCCCTTCTCTCTCGGCAACCAAAGCTCGAGTCTTTTTCTGCATAGTGATCAAAACATTGTGCCAAGTATTGACTCTAGACCTCTGACCGCCGGGAATTCCGACGTTGATATCCCCCAAATCCTCGGTCTTCACCTCCAGAACCTCCTCCGGCGAAGCCCCGTCGAGCGCAGAGACCAAGCAGTAGCAGAAGCCCCTCGTGATCTCGGAGTCGCTGTCGGCAGCGAATCTCATCCGTCCGTCGCTGCCAAGGCTCGCCTCAAGCCAAACCTGGGCCGTACACCCCATGACTCGGTTCGAGTCGACCCGGGCCGAGTCGGCGAGCCGAGGAAGGAGGCTGGCGCACTGCAGCAGCCGCTTGACCCGCTCGATTGGCTCCGTGAGGGAGCTGAACTCGGCGGCTAGGCGGCTAAGGTTTTGAGGGACGAGCTCGGCAGTCTGCGACGGAGAGAAAGTAGCCGCCGAGCAAGACAACGACGGTGGCGGCGGCGACGGCGAAATCGGGGAGGCGTTTTTGTAGCTCTGGAGGCATTTCAAGACGCGAAATTTTGGGGATTGGGGCTTGAAAAGGCATGGTGGTTTAGGGTTGGAGTCCGGGATTGGGAAGACGGAGAAGAATGGAGAGGAGGAGGTGGCTCTGATGGCCATAGTTGCTGAAAAGGAGTCCATGGAGAAGAGGTTGTAGAGAAAGAGTCTAGAGAGAGACGGAATGAGCAGAGGAAAGAGAGCGGAGAGGAGGGGCGAAATTGATGAGAAAGTTGTGGAGAGAAGAAGAGAGAGAGGGAATATGGCCTTTTGCAGTTTGCGCCAACTAAAACAAACTAGGCGCGCTTTTATATAAAATAGTCTTTTACTTACCGCAAATATATCTGACTGTCCTAAGTTTCAGAAAAATGCGCAAGAGATGATAGGCCCAATATTCTGCATGACCAACAAAGCCCAATCTTCGTTCAATAGAACACAAACAAAACCACAAATAATAATTAAAAAAAAGAGAGAGTAGAAACTACATATTATGTCACCCTTTAAACAAAATATATTTATTCATGCTATATATAAAAAAAAATACCAAATTTACTATTTATATTATATGTTTAAGTTATATCATACTTAAATATTTGTGACATTTGTAAAAAGTAAGCTTCAAAATATAAAATTTACAAAAATTCCCCAAAAAGAGGAAAAACAACCCTTAAAAAAAGAAAAAAGAAAGGATAGGGACAAAGAATGACATGAAGGGTAGTCTATGGTGGGGGATATTATTTTTCCTTACCTACACGATATATGTTATAAAGATCTGAGTTAAGCCCTCGATCTTTGATGACGGTACGACACGAAAATGACACCATCTTGTCCCTTCTATGACGGTAGAGGTATCAATTCTGGCTGTTTGGCCTAACCCATGCTAGCCAAAAGGAGAAAATAGGTTAAGTCAGGTCAAGCCAACCTAAAGATGAGGAGGGGAGAGTCAGCCTAGAAGCTTAGCGATGATCTTTCATCGTCGAGGACTATTGCTTCATTGGAGAAGTCATGGCAGATGTTTCCTCATGAGTTTGCCAACTAAGACAGAGCTTCTTTGCAAGTTCATCGTTGCTTCATCACAACGGTGACGAAAATCTCGATCGTTAGACTATTCCGGATGAGAAACGACAGAAGAACTGAGATTTTGGTGGTCGTAGGATCGATCATCGTTAGTTCGTCGTGGTGGAGATGGAAGACAAGAACAGTGGCTACAGAGCTTTAGAACAGAACGTTGACTAGGTTGGAGGTTGAGGAGAGACATAGAGGTGAGAAAAATGGTGACTAAAGGATAGGAAGGAGAAATGGCATTTGAGAGAAAGGAGAGAGAACTATGTAGAGAAAGACTGAAATGATAACAATAACAAAAAAAAAGAGGTTAAAATTGAAAAATTAGATAATAAAATACTATATAGTATTTAAGATATGTTATTTACTAACATATTAAAAAATATATATACTATTAGTTGCCATTAAGTTCCAAAATATGATATATGTTACAATTTCTCATAAAAAACACATGCAGATCGGTCTAGAGTTTGGACCTAAATCTTTATTTAGACCAAAGAACTAGACCGAACTCGACTGAGGGTTTGGGCCCATATCTTTTTTCTTATAATCCTTGCTATGCGTTTCTCTCTATTTTCTTGTTTCTATCATAATATTTCTATCAACTTTCTATGGAACCTCCTTTCTCCTCGAGTTTTGGTTTTTAGTCTCCCTCTTTACCACGAGTCTGAATCTATTGTCCCTAAAAATATTGGTCTCTAATGATACCTAAAAATCAATTCCATGAGACAAGAATGTAAGATAATAAGATAGCTAATTAACTCCTTTACCACGGGAATAATATATATAAATATATATAATCTGTTGTAGTTCCTTACTAATATTTGAAAGTTATATACTATTGAATTTTGATCATATTTGCTGGTTATTTACGTATCTGATATAACGTTTAAATCTAACCATAAAAGTCTTGCAAGTACTCAAATTCTCAATTAATTGTTTTCAAAAAAAAAAATTCTCAATCAACTAAAATTTTATATATGTTAAAAAATTTAAATGTGAATTTATCCCTAAACTAGGTCTCTAACTAACTTTTTATTCGTTATATATTACGATATTCTAAAAATTATATTAAAAAATTGTCTTGATTATTGACGAGAGAATGGTGACCAAATTAACTAGATTCATGGAGCTCTGCCGATATGTGTGTGTGTATATACATATATATAAAGAAACTAAATTATACATGTATGTTTGTTCCTTTTTTAAAAAAATATATACATAATCATATTTGTCTTTGTATGTTAATCCGGTTTGTTCTTTCGAGATGGCGCATATTCTCAAGCTTTCCTAGGAACAATTTTAGTAACAAAGAACAAAGAAAAAAGGGTTGAAGAAAGAATTTAATCCTCCAACTTTTTTTTTTTTTTGGCTAAATAGATTCTCAATGAATAATAGTTAAACATGAGTATGGACTCAAGTTCGGCTAAAGGACAACAAAGTTAGGCGAAAAAGTGAAAAGAAGAAGAAAGTGTCCAAAGGTAGAGAATATGGCTCTTGCGAAATTAGCTTTCTCCACTTGTATTACGTGAACCCAGATAGCCACAAGAAAGGATAACCATTTCTAAGCCAATACAAACAAAAAGAAAAGAAAAAAGGGTGTCCCTTATACAGACAATTGTCATTTTCTTATTGTGTGCAAAATTTTCTGCTCTCTTTTTGACCACCCAAATCATCTCCACCAAGAATTTTTGAAACTTCTTGCTACGTGGGAAAAGAGCGTGAATGCATTTATTCTCATTGGAATAATATTGTTCTGGCGCATCGTGTGATTTGTGGTTTATGAAACACCAAGGAAGTAGCCTAATGGCTTGGATTTACTCATAAGTGGTTGAACAAAGGGAGGTCTTGTGCTCAAGTCTTATAAAAAGCATACAATAATGTTAATAGCCCAGCAATACGAGGCAAAACCCTCAACAAAGACGGGTACTACTAATACAAAGAAATAAACGCTCTCAGAAAAAGACATGTGCCGGAAGCCCCAAAATGAGCGTACTTTTGGCACAATAAGAACAAGTCCACATAATGCTTTTTTTAAATCCTCATTAATTGATGGAGATCTCTAATCGATTAAGAGCATGACACTGCAGCACAAAGGCTACCACCCATATTACATATCCAAACCAAGCATGACAAGACTGAACTTTTACAAATTGGACAAACAAATACAATTAGAAGATAGAAAGAAAATCTCCATTATTACAACAAAAAACCTAAAACACAACAACATCGCTTCGGCAAAATGATTCAACATTTATTGAATAAAAAAACTACAAACATGAAGGTAATTCATTGCACCAATGATGCAAGTACCTCAGCAGCCCAAAACCACATATTCATGAGGTTGGAATCCACCAGCCACAACTTATCACACCATGGCCGATCGCTGGAAAGCCCCAAGCAACAAAAAAGATCTTCACCAAACACAAACCCAACTCTCATCATCCAGCTATGTCCGCTGCCATTCCCCTAAATCCGCCACAATTGGCACTCACCAGCCACAATCGAAACACACCAAGGTGGAACTCCTCTCACCGCAACTAGAGTTGTTCATGGAACACGTCAATCCGTTCAATCAATCAAATCCATCAAATTAGATTGGATTATGAAAATTATAGATTAGTTTCAGTTAGGACTTTCCCAATTTGATGTACACGGATTGGATTATAGATTAAGTATCTCCTAATCTGTGTAATCTATGAATCAAATTATATATACATATTATATGATTATAAATATATACACATACATATATGTAGATCTTTTTTAAATAAATATTTAATGTTACAGAGTACTTCTGCGGGTCTAAAGTTAAACTTAAATGTTTTAGGGAGAAGGAGAGAAATAAAAAAGAATTACAATCTAATTACGAAGACTGAATCCCAAACATCATTTAGGGATGACATTCACCTATACCCTAATGCTTAAATCTTCCAACATTATTTATGTTAATCATATTTCCCAAATTCTTGAACATCAATTATGTTAATATTAATTTCAATTCTTTTAATAACTTTAAAGGCTTAATATGTGAATTTCAAAATCCAATACACAAATATGATATTTTTGGATTGGGTTGGATTGAAAGTCTCATAGATTAGTTTCAAATTGACCCTTAATCCTTGAAATCCGATCTGTGGACACCCCTAGCTAGGCATCCTCCCACCCTAACATAGCAACCGACCAAGATAGGCCACAAACCAAGATGTAACACAACTCGTCGTAAATAACCTCACTTCCTAGCAGTGAACAACTTGCCATGATATCGTATTCCCAAATCTTACCACCTTCAATCATGACTTCAACTCATTGGCATAGTACGCCTCCACCCACACTTGACATTATTTCCGCCTGAACCATGAACAAATATGTTGTTGCCACTCTTAGGTAGGGAACCATGCAACCAGCTTAAGGCCATTGCCAGATCCCAACCCTAAGGGGAGAAGGGGTAGTGCAATAGGAAGAACGAAAAAACCTAGGTAGTACATTACTGGAAACTTGAGATTGCACAACCTTTATTTAACGACATTTTTTCAAAACCTGTCGTAGTAAGGAAAGGTAAAAACATGAAGAGTACATCTGAAAATATGAAAACTGTCGTGTTAGTGATGCAAGACCTTTCAGATCGATTTTTAAAAAAAACATCATGGTAGGTATAATTTTACATGACAGAACCTTTTACGACGGTTTTTTTAGTAAAAACCGTCGTGTAAGATTCAATTTTTCACGACGATTTTTAGTAAAAAAACCATTATGAAAGGTTCTATATATTCAAAATTTTTAGTCCTCTGCCTAAATTTAAGCCCACGTCAATGCCATGGCCTTCCTTATTCATTCAAAATTTCTCTAACTCAAACCCTCTTCATTCTCTAACTTTTCCCCCCATGACCCAGCCACCAACGAACCTGGTGCCCCCATGATATTCCACCAACTTTGACATTCTCCTGTCACTCTTTCCATGACCCCACCATCGTTCGACCCAACCCCCAACAAACCCGATGTCGTTCGCCACTGTTTATCCTCGTCCCTCGATATTCCATCAACTCCATTGTTGTTCGACCTCGTCCTTTGACATTCCACCTACTCCACCGCCGTTGGTAAATTTCAAACCATTTTTGTTTACATCATTTTTATTTATTATTTAGTTTTAGTTTTAATTATTTCATTATCTAGTTTTGTTAATTTCAATTTTAATTAGTTTTAGTGTTATTTAGTTTTAGTTTTAGTTTTAGTTTTAGTTTCAATATTAGTTATATTAATTTGTTATTTGCCATTTAGTATGTGTTACTTGTATTTGGTGTGTGAAAGAACTTTGAACTATATTTAGCATTTTGTGTGAGAATAAGTTACTTTCTATATGTTTGTGATGTCTAAGTGTTGTTGTGATGCGTACTACATGTCTGATGAAAAGCTTCTATGACTATGTATTTGTGTTTGTGCTTTAGTTAATTAGTTTTATTTTCATTATTTTTGTTAATTCTATTTATTTTTGTTTTTATTTCTTTACCTCACATATGACAACATGGACTTGAGGAATCCATCAACTCCTGTGCAAGCATGAAAAAAGTACATGACTTTACAACGTAAATACATATACGATTTTATAAAAATTTTATAGTTCAATGTAATTATATGATTATGAAATCAAGGCATTGTATTAATGATGAAAATATGAGAACTGGTCATCCTTTTTCTTCTTTTCGTTGTCTGTGGAATATTGGATACGATATTAAAATACATTTCGTGTTTGAAGACTCTGTCTGAATCGTCGTCGTGTAGAAGTTTCTGTCGTTTTTTACATTGTTGTCATTTTGAACTTCGTGTTGTTTTAATTTTGTCGTTCCTAGTTTACGTTTGTTTTCGTACCTCGAATTATCGCCATTAAAGTCGATGCCCATTTTTGACTTTGTTGTCGTTTACAGGTTTATTGTTGTTTAATTGTGTTGTTTTCAGGTCAATGCTCTTTTTTGAATTATCCCCTATATTAGGGTTGTTGTTAGACATGACCGTTTGACTAAGGACCAAAGAATATGACAGTTTTACTAAGAACCAAAGAATTCCCCAAGGGTACATACCGATCCCCGAAGGGAAAATAAAAACATGTATAGATAAAGGAAATTATATGTATTTGGAAGTAAAGTTGTCACGCCCCGGAGTACGGGAGGTGACGTGGCGGAATATTTAGATTAATTAAAAGCGAATTTAATTGAAATTAAGGGTTTGAAAATCCCATTAAGCAAGAAATAAAGAAGATTTTTCCACCACATTTTTTTTATAAAGAATTTAAAATCATTAATCAAATAACAATAATTGAATAAAAACCGCGAATATGGGTTCCACAACCCACAACTTGTGCACATACATGGATCTGACAATATCACAAATACAATTACAGTCCAAGTACAATTAAAGTTGAGCCTTACATGCCTTGATTAATAATACTGAATATAAATAAATTCTCCTAGTGCTCCTGAGTCCGGTCTGAAGAATCTCCTCCAAACCTATATGGAAAACCACCTAGAAGGGGGGGGAAATTTAAAACAATAAAACGTGAGCGAAAGGCTCAGTAGGACTAGGTTTTATAAAATAATTTGATGCAAAGAAACCAAACATTATCAGGAGTATACAGAAATAAAACGTTAGATAAATAAATAAATAAATTGAGTAGAACCGTTCTGACACAGAACAGTCTACTCGTCAAATCAAAACACCAATTTACTTTTACCTAGGCAAACCATGATATCACCACCGTAGTGGCCCAGCTGGGTTTCGGGACCTGCCCCCAAGGTCGTTCGTCACACGACCCGATCTCTGATATGGCATCATGCCTTAGTGTTTGTTATCATTATCATTCAAACCCAATTACCGAGTATTGTCCATTACATTCATTATGAAATTCATTTCATAATCACGGTGTATTAAAATACTACCGATAAAATCATTTTCAAACAACCGTTGAAAACATTTTGATAGAAATCATTTTCAAAGCCAAATCATTTCAAAACCAGGCTACCAAAGGAATAGGATAGAAGTCCTACCTCAGTACTCGTGCCGGTACCCCACACCGTAATCCCGGTCCGCTATACGTTAGCTCCACGGAACCACGAACAATCCTAGATACAAACTAAGTCAATCAATATCTAGTTTGAGACATTCTATGTTACTAAATCATTTCATGATGTCCTAGTGTGCCATTTGTATCATTAAAATCATCCTATAAGGTTGGGATTTAAATTAGGGTTCAAAACAATGAAATCGGGTAAAAATCACAAAATTTTCCATGCCTCGGTCGGCCTGCCGGACGCCCTGCTTCGGCCTGCCGAACTGTACAGTTCGGCCTGCCGGAAACGAGGTTCGGCCTGCCGAACATTTCCCCAGATTCGGCCTGCCGATCGGAAGAACACCGGCCTGCCGATCATCACTCCGGCCTGCCGAACATGAACTTCGGCCTGCCGAACTGGGAAAATCCAGAAATCCCAGCCACGGGTTTCTCGATCCCCAAAATCCAAATCTGGATTCCAACCTGTTTTTCTCAAATCCCAGGCATGAAAAACAATCATAGTTGATAGAAAAACATTCTAGAACATGTTTGGGATCATTTAAACAACATTTAAACTCAAAATCCTCAAAAATCCGAAAATGAGAAAAAGAGGAGAAAAATGAAAATCTTGAATCCAATCCGTTTTTCTTCAATCTAGGTTTAGATTCTAGTTGTTCTAAGCTCATTTAACACAAATCCACGGTTTTCTAAGCTTAAACAAACTTAGATTTCAAAAACACACAAAATCGAAAATTTTGAAAAAGTTTAGAAATTTCGAATCTAACCTCGAATCGAAGCTTCAATCCACGTTCTCGGTCACCGAATCACGTCCCCGAGCTTCCTCCTTGCTGTTCCGAAACTTGGATTCGAATGGAAATCAAAAATTTGAGAGAGATTGAGAGAGAGAGAGAGAGGGGCTGCCGAGTGAGAGAGAGGGAAGAGAGAGAGAGAGCCCGTGAGAATGAAGAGGGAGAGAGAGAAGAGAGAAATAAATAGAGAAAATCGGTGGGCGGTTTTACTGTGCGAAAACCATGTGCCGCCCACGGTTTTGTAAAACAGAGTATTTTTATCATTTTACAAATTGTTGTGTTTTAAAACTCAAAACATCATTTTAAAACAAATGAGAAATCATTTGAATACATCAGTTTAACAAAACAACCAAAATTCAAAATCCAACCAAATAATCTAATTAAAGTTAAAACTTTAATTATGGCACACTAATTCACCATTTACATTACATTAATGTTAAATAAATTTCGGGACGTTACAAAAGTATATAACAATTTATGGAAAACATTCATATAACGAAAACTGGCTCGCCATTGGCCATGCCCAAATCCAATCACAAATTAACTAAGCAGGATTAAGATGAACATGTGTGAATAACTGGTACAAGATGAAGAGGTACTTTCTTGCGAATGACCAGCCCAAGACCGTCACTCATGTCTAAATCCTCCACAGTTTGGCCAGCAGGCAACTTCCAGTCAAACCAGCAAAGCAGATTAGCCAACGCATATTCAATCTCTACAATTGCAAACATGATCCCAGGGCATCCCCGGCGACCCGAACCGAATGGGATGAATTGGCTGTGGTGACCCTTGAAATCAACCGGGCTGTTCGCAAATCTCTCCGGCACAAACTCCTCCGGCCTCTCCCACAATTTGGGGTCCCTTTGTATGGCCCAAGCATTGATGAGTACCCTTGTCTTGGGAGGAATGTCATAGCCTCCCAATTTAGTACCAACAATTGACTCTCTAATGATCATCGCAGGAGCATGTAATCTTAAAGTCTCTTTCACGACACATTTCAAGAACCCCATTTGATCAATATCAGCCTCATCAATCATTGATTTGTTCCCCACAACTCTTCTCACCTCTTCTTGTACTTTCTTCATCAGATTTGGATTCTTCACAAGCTCCGCCATCGCCCATTCCATGGTTGACACACTGGTATCTACTCCCCCAATAAACATGTCCTACAATAGAGAAAAATGCAAGCTTTTCTAGGGATCATATGCCTTTAAAAAAGAACCCGAAGAGAGAATAATGGGCAAAAGTACTTACCAGAAGTATTGCTTTAAGGTTTTCTGAGGTGAGATTAATTTCAAGTTGGCCATTCTTCTGAATATGGAAAAGAATATCCACAAGGTCTTTCTTATCAGATTGGTTGCCATTTCTCTGCTGATGTTCCTCAAATACTTGATCAAGTAGACCATGAAGTGCTTTGACGGTTTCTCTTACTCTCGCGTTGAATCCTGTAAAAACATCAATCCATCCCAGATATGGAGCATAGTCTTGAAAGCTAAATGCACAAATGAGTTCCATTGCCCTCCTTGCTAACACTCCGAGGCTCTCGCCACCGTCCTCCCTTGCATACGTTTGACCAAGTGTGGATCTTGAAACTATGTTGCCTGCTATATTGACAAACACCTCACTTAGATCAATTGAGGTACAATCTTGCGTGCAACATCGGCGAACATTTTCTACAATCTCTGCAACTTCTGCTTCCCTCACATACCGGAAAGCTTGCACGCTTCTTGCACTCAAAAGTTCATGAACACAAATCTTCCTTATTTCTCTCCAATAGTCGCCGTATGGGCAAAACCCTAGACTGCATCCATAGAAGAGAGTAGTGGCAGCCTTAATTTCGGGTCGATTTTGGAAAATACAATTGTTCAGAATTTCTCTTGATAACTCTTCAGATGAAACCACAAGTGTAGGAACGTTGCAAAAATGCACCAGCATTATGGGGCCATGCTTCTCCGAGAGGTCTCGGAGAGACCGGTGAAGGTCTTTGCCTACTTGGAGAAGGTTTCCAATTATTGGCAACCTGGTAGGAGATGGAGGAAGATTGAGCTTTGGACTTCTAATGAGCTTAAACACATAAAAGGAGAAGAAGATGAGAAGAAGAGAAAAGATGATGGGATTAAACAAAGTCGGAGAATTTTGATAAAGCTCTTGCCACCATTCTTGAAACAAACGCAACAATCTTACTAGTTCCATTCTCTCTTTGAATGATAAGTTGATCAGGTTCTATACCTTGTCACAAGAATATGAAAAGGTATCTAAACAAATTTCAAGTGCTTGGTTCATGATTAGTTTTCCTCTTAAATCGACTAATTAGAGTTGAGTCAACGACATGGAATTCAGTTTTTAAATGATTAATAAGAAAATTCCCACATTAATATTTATAATATTTTTTTCACATGAACATTAATGCCAACAAATGCAGGTAACGTAAGTTACACGCACCCTTATTTTTAAGTTGGATACATTATCATCATCATTTTGTTATCAATTGTTTGCAGCGTACGGATCGTGCCGCATTAGTTTAGGCTGGATACAAGGCATAAAAAAAAAAAATCAAAATTTCTACCGACACTTCCTCAAAACTTTAGGTATTTTGAAATGTACCGATATAAAAATAAGGGTGCAGTATATTTTTTGCCGAATGTTTTAAAAACTTTCATGCATGTATCTGTAAATATCAATTTCTATAAAAGTGTAATGTTAAATGAAAATTAGGAATTTCGCAAATATTAGCAAGATAATGCTACTTTATCTTTCTTTTAATTTACTTTTTGAATGTAGAATTCATATCTTTATTTTATGATTCACAGAAATATCTCCGCAAAATATTGAGAGACAAGTCTGACACGTTAAAAATTATATAAGAAATTATTCCAACTTCATGTGTTAGTGTTGATGTTATTTAAACTAAAAAAATTATTTTAAATACCTTTAAACCTTGTGAAAACTCCTTAATATATATATGTATATTCATTTAGCATGAAACTATTGTTGTTAGGTACTTGTATTAGGTTGACTTTCAACTAATATACTTAATTTATAAACTATGTTTATCATTTATTATGCCTTGATCGGTTTCTTACCATGTACGTTTATCATACAATTAATATTTTGAGTAATTAGATTTCATATAATAGAGTATTTTAAATTTTCATTTTAAAAATTATTTTAAATTGAAGTTTGGTATTTTACGTTAATTTGCATCGATATTTTTGCAAAACCTAAATACTAACATTTCAACTAACATCGATGTCTTCATCTTTGGCTAGATGTATATCCCCATCTTCATTTC